>OX377205.1:4104417-4164977 GCA_947396885.1 Heligmosomoides polygyrus polygyrus | reverse complement strand
CCGCTGCTGGCGGGGCTAATAGCCGAACCGCTGATTACCGCACAATACTGCGCCATTGAGCGCGCCTAACACATGGAAGACACGGCGGCTTCCGCCGGCCATAACTCGCTTAGGAGATCCATTTAGCACATTTGGTCTACATATCTGTGATCAGCGTCTCGAGGTCTTTCACGTGATATAGGTCTCATCCCGAAGTTCCATGGGAAGCTGACGGCATTCCCTGGTGAGGGAAATCGTGAAAGCGATTTGAATACGTTTGAAACTTGGAGCATTTGGAAGTGGAGAGGGTACGATACCGCTACAGTATGCTAGTAATGGTTTAAAATAACTTGAAACACTCAAATACGGGGCAAGGCTAACAAAGGAAGGTGGTAATTGATGCCTATTTGGGACGCGCCACGCATTCTACTTCTACTGGATATTGTTAGGCATATTGAATGCGTATTTAGCCTATACAATGAATTCCGAAGGCCACTTGATGGAATTGCCGGTGATTTATCTCCCTTAGGCAGGTTCAATACAAAATCATTAAACTAGGGGGGGCGGAAGAAGTCATGGTAGCGAATATGGACAGCATTAGGAAGTAGAAACGTGCCTCCCATCAGGACGCATCAACTGGAAATACTGGTAGAAGAACACATGTGCGGTCGGTCAGCATTGTGATTGGCTGGCGTGTATTGGCTGTCATGGCTTGGTCGTTTATGATCTACTGCCGTGTTTCTGCTTTCCAATGCTGCCCGTATTCGCGACATGAATCCGAAAAGCTTTGTTGAGTTGGGCGGAACTCGAACTAGGAACCCAATTCACAGGGCACGCGATAAGCCGGCGCCTCTTCCGACTGTGCTAGGGTACGCTCTTATACGCTCTTATGCCTATAAGAGCGATAAGTTGTCCTTGCCAACCCTTAATAAAACAGAATCACGGCTTAATCCAGGAAGGGTCGCTTTCGCCAACTTTGTTCGAAGAACTTGAACACAACAGAGAGGTACGAATCACGGTAAGGCAACACTAAGGGTATTAAACGGTATTTCTCATGAACTCGGAGATACGGTACCTTTACAGTATTCGCTAGTTGCTGAACGAAAGCAATCGAATGTTGGACAAACAAGGGCATCACACGCCTAATGATGCATTCAAAAGCGGTAATTATCGTTGTTCCGCCTCTACCACCAGCTAGCTATGGTCACATGTGGCTAAACGGCCGAAATTACACCTAACCAGGAGTAGAAGAGCTCCTAAGCGTCGCCGCACCATCAGACAGTACTAAGCAAACTCTACAAGGGTTCTTCCAGCCATTCGAGTGCTGACGGAAAGGGAAGAAGACGTAAAAGAAACGATCATACCGAGAAAACAGACGAATCGGTCTGTGTAGTGGCATCTGGAAAACAGCTGGACGACCCACGCAGCAGGCATCGGCCTCCTCCTTCCTCGGACAGATTCATCACGGTGAACTACGATGCGGTGCCCTGTTTTCCGGCACCGTTTTCAGACATTTCGAATCGATGAAATGCATGAAAGCAGCAGCGGGTGGTGGCCCCGACCATCACAGACAGAAGACGGACGACGGGTCGAAGTCCACCACCGCTCCGCAAGTGAACCGAGCGACAGCTGCTCTCGGACGGGTCAGTATCACCGCATTACAACGCGAAGAATGTCCTGCAGATGGGGTTCTGAATGAGTTCGGAAAGCTTGGCCGCTACAGCCGTTGGAAGGAAGTCTGATGGGTCTATTGATAGCTGAAGGACTGCATTGTTAGCTGAGAGCGTCCTCGAACAACAGCGACAAAGCACGTCATCAACAGCGGGCGGCTGCTAGGTGAAGGTGGCTTTCCATAGAGCTGCGTAGGTTAGACAGCAGTACATCAATTCATCTCAAACTACTTCATATTCCAGCTTCAGAATCTGTAGCAAATCTGTCTGACAAAAACTGAAGACATAAGTCTGCTGATTGTGGACAAAAATCGATGAAATCGATATCAGTTGACCGATTAGTTATGTTCATTTGCTATGACCATAAGTCTATTAGGGGGGAAGGGCCAAAAGTAATGAGACACCCCATGCCGTGTCCATATATCTCGTGGCTGGAGTCTGGATTCGTACTTGTTGTATTTGTATGTTTGTATGCTACTTACTGAAGCCCATCTGAGAAGTTACTACTTCCGCCCTTTCCAGAAGCATGCCAAAAACCCCAGCCTGTCTCATGCCGAAACCCCAGTCTGACGAGTCGACCTGTGTCGCGCAAATCTCGCCCAATTCCCAACCCCGAGCAGCCTGGGCTCAATATTCACGCAAGATGAGAAGTACGTCTTCTACCTTAACCCTGCCAAGCAGACAGTCTGGATGAGGCCTGGTGACCTGTTAGCGACCTTCTTTCGGCGAGATGTTCACGGCGAGAAGCATCTCTGGAGCTTTTGGGTCTGCGCTCATGGATCGGTTTACCGGAGTCTGTCTCCCTAGAGCACCGCGATGAACTCCAAGGCCATGGTGAACGAAATAGAGGAGATGGGCCGGCGACTCGCTCTTGTTCATTCGCAGCGCTTCAAGAAGGTCCTCCTCTTCGACAACGCCTCACCCCATCGGGCAAAAGTGACCACGGATAAGCTTGCTCAGCTGGGCTACGTTCACATGCCTCACCCACCGTATTCGCTGGACATCTCTCCATGCAACTACCACTACTACTTGAGCCTACAGGACTTCCTAGTCGGAAGGGACACAAGAACCCAAGCAGTCCTTGACAACCATATCGAGCAGTTGATCAACACCAGGCTCAAGCAGTTCTGTAAGGATGGGATCAGTAAGTTGACTGAGTGATGGCAGCAAGGTCATTGCCCTTAATGGCAAATACATTCCTCAGCATCGTTGAGTTGTAATTGAGTTATAAGGAGATAACGATTTTTTTTTCATTTTGTCTCATTACTTTTGCCCCCCCCCCCCCTAATACTATCGAGTATATTCATGCAGCCCCCACTCAAATGGTCAATTTCGGAAAAATCGATAAAATCAATAGGTGGAGGTCAGCCATTCGATATTGTCTGCTTGTTATGAAGACTATCCACTACCATACATTTTTCCGTGATTACCACCTGACCAGAAATTCATAATACCGGCTGGCTGAAACCCCTCGACAGTGCAATGCTTACTTGTTGTGAAGTCTGTCGACCGTCATCCTCGAGATTTCCACACTAAACGACCAGTTCCGTCCAGAAATCGATAAAATCGACTGACCTCAATTGGTAGACCATTGATGTCAACTTCTTGGGACCATATGTTGCGGGACATAATTCATGCAGTTCCCACACGACAGACACGAGGGCGCGTGGAGCGCAGTCGGAGGAGGCGCCGGCTGTCGCCTACACCCGATACCAGGTTCATGGTTCGGATTTCCCGCCCAGGCCAACCAAGCCTTCCATCTCTCCGGGGTCGGTGAATTGGTACCAGACTTGTCTGGGAAGGATGAAGCGCTGACTTGTTCGTCGGCTGGCCACCGCAAGTCATTGTATGGCCAAATACGCATTCAACTCGCCCCCACGACATCCCGTAGAAGTAGAATGCGTGGCGCATCCTAAAGGGGATTGAATAACGCCGTCCTTTATCCTTTATCCCACACGAAACGAACACCTCCGGACAAAAATCCATAAAACGGACCTATAAGGTCAGTCAACCAATATTGTCTCCTTGTCGTGAAGGCTGTCCACTAGCCGACATTTTCTCGTGATTCCCACCTGGTCCGGGGTCCGCAGTATCGACTGCCTAATCGATAGTGTATACATTTTGTGGAGTATAGCCCATCATTCTCGAGATTCCCACTCCAAACAATGAATTCCGGCCAGAAGTCGATGAAATCGATCGATGTCAATTGGTAGATCATTAATGCGAACTTGCTGTGACAACGTTCTTTTGTCCAACGTATTCGTGAAATTCCCACTCCAAGGCTGTCAATTCCGATCTACAGTCAATAAAATCGTTCGATAAGTGTCAGCCAAACGACACTGCCCTTTTTTCCAAGCACATTCATTTGCCGACATACGTGATTCCCACCTCAAACGGTCATTTCGAGACAAAAACCGATAAAATCGATCGATAAAGGTCAGACAATCGATACTATCTACTTATTGTTAAGCCTGTCCTCCGGCCAACATATCCATGTGATTTCCAATCTTAATAGACAAGTCCTGAGCAGCGATCAATATTGCTGATCGTTTCTCCGACTATTGTGCCAGAGGAACGGGCAGACGCACAGACAGTCATACAGACCGAGGCGCAGGCAGACGAATTGGCTCTTTAGTGTTTGTATAGAAGGATCTAAATCGCGCATTATCAGTGTCCGCTCCTGTACGATGCGATCGGAGGAGGCAGTGGCTCCGGCGTGCAACACGAATCGATGTTCGTGGTTCGAATCCCGCCCTGGCCAATCAATCCTTTCGTATCTCCACGGTCGGTGAAATGGTAGCAGGCCTGGAAAGGACCTTGTCCATCGATTGGCCTTCAGAATTCCTTATATTGGCCAGATTCGTTCTCATATAACTCTAACATCCCTTAGAAGTGCAATGCGTGGCGCAATCCAGCAATTCCTTAACACCGACCTTTATGAAACATCGACTTCGCCATCGTCTGGCTCACAATCCATTCGAATACCCAAGCTCGAAATGAGCGAACTTGAAATGTCGTGAAAATTGAGTGCATGGCGCGTCCCAGAGATCTGGTTAACCTACTCCTTTCCATTCTACCTTCAGTCCTCTAAGTGTTTTTTGGTTTTTAATGTTTTTAATCCTTGAAACCACATAGACAAGATCGAAGATGAGTCAAGTTGTACAGGACATCTCAGAGAATCAATAGGATCTTTCTCCAACGTCTTCCTTGATATGTTTCCCGTATTATCATCACCTAAGTGTTCTAAGGAGCTAATTCTTTTACCAGCGGCTTCAGTTACAAAGTCATAAAGGAGTAGAAACCGATTCCAAAGGAAAAAAGCGAAGTGTAAATAGTGTTATCAGCGGAACGTTTCGAAACAGTGCTGTCGTTGCTGATAGAGGCAACTCCTAGGGGCTTAGTGAACTCAGCAGAGCATCCTTTTAGGGAAAGTGGCCTACAGAACCCTCCATATATTCCTCCAAGTTGTTTAGAGACAGCCTGTTGACTACACTACGATTTGTATCACTCTATAAGCCCCTAAAAATAGCCAAAGAGTAGTCTATCTTAAGCCTGAATCGAAGCCTCGAGAGTTTCCCCAAATATTTCACTTCTCTTGTTTCCTTTCTCCTGCTATCCTTTAGATCACGGCAACTTTTACAATTTATGTATTGTTCACGTCTATTTTACTATAAATAAATAAATAAATAAATAAATAAATAAGTTTAAGAATTTTCTGTACGACATTTTAGACACTAGTCGTTAATCTGGCCTACATTAGTATACAGCTATCCGTCGGCCAATTACAACCAAACAAAGCGTCAGCCAACCAGTGCACCGATCGTGCACGTCTCACTAGGCGGCAGGACCACTCGTACTACGGGTTTTATGACACTAAAAGCCCTCAAATGTAACCAAAAGGCCAGACCATAACCCCGAGAATTTTCTCCAAATCCAAGTTGTTTGATTTTTCTCTTCTTTCACCTTTCTGTCGACAATGAAAATTTCTACAATTCCTTTTATACGAGATTTTTTGTACTAGTCGTTCATGTGGCCTACATGGGGAACCGGGAACGAGCCAGCCAATTAGGCCGCATCGAGTAGGCGCTCCACTCTAACAGACGTGTTCTGATTGGGGCGCTCACGATACTCGTGATCCGCCATTGCCTTGTCTGCTTGTGAATGGCTGGCGGGTTCCTCGTGTCTATCCATGTAGGCCACATTAACGACTAGTGTCTGAAATATCGTGCAATAATATTTAAGCTGTAAAAATTGCCACGATCAATCAACAGGCAGGTGAAGAAAAGAAATCTGGGGAAAACTTTCGGGGTTTCGGTTCTGGCTTGAGGTAACCTTCCTTATATTTACAAGCTAGTTTTGGCTGCATTTGAGGGCTTCTGAAGCGCACACCCCGCAATACGAATGGGCGTGTCATCTATACGTAGAAGGCGTGTAACATGATTGGAGACCTGATCAGTTGACGCGTATTCGGTCAGCTATGATTGGCTGGAGAACTCCCATCTACCCATGTAGGCCGCATCAAGGACAGTACCAAATTTTTTAAAGATTCAATCCTTAGACGTTTTCTAATACTCTCATGACCTTTGCGTTCTGCTTTCGGAATAAAAAAAAACGTTTTTCACATTTATCCCTGTGCGGGGGGGGGGGGTACCGCTAAAAAGTGAACCGAACACGTCCAGAGTGGCGTATCTCGCTTAGAAGATTGAAAAACAAGTAAGTCAGATAAATATTGTGGCCGATGGACATAATACAGTATTGATTGGCCAGTCATTATTGATCGACATTAACGATTCCTGTTTTGTCTCCACCGTTTAAAATGGGAGTAACATACACCACCATTTATACACCATTTTTACGTCGAATCGGGCACATTCCAAACCAAACTGGACACTCTTCTAAGCTACCCTAAGAGTTTTGAAATCAAAGGGAACTCTTTCAAATAATAATGAACTTGTTCTACATTAAGCTGGAGACTCCAAAAGGTTTATAATAATTTTTTGACCAACGAAAATTTTAGTATTTCTTTGAAATTTTAAATCACCTACACAATAAGTGAACACCTTGTTTAAAATTTTATAATTTTTTTGAAGAAAAATAATGGTTTAGAGCATGTTTCAAACTGCAGTAAGAGGGCCAATTTTCAGTTCCAAAAAATATTGTGCCATGCCGTCGTTCAAGACGTCACGATTTTTATTCGATTCATAGCAAAATTTCTATTCGCATGGAAATTGACAACTGTTAACAATGCAACAATGCAACTGTAAAGAACACACTGCTTTGCTGTGCCTTAAGACAAATTTTAATTGATTATTTTTTCTCTAAAAATGCAAATTTTATAAAATTATTCCACTTATTCGGGCAGATAAGCTTTAAAAAAGTCAACCAAATCTCTTGAGCAAAAAATCATTCTAGCCATCTTAGTGAGTGTGTAGTTTAACCTGCTTGAAGATGATTTCGATTTCGAAGAGTTCGCTTTGATTTCAAAAGTCTTAGGCTTAGGCATAGAAGAGTGTCCAATTTGATGTGAAAATGGTATATTATAGCTAGCAATTAATTTTGACGCCACAGTGGGACCAACCACAGTGCTGTGCCCTCCGAAGACGATAGATCCCGTTTTTCACTAGGTCTTCCTTATGAGAGAAAGGGAAAGTGCCGGACAATAAAGGAGAGACGAAACTGCTCACTACTTGGAATAGAGGAAGGCCACCGCAAAGTTCAAACGCGGCAGCATCAATCAACGCTGCACACGTCGAAGATTCCCGAAAGAGACAGCCTGCAAAGCGGTGCACTTTCAGAAGCTGCAGATGACAGCAAGGCATCGCCGTTCGCTAACAAGGGGCGGGGTGACGCCTGCAGATGGGACTGGTGATGCACTCTTTTTGTTCTTCATCAGTGTTCACACGGCTACCGCTATCGCTTTACCCGAGAGGGGGTGCTTGAAAAGTGCTACCAGTCTTCTGCAGGGCTTCTCGCTCTTACAACCGCTTAGAAGGACTTCACCCGCCCAGTTTACTCCTAGGAACTCTTACTACTTCCCAAACGTTTAGAGGAATGTGTGATGACGTTCGGCAGGTACGCAGGCTTCCATCGCGGTAGCTGCCGATGTTGGCAAGGATTCTGCTCCACCAGCTAGATCGAGCTACCAGTTCCGATGCTCTCAGCCCAATTCGCTGGCTAATGAAGTCAGTCGATATGAAGAACAGCCGTTCAGAAAGAAGTTCACGGGGTTTTGTCTGGCACACATCGAAGCAGAAGAGCAAAAGCACCGAACATTAGGATTCCTTGAGTGAACCACAGGGAAGTACCCGACCTAGCGGGCGGCGATCTGACTACTTTGTGGGAGCTTTGCCCCAGAAGATGTCCTTAATTCATAAACGATCGAATATTGAAAGCCTTTGGGAAGTCTATTCACCGACTGTCATACCATTTTCACGGCGAAATCGACACTCTTCTAAACTAACTTTGAGACTTTTGAAATCAAAGCGAGCTCCTCCAAATCCAATTGACCTTCAGGCAGGTTACACTACAAACTTAACAAGGTGGTTAGAACAATTTATTTGTTTAGAGAAAACTTTCTTCAAAATTTTTTCTTGTCTTCCTAACCCAATAAGTGTAATAATTTTATAAAATTTTTATTCTAAAAGGCAAAAATGAATTAAAATTTGTCCTAAAACACAGTAAAGAAGCAATCATATAGCGCTAAAAAGGCTATATCGCACCATGCACTCAAAACGTTTGCCGCAACTTTTATTCGATTGATAGGGTAAATGCCACTTACATGAAGCATCAAAGCGAGGATATGTGTGTTCTTTACAGCTGTTTCTGTTGTGACATAAACAGGTGTCAAAGTCCATGCAAACAGAAATTCTGCTATCAATCGAATAAAAATCGCGACGTCTTGGAAGAGGGCATGGCGAAATCTTCTTCTGACACTAAAAATGGCCGCCTTCCTGCTCTTTAAAACAAGCTTTAAACCATTATTTTTCCTCGAAAAATGGGAATTTTATAAAATTTCAAAGATGTTCATTTATAGTGTACATAGATGTGTTAAAATCTCAAGTCCTAAAATTTTCATTTAACAGAAAATTATTCTAACCTATACGAAGAGCCTCTAATGTAGAAGAAGCTCATTTCGATTTCGAAGAGTTCGCTTTGATTTCAAAAGTATCAGACTAGCTTAGAAGCGTATACAGTTTGACTTTAAAAGTGTCCAATTTGACGTGAAAATGGTACATATTTCGTCCCATTTCAAACGGTGAAGAGTAAATAGAAATCGATAAATTCGACCAATAATACCTGAATAATCAATTCTGTTCACTGTTCATTGGCCATAGTATTTACCTGACTTAATTACACCTGTGGAGTCTAACCCTGAGTAGAGACTAAGAATCTCGACTAAGTTGTGAAGACGGTCGGGTGAGCGAGCGGCAGTTAATCTTGCGCGGACAAACGGATGCACGGATTAACCTTTGAATACACGGAAAACACCACTGTCAACACCATTGTGACCGCAAAAGTGCCTCTTCATCGACAGTTATATTCGCATTTCAAACAGCGAACAAAAATCGATAATGACGATCGATAATGCATGGACAACCAATATTGTTTTCTATCCGATCGGCGATAATAATTACCTGATTTGCACCTTTGAAGTTGACCACTGAATAGGGATTTTCAATGCAGATTGAGATGTGAAGCCGGCTAAGTGTGCGGCCATTAATTTTGCGCGCACGGACGGATGGACGGATAATCTTCATAATACGAGATAGAGCACCATAAAGGATAAAGGATAAAGGATGCGCCAGCGCATTCTACTTCTACGGGATGTCGTGGAGGCGAAATGAATGCGTATTTGGCCATACAATGACTTGCGGTGGCCAGCCGATGAACAAGTCAGCGCCTTATCCTTCCCAGACAAGTCTGGTACCAATTCACCGACCCCGGAGGGATGGAAGGCTTGGTTGGCCTGGGCGGGAAATCCGAACCAGGAACCTGGTGTCGGGTGCACACGACAGTCGCGCCTCCTCCGACTGCGCTACACGCGCTTTGAGCACCATAATGACGGCGAAATGTCTAGAATAGGAAGACAGAAAGGCTTCGGGCGATGGAAGCGAAGAAAAACCATCAAGGCAGCAGTCGACGTGTGACTCAGTCATGACATGGCAGTGGGGCGGTGAAATGTGGCGGTCATTGCATCATAGTGCAACAGCAGCCTCCATTTTGCAAGAATGAAGGAAATTTCGCCGCTGAATGGCTCCGAGAGAGGGACGGGGTCATCTTGTGTTACTGCTACAAATCAAATACGTTTTATATCATTTTCACATCCAATTGGACACCTTTTCAAATCAAATTGGACACTCTTCTAAGCCTAAGGCTAAGACTTTTAAAATCAAAGCGAATCAAAGCTTCCAAATAGAAACGATCTTCTTCTTTATTAAGCTAAAGACTCTCCAAAAAGGTTGGAACAATTTTTTGTTGGAAGTTTTAATTCATCTACCCACTATGTAAGTGAAAATTTGGTTGAAATTTCTATAAAATTTTTACTTTTTGAGGAAAATAATCGTTTAAAATAATTGTTTCAGATTTTATAACATTTTTTTAGGAAAAATAGTGGTTTAAACAATTGCTTGAAATTTGTAAGATTTTTCAGTTTTTAAGGAAAATCGGTGGTTTAAAACAATTGTTTGAAATTTTATTTTAAAAAATTGAGAAAAAATAATGGTTTAAAATATTTGTTTAAAATTTTATAAACTGTTTATTTTTTAGGACAGACGCGGATACTCACCACTATACTACCGAGGAAGGGCTCGTGTAGCGCAGTCGGAGGAGGCGCGACTGTTACGTGCACCCGATACCAGGTTCCTGGTTCGGATTTCCCGCCTAGGCCAACCAAGCCTTCTATCCCCCCCCCCCCCGGATCGGTGAGTTGGTACCAGACGTGTCTGGGAAGGATAGAGCGCTGACTTGTTCATCGGCTGGCCACCGCAACTCATTGTATAGGCCAAATACGCATTCGCCTCCACGACATCCCGTAGAAATAGAATGCGTGGCGCATCACAGAAGGGATTGAGTAACGCCGTCCTTTATCCTTATCCTTATCCTAATTTTTAAGGAAAAATGATGGTTTAAAATAATTGCTTGAAATTTTGTAACACTCTCATTTTTTTAGGAAAATTGTGGTTTAAATAATTGTTTGAAATTTTAAGTTTTTTTTTATTTTTTAAAGAAAAATGATGGCTTAAATCATTTTTTTGAAATTTTATAAAAAAATGAGAAAATAATGGTTTAAAATAATTGCTTGAAATTTTGTAAAACTCTCATTTTTCTAGGAAAATAGTGGTTTAAATAATTGTTTGAAATTTTAAGTTTTTTTTTATTTTTTAAAGAAAAATGGTGGCTTAAAACATTTTTATTAAATTTTATTTAAAAAATGAGAAAAAATAGTTTAAAATAATTGTTTAAAGTTTTATAAACTACTTCTTCTTAAGGAAAATGATGATTTAAAATAATGGCTTAAAATTTTATAAAATTTGCATTTTTTGAGAAAAATAATGGTTCGACGCTTGTTTTAAAGAGCACGAAGGTCGCCATTTTTTATTTCCAAAAAAGAGCCATGTTCTCTTAAAAGAAGAGCGATTTTTATTCGATTGATAACTGAGTTTCTATGTGCATAGAGTTTCACACCTGGGCGCAATACGGGAATGGGGGAAGGGTACATTACCTTGTAGGCTTGGAAATTTTTAATATACAGCTGGGATAGGATAGAAAACATCGCTTTCCTCGCGGAGGCCCACCTCCACACTAGGATTTTGCTAGAATAGTGAGCTCTAATATGCAAAAAAGCAAGTAAAATTCATCTTTATAACAGTGCACTCCCCATTCCTGTATTGCCCCGACACCTGTTAATGATACAACAAAAACAACTCTAAAGAGCACACATAGCCTCACTTTGATGGTTCATTTTAGTGGCATTTACACTATCAATCAAATAAAGGTTGCGACGAACTTTTTGGGTGCATGGCGCGATCTGATCTATTAATGCGCTAGATACTTCCTTGCTGAGCTGTAAGACAACTTTTAATCTTTCTCCTTTACAAATAAAAATTTATAGAATTGTGACACTTATTGGGGCTGGTAATCTGATGGTAAACAATTTCAAGGAAAAGTTATGCCAAATTTTCCTTGAACAAAAAAAGAAAATATTCTAAGAGTCTTATTGAGTCTACGGTTTAACCTACCTGAAGGTCATTTCGATTTGGAAGAGTTCGCTTTGATTTTAGAACTCTTAAAGCTTGCTTGGAAGAGTGTCCAATTTAGTTTGAAAAGTGTGCAATTCGACGTGAATACGGTATCTGAGGTCAACAATACAGTTCATCTTCCTGAAGCGGCGGACAGTAATTATAACTAGTCCCTACTGCCGTATGAATGTTCTCGCGCGCTTGCTACAGTATCCCCAAACCTGCACATCGCCCATTCCGTTGTCATCGGACCTCGTTTCTACCGCTGAGCGCGCAAACCAACAGACACATCTAGGAAGGTTAAGACCCATCATGCTGCTCATCGCTCAGCGGGGTTTATGCACCGACGTGGACGCCGATGCGATCCACGACGCAACAGCAGCAATCGCACGCTACCGTATTCCTCAAGCCTGCACATCAACCCGCAATTCGAACGGCAGTAGGGGGCTAGTTATAAGTAAGACCGAAGCGGTGTCCATTCTGCGTCCAGAAAGCTTTCAAAATGGTTAGAGGAACAGTCAGCACAGACCATTGTTTCCGGCTGTTCATTGCTAGTGAAATTCCAGTAAGCAAACTGACCACAGGATCCGTGGCTTCCACCGTTTCCGCATCCATTGGTATGACCCTGTGAAAGCGCCAATCAGACACGGCCGAGTCGACCGGCAGCTATGTGGTCAGTGAATTTCTAGTTTGTAGTTAAACGTTCGACTGTTTTCATTTCATCCGTATCAATTCTGTGATCTACTACTGTTTACAAAATGTTTCTGAAATCGACATTTGTTGGATTGTCACTCGAAATGATTGAAAAAGCTGCGAAGTAATGCAGCGACTTGCAGAACTGCTGGCGAAATAGGACTGCAGCTCATGTTGCAAAAGTGGGCAGCATTGGGAGGTGAGAGCACGTCAGTCGATCAAGCTGTTGAATGGGCGTGTGCGGTCGGTACGCTGGTTTTCTGTGAGTTCGGTCGGCGCTCTGCTTAGCTATGTATGGTTGGCTTTCGAAAACCTCCCAATGCTGGCCACGTTCGCGACATGAACTGCAGTCCTGCGATTTCTTTTATTGCCTCACAAATCTGACTTATTCATCTGAATGGTGCTATACAGTGGTATACGCCACGCTGTCATTGTCCTTAAGCTTGACGATAATTTCGTAGCATTTAGGTCTCTGTACCCCATACTTTTTCTCCCTCCCGATTTCATTGGGTTGAGTTTACTGGCACTAGCATTGATTTCATAAATCCTTGTTGCGTGCCAAAATGACTCATAAGGTTTTTTTTCCTCGTAGGGGAGAGAAAATTATTACAGCTAATTCAGACTTTCCCACAGGAACGTGCACAGAGTTCTAACATGAATTCAGGAACTCTTCCGATGTCAAAAGGAGCTGAAGGCGTGGCGCATCCCAAGATACATTATAGATAGACTCCGGACTCATCTTCTACCATCTAAAATCGATTTCCTCTCGAGGAACTTGAAGGATGAAAAATACGCTTCCACTTATTCATTTGGATGCGCCGTGCATTCCACTTTCTTTTCATACATATTCTATCGTCTGAACAGTTAGCGAGATCATCCGAAATTTCGACACTGTTATCAGAGACAGGTCGTCGAGGAATAGGTGAGCCAAGAGATTTTAGTGACAGTCGTCAAGCAATAAGAGAATGGAGTTTTTTTGGGTGCAAGAAGCCATTTTAGAAGAGGATTCTAGTAGTAGTTATATCCTGTTTCACCTCTAAGCCCTATACAGGTATAATTACTAAAGCAGAGAAGCGAAAGAAATAAAGAACGAAACAGAAACAAGCATATTAGCGGCCTAAATTCATTACCAGAGTAATATCAGACGAATACCAGTACAGCCATCAAATCGCTAGTTGAACTTTAAAAGATATATGAGGCCAGATTAATGCCTTCATCGTTGGACTACATATCAGAACGCGTTAAGATAGCTAGCAGTATCGATTAGTCGGCACGGGCGATCAATATTAACGGGTTTCATAGCGCCGCGCAGCCCGGCGTTCGAAGTGTAAATCCCGCCTAATAGGATTCACTATTATTTGTCGCGCAGAAAGTGAGAAGGACCCATTGAGCTATTTTTGCACGCGACAATAGCAACTAGAGGTACTGATGGCGTACCTACCTACTGTTAGGGCGCGTGTAGCGCAGTCGAAGGAGGTGCCTGCTGTCGCGTGCACCCGATACAAGGTCCCTGGTTCAGATTTTCCGCCCAGGTCAACCAAACGCTTCATCCCTCCGGGATCGGTGAATTGACACCAGGCTTGTCTGGGGCGGATAAAGCGCTGGCTTGTTAATTGACTTGCTCTCCGCCACCGCAGGTCATTGTATGGCCAAATGCCGGATCAAATCGCCTCCACGACATCCCTAGAAATACAATGCGTGGCGCATCCCAAAAGGATTGAATATCGCCGTCCTTTACCCTTTATTGTTGTAGGCAGTTCGTTACATGTTTAAGCATCTTATATTAAAGCAATAATCCGCATAAAATTAGATGGGGTGTTCGACTAATTTTTGTGTGTGTGCATTATGCATCCAAAAAAGTGGTAGCATTTTGAACTTTAAATAATTTTCATCGCTAAAGGTGCAAACAATCCGGATCTATCCTAGTCCGGGGGGGGGCACATAACTGAGGAGTATGTAAAAAAAATCGACTTGGGACTTACCGTGCGACTCCTCCAGAGCACGGTAGAACCTAAACCAGAAAAACTCACGAGCAAAAAAAAAAGAAAAAGAAAAAGAAAAGAATAAATGTTTTCGCCGCGGTTGTAAGCGGGTGAAGTTATGTGCCCTCCTCACCATATTAGATCCTTGTTCTAACATGTCAAGCGGTGGTCAGTACGCGCCACGACTCCATTGCGTCGCTCTTTGTCCGCCGATACGTCGATTTTATTGTCAAACCGCGGCGATTTTATTTTTTATTTATCCGTTCGTTTTTTCTTTGTTTTAGGTTCCATCGTGCTCTGTAGGAGTCGCTCGGTAGGTCCCAAGTCGATTTTTTACATACTTTTTAGTTATGTGGCCCCCCGGACTAGGATAGATCCAGCAATCCTTTGCCAGTAGAAGACCTTCTGAATCACTTTCCGCATCTTCAACAAAGATATTCGCCAAATGCATAATGAATTCTGACCTCATTGACACATGTGGGGCTCCTCCACAGCACCCGCGCTCCAATCAAACCGTCCGCCCCACGGCCATTGTGCGCGAAATCGAACTTCAAGGTTCAATCGTCGGCTGGTTCTGGCACTGCTCTGCTTCAGAAATGTCGGCGAAGAAGCAGAAGTCTCTGTTCTCGTTCTTCACCCCGAAGGCCGGCACAACGTCGTCGTCCTCGACACCTAACTCTCCTGCAGTCAGCAAGTTCGTGAAGATCGAGAAGATCGAGGAAGAGGATGGAGGTAAATCAGCAGTTAAATCGGTACTTAGCGGGTTTATGCCCTGTCGAGGTTGCGAGCACTTCATGAGCGATCACACAGCAGGGGTACAAACCCGCTCGATAGCCCTCTATCAGGTTACGAAGAGTTCGACATGGCTCCAGCGTTTTTTTTTTTGCTTCTTCGCTACCTACCTACCTACTCTTTGCTTTAAAAAAACATAGGGCGGAAGAGAGGACACAACAAAGCAAGAGAACGAATTCCGGGGTCTCGCCGATCCAACTTATTCGGTTTAAGATGTGTCGCCGGTGCGGTGCGGGCACCAGCCCGACAAGTACCGACAGAAGCGAATCGTGTCCCCTCTACCTTTCGTTTGTCACTATAACGCCTCCTGATTTAGACTCGAGAACTCTGAAACGCGTGAACAACCACGACCAGGAGGATTCCCCTATACGCCGGTCGAGCGCATCTGTGAAGCGACGAAGGATCATCGTTTCATCGGACGAGGAGGACGCTGGCGAGAATGTGCTGGCTGTGAGAACTCCACCGTCGTCACTAAAGGTATGAATTTTGTGATTCACAAAAATCGATGATATCCTAATTGGAGGGGGGTGAACACAATTTTTTGCACTATTGTACTTTCACACTCCAGAGGTCGCGGAGAGATCGAAAAATTTCGCCCAAACAGCCTAATTGCGGTAATTTGGGGCGTTGATATGGGCGCCTATAGGATCGGGGGGGGGGGGGGATTGCTACCCTACACAACGGTTTCTGCTTTTGAAACCATAATTTTTGGAGCACTGGTGATTCTAGCCCCACAGTGAACTGAGGTAGGCCATTTCCGAGGGAGTTTCACACACAGACGTGCCTTCTTACCAAGGCGGACAGCCACTGAGAAGTGGTTGCCCCTCCCCCCACCCCGACCCTGTTTGCATCGTTGATCTGACATGCGTTTTTTGTATTACGCTGGAGTGCGATAGGTTACGATAAGTGCGGATGACTAAGGTCATGATGACCTAGAAGCCTTAGTCACCTGTACCTACTGTAACCTACCGTATTCGGCAGAAATTTGTGATCAGCGCTCCAAATGACCCCGTGAGCAAAGTTCGGGCGAATTTTTCTCGACCTCTCCTCGACCTATGTAGTCGTGAAGGTAAGTGCCCAATTTTCAGTAACATTGCGTGAATCTGTCCATATTTTGCAGCTGAAGCCCGAACGAACCCATTTGGTATACCCTACCCCTCCCAATTAGGAAGCACATAGTGATATTAACGTAGTTGGCTCTATTGTCGAGGGTACCGCTTTCGCACGCAAAAATTCTAAAATTGAAGCACTTTTAGTTCCGTCCTAAGCTTCTAGGAAATGGTGTGGTATTATGCCACATTGGAAGGTACTTCTCGGTTTTTCGCCCGACCAGATGCAAGGGGGAGGGGCGTTCATCAATCAAAGCTCTATCCAATCACCACACGCGTAGTCGACTTTTACCACTTTTTTGTTGACTTTTTAAGGATGACATCCTGGGACAAGTCCACGGTATTTGACCTTGCTCGGGCGGGCAAAATCTCGATAAGTACCCATTGAACTAACATAAAGTGTGCCGTGCACAGTCATTGTTTATGGAACGGTTAAAATGCGCACTCTTCCCCCCCCCCCCTTAGTTCCACCCAATACAGGGGGTTTTTGCGTGAATTTAGCATTCCTACCTCCCCGTGTAGGCTACATTAACGACTAGTATCGTCGATTCTCAACCTTCAATTGGGATTGAATTAGTGAGTACCAGATTCCAGCTCACCTTACATAATTACGGCAAATTTCATATTACTTCCCTACGAAGGCTCTCGTGGTTTTTTTTTTGAGAGGTTTCAAAAGTTCTTTTTCCTTCTTCTGACTCTTTATTTCAAACTACTGGTCTCAATAAGATTCCTTCCTGCGTCGCTGCTCCAGGCACATGGAAACGTGGCTCATTAGAGCGTCGTCACGGTTCAAACGCCCTCGGAGTTCGAAGTCGTGCCTAATCTTTCGTCAAGTATATCCTCCCTTCTACTTTGCTAAACCAGCAACAGCTGCAGCTCAGCCTTACCTCTGATAGAATTGCTACCATAATGCAGGTTGGTGGTTATAATGCATGGCGCGTTCCCCTGAACAGACTGAGAGTAGACATTCCTACTTCGTACAACTCTTTAAATGGAGTGTTTACGGTCAGTCCGCTCACGGGAGCGCGCCGTGCATTTTGACTACCAGCCTTCACCGTGATAGCAATTCTATCAGAGAAAGTGTGAGCTGCAGCAGCCGCTGGTTTAGCAACAGAACTTAGGATATAGTTGGTAAAAATCTAGGCGATCTTCAGCATAAATGGGATATGTTGAAGATCGCCTGACACTATGATGTTTTACTGTGATCGGTACTCTTAGGCCAGACGTGACCTGGACCAGCATTCCCGCGTTCTGGCCAGGACGCTACTCCGTTACATCACTAAAGCTCTATGATCCAGCGATACGTCCTAGAATCATTGAATGTCCTTCGTCTTTTCAGAATGCTACTTCCACTCCAGTATCTAAAGCACCGGAGCTTTCCACACCGAAAACAGCTCGGGGACTGCGACCATTGAAGCCCTGCTCTACCCCACTGTCGACTGTGGCTGCTGAATCGTTCATCGACTCGTTCCGTGTCGGAGAAGATGATCTGGTGAGTGACTTATACCTAGGTAGATACTAGGATAACGGCCTTTGGTAATGGCGTCGGTAGTCTCCAGCTTCTTTATTCTTGAAACCTCAGCGGGCTTAGTGCTTTGAGGTGGATCTTTATTTCAGCCTTACGTTCCGACTATGTCGTCGTCTTCAGAGGCGCATAGATCCACCAATAATGTTAGGGAGCAGTCGCTCTCTGTTATTAGGCCAGTAAGTTCTACGGCGTTCTAATATTGGTGGATCTATGCGCATCTGAATACGGCGAATTAATTGAAACGTCAGGCCGAAAAAAGATCCACCTCAAAACCTCGTGTTGACACATGATTGACAATAGCGTCAGTAGTGTTTTACGATTTTTTCCCACAAGAAACAGCGATGTTTGGCATGTGAAAAGCAGAAGAATCGCACTTTCAGAACGCATCCACTGCGTCCATCGACACGCTGGATCGCACCATCTATCAAGTGGACGCAAATGAGCGTAAGGCGAAGGGCGAGGAGCTGACAGGAGTGGAGAGCGAGAAGTTCACTCATGAGACTTTGGCCTTTCTGAAGGTAACTCATGGGGTGCTTCTTCTGACTCGTCTTCATTCAAAGGAATAATGATTCATGGACTTCATGGATTCATGGAAAGTCTATGTCTTAAGATAGAGACGTCTATGGTAAAAACGGGCTGTTCGTGTAACATAAAACATTTATTGAGCCAAAAATTGACACAAAATAAGTTAGCACAAAAGATTAGTGCTAACGCTGGCTTTTAAAGATTAGCTAAAATGACTTCTTCCTTGGTTTTCATGAAGTGGAAATGCTTTTTTCCAAAGCGATTTCGTACTCGCCGTTGTATCCGTGTCCTTTTTGGACTAGGAATCAGCTAGCTTTTTAAAGTTTGTCGGAGGAAGACGCTATTTGTTTCGCTGCAAATCAGAGTCTTACTTCTAACTTATCATCTACTGCCGTTTGAATTGTGGGTTGATGTGCAGGTTTGCGGGATACTGTAGTGTGCGGTTGCTACCGTTGCGTCGTGAATCGCGTCGGCGTCCATCCACGTGGACATTCGATCGATGTGTAATCCCCATTGAGCAACGAGAGCGGTTTAAGTACGAGCAGCTTCGATGGCCCAGGCCCCCGGAGTCCCTTCCTTAGCCTGGGCATCTGAGCGGTCTTATTCACCCTAAGGGTGTCTGTAGATTTGCGCGCTCAAAGACAGAAACGAGCTCCGATGACAACGACTTGGGTGATGTGCAGGTTTGGGGATACTGTAGCAAGCGCGCGGGAACATTCAATTGGGAGTAGGTGTTTAGTTAGAATTTCCATCGTAAGTCAGTCATTACTAGCTCGAAAAATGAGGAAACGAATTTTATGCTTCTGAGGAGGGAAATTTTATACGAGGCCTCTCTGAAAGGAATAAACGGTGACTTTTTCCTATTCAACCATGCAAGTCGTTCTAATGGCACAGAATAGGGTGAAAGATTGGGTTTGTTTGCTGGGCGGGTGGGCGCAAAATTTGCTAAATATTATACTGGATTAATTGGTTGGCTTCATGTGGCGCTGTGGTCAGGATATTATTTTAGGCCGAGATAGAGGGCCCAGGTTTGATTTGAATCTCTCAGTGGTCAACTAAATGTTACTAGAACTGTTTTAAGTGAATAAAGTTAGCGCTGACTATTCTGTTGGTTCGCTTAGGTTATTGCATAGGTGAGATACCCGTTCATACTGCCTCCATTACGTTCCGTCCCGTAGAAGCAGAATGCCTATACATGGTGGGGTTTATCAACGGCAACTTTTGTCCTTTATGCCTTCAGATGCATTATTCACGCGGTTTGGTACTGAAAAAGAATGCATGGCGCCTGTCTAGAGGCCGTCTTTATCCCTTGTTTATGCTCGTTTTCCTTCAGCCGGATAAGATACGCGATGCCCAAGGCCGCCGCCCTGATGACGATGACTACGATCCAACAACTCTCTTCGTACCTGCTGATTTCCTGAAGGAACAGACTCCTGGTAGGCATCCTACCTCCTCTAAGGCCCCGTTTATACTTCGACGCCGAGCGACGCGACGCCACGTATGGATGCCATATTGATTGAGCGACGCGATCGATCAATTTGGCCACTTTACATACCGTCGCGTCGCTTGGCGTCGGAAGTACAAACGGGGCCTAATGAAACGTCTTTAGAGATTGTAATGTTACTTTTGTTATTTATTTCCATGGTAAGCTTTTCTTTATAGGACACAGGCAGTGGTGGACGATCAAGAGCCAGAATTTCGACACTGTTTTGTTATTCAAAGTTGGAAAATTCTATGAACTGTACCATATGGACGCAGTGATAGCTGTTGAATGCCTCAGTCTTACGTTCATGAGAGTGAGCCTTTTTCTTCTGCCTACATTCTGTTGAGATTTTCGAGAGTATAAACCTGAAAGTTTAGGGATCCTACGCGCACGCAGGCTTCCCAGAGGTAGGCTATGGGAAATTCGCTGATCAGCTGGTGTCTAGAGGATATAAGGTCGCTCGAATCGAGCAGACTGAAACACCTCAGCAGTTAGAGGAGAGGAATAGCAAGGCGCAGGGTGGAAAGGAGAAAGTGGTTCGGAGGTTGGCTGCTTACTACTCTTGACATCTAAGAAGGTCTTGCATACTGAAAAGGTCGCTGTGGAATCAGCTTCTCTGGGATGCTTAAGCCCTAGTTTATAGTTGTGCCGCGGCACGGCGCCATAGTCGGAGTAGATATCGATCGGGCGGCGCCAAAAATCGATAAATATGGCGATCGCATTGCTGCGCCGCGTGGCGGTGCAAGTATAAACTAGAGCTGAGACATTCTACTTGAGGTGCGTGAATGTTGCGTTCGATCAAACAGCGCCGGTGGTGTAACGGCGTAGAGTATTCCCGCCCGGTCAGCTGTAGGTGCGAGTTCGAGTACCGCCTGGCGCTAGAGTTTTGATCGAAACAAAACATCATTAGAGCAGCTTGCAACCTCAGGACCAGCCACTTGAGCCTTAAAGAAACTGACTTGTTTGAAGTTATATCGATGGTGATCCGATGTTAATTTAATCATTGAAACTTCTGAGCTCCTCTTCCATTTCGCAGACGACGAATAATACTTTTGTTTGAAATGAATTCATTTTTGTAGGGAAGTATGTCGCGTGACAACGACTGGTACTCGAACATATGCTGTATTGGACGGGTGTAACACCTTCGGTGGAGAGACTGACAATGGGGAAACCCAGTCTAAATATTTACTCAGCATCAAGGAAATGGTAAGATTTGTTTTTGTTGCGTAACCATATTCTACTAGATGCAGCTGAGCTTTTGCCGGAAATTGTTCTTCATATGGCGTTCTAGAGCCTTCAGCCTCCATCCTCATGTTCAAGGCATGACTGTCTGTTACACTACCGGTTTTCTGTACTGCAAAACGTCGTTTCTATTTCAGGTGTATGACCAACGATCAACCTATGGTATCTGTTTTGTTGACACTTCTGTGGGGAAGTTTTTCATTGGAGAATTTTTGGATGACGACTATAACTCCTACTTACGGACGCTCATCGCTAATTTCACTCCAGTACAGGTGCGGAGGGTAAACTTTTGGCTTAAAGCTTCTACGAACTAGCTCTCTGGTTAGCAGAGAATAGAAAGCAACGAAACTTCAGAAAACGAGTCACTTTACTATAACCGCATTGTTGGAAAAGCCGAGGGAATTGTGGTATTTCTAACCTTGAGTGACAGTACCTAGATATGAGGACCTAGTTGAGTAATCTTTGCAGGGGAAGGTGTATAGGAGCAGTGTTCTGTCGACAAATGGGATAGCTTCTCGGTTTCATGTGGAATGATTCGACGATGTGATGGGCGCTTTATAGCGCGACCGCGAAAGGTGCCGATTGTCGCGATTCCAAGTTCTCGATTAGGATTTTCCGACCGGCAAAACCATCTTTCGTCGCTCCGGTGTCGTTTAGATGATACAAGACTTACTTGGGAAGGATAGAACCTGATTTTTTCATCTGCTGGCGCCAGATTCATCAACCGCTTACCGTCCTCTAACAGTGAAAATACCAGCAAAACCCGATGCTACCTAATGAATGTCATATCAGGTTATTCGGCGGTATTTTCACAGTTAGAGGGCGGTAACCGGTTGATGAATCTGGCCCCTGGCTTCGCAAATCATTATATAAGGTAATACGTATTGAAATTGCATTCACGATATCCTGTAGCGTGTTTTGACCGATACAAAGGAGAAAGGACGGCGTTACTCAATCCCTCTTGGGATGCGCCACGCATTCTACTTCTCGATTTGAATGCGTATTTGGCCATATAATGATTTGCGGTGGCCAGCCGATGAACAAGTCAGCGCTTTAATCCCAGACAGGTCTGGTACCAATTCACCGACCCCAGAGGGGTGGAAGACTTTGTTCGCCTGGGAGGAACGTGAACGAGGAACCATCGGTTCGGGGGGGGGGGGGGGGCGCAACCAGCGCGTATGTGCTATCACCTCTCCAAAAATATATTATACGGAGAAGCACATCATTGTATCAGCTCGTTGATGATTTTGTGTTTGTCAAGGGTATAGAAGCTTGAAATGGCCTGATTTAGAGATTTTTCATGATCCTCTATTATATTTGAAGTGTGTATTATCATATGTTAGCGCGCGCGCGCAGTCGGAGGAGGTGCCGACTGTTGCGTGCACCCGATACCAGGTTCCAGGTTCCTGGTTCGGATTTCTCGCCCTGGCCAACCAAGCCTTCCATACCTCCGGGGTCGGTGAAGTGGTACCGGACGTGTCTGGGAAGGAGAATTGTTCATCGGCTGGTCACAAATCATTATATGGCCAAATACACATTCAAATTGGCTCGACGACATACATACCGTAGAAGAAAAATGCGTGGGGCTTCTCAAAAAGGGATTGAGAAACGCCGTCCTTTATATGTTATCCTTTATTTACATAGGAGACTACATAGGAGGCCTTTAGGAGACCTTTGTTAAAGAAATAACTGTTCATTTCAGATCTTATTTGAGCGAGGGCATGTGTCCTCGCAGTGCAAAACCATCCTTAATGGTGTGCTAAATTCCGTCCAAAAAGAAGGTTTGACGCCCAAAAAGCAGTTCCTGGATGCTGATGAAACTTTGAAACTTGTAAGTTGTTGTCTTAGCTCAAGCGCTTCGACGGAGAGGTGATCTATGTCTTCCTCTACAGCTGTCCAACGACAAATATCTTGGAGTGGACTTCGCCTCCTGGCCTGAGACTCTACGCAAGATGCTAGATCCGGATTCCATCATTGCGAAGCCTAATGCGAATTCCTGCCTTGCTTTGAGTGCTCTTGGAGCAGTGCTATAGTGAGCAGGGTTTAGGTGTTTGTGCTTCGTTGTCACCACAATACATTTCAGCTATCTGCAACGATGCCTCATAGATGTGGACATGATAACCATGCGCGATTTCACTCAGCTTGAGCCGATGGAGCAGAGTCCGATCGAGAAGCCGGACGTTAGTGTGTGGATGAATCGTCAGATGATTCTCGATGGAATCACACTGGAGAACCTGAACCTCGTGCCAGGAGACAACCGCGATGCGCAGGCGGCCTCGCTATCGCTATACAGCACTGTCAACAGATGTCAGACAGCGTTCGGTTAGTTAATCCCTGGTCGTTGTTAACCTTACTGATGGTGTGTCCTAATACACCAAACGCAGACGCAGGTCTTCAATCATATTTTGGTCCTTAGTTTTCATCACTACTGCTTAAAGTAAAGTGGAGTAAAACAGATGAACATTGGGTTAGACAAAAGCCGTTTAGAGGCATTTTGATACTGAATTTTTAATGATTTTAGCTTGTACGTACGTTTTAGGTAAGCGGCTGTTACGACAGTGGATCTGCTCTCCTACCTGCGATATGGCGGTGCTGAAGGATCGCCAAGATGCGATAGAGTATCTAATGGATCCTGCTCGAGTACGATTCGTTGAGAAGGCTGGTGAATTGCTTCGCAAGCTCCCAGATCTCGAAAGACTTCTGCAGAAGTGAGTTGGTCGGTGAATAGTGGTCGTGCCAGACTTGTCAACAAAGCTCAACAGGGCCTGGTTAACTTACCCTACCTTTACCCTTGGGTATGTATAGCACAGTCTGAGGAGGTACCGGTTGTTGCGTACACCCGGCACCAGATTCATGGTTCCGATTTCGCGCTCAGGCCAACAAAGCCTTCCATTCTTCAGGGGTTGGTGAATTGGTAGGACTTGTCTGGGAAGGACAAAGTTCTGGCGGAGTGGCGTTCTACCCCCGCCCTTTAAACAGAAGCGTGGCAAATGTCTGCGTCTCCACTATCTCGTAAGGCAGCCACTGGACTCTCGAGCAAGCCCAGGGGGTTGGGGTGGGCGGGCCGGGGAGTAGAACGCTCGTCCCCCCAAAGTTCTGACTTGTTCATCGGCTGGCCACCGCAAGTCATTGTATGGCCAATTAAGCATTCAAATCACCTCCACGGTATCCCGTAGAGGTAGAATGCGTGGCGCATCTTAAAAGGGATTGAGTAACACCGTCCTTTATCCTTATGCTTATACCTTTACCCTTACTTCCTATTCAATACTGTGCCGTAGCGCTATTTCTTCATAGATAAAGGATAATGGACGGTGTTAATTAGTCCCCGTTTTTGATGCGCCACGCATTCTACTCCAATGGTACGGCATGTTGTGGAGTCAACTTGAACGCGTTTTGGTCTCTACAATTCTTACGGTGGCCAGACGATGGGCAAGTCAGTGTCTTATCCTTCCGAGACGAATTGGCACCGATTCACCGACCCCAGAGGGATGGAAGGCTTAGTTGGCCTGGATGGGAGATCTGAATCCAGAACCCTCGTATCGAGGTGTACGCGACAGCCAGCACCTCCTCCGACTGAGCTTCCAGGCGTCGAACAATTAACTAAAGACAATACAAAAATCGAATGTTTCTGTTTTCAGAATTCACACGCTCGGCCTGAAATATCGAGCGGAGTCTCATCCAGATAGTCGAGCTGTCATGTTCGAAGCTGCGAACTACAATAAGCGAAAGATCAAAGATCTTCTGAATACATTGGCTGGATTCCAGACGTGCAATGACCTTATTGAGTTCTATGGCAACGTACGGCGGGATGGAAATGGGTAAGTTAGCAATGTTTGGTCCGATTTCTTGCCGCGCGGTCGAGAACACTGTGGTTTTAGTACGAGACTGTTGGATAAGTGCCTCGGCTCAGATAACAAGGATGATCTCAGTGCTCATCTGGAGCATTTTGCGGTGCGTTAAGATCACTGAAGACGTAAGTGCTACATCTCGTAACGATTCCTTGTGTTCCAGAAATCGTTCAACCACAGCGTTGCTGAGAAGGAAGGCATGATTGTACCCCAGAAAGGTCAAGACGAAGAGTATGATGATGCCTGTCGCGGTGTTAATGAAGCCATGCATCATCTGGAGGCGTATAGAAAGCAGCAAGAGGAGAAGCTCCGCTGTAAAGTAAGCTTTTCAGAGCGGTCACAGAGTGCTTCAGAATAACCACGTCCCTTTCAGGTCACGTTCTTTGGAAGCGGAAAGAATCGCTTCCAAATGGAAATAGCGGACAGCGTGAATGTTCCACGGTACTATGACCTGAAGTCGCGAAGAAAGGGCTTCGGACGGTACAGCACCGAAGAGCTCGATGAGCTCATTGAAGAGGTCATCAAGGCTGAAGCCAATAAGGACAGGCAAAGGGAGGATGCCACGCGAAGGGTGTTTGCCGACTTTGATACACGGTAAACTTTGTGTAAAAGAACTTCTTGACATAGGTAGCTCTACTTTGCCGCTTCAGAAGACATGTTTGGGCTGACGTCCTGAGCCGCGTCGCGGAGTTTGACGTCGTTTTGTCCTTGGCGCGTTACTGCCAGACCTGTGGTCTAGCATTGTGCAGGCCGGAGTTCGTGTGCGATGTTGAGGAGGTACGTTTATGGCCTGTTTTCGAGTTTTCATTTCGTAGCTTTTGGTTTTTTTCAGCCAGTACTGTCTATCGAAGAGGGCTATCACCCATGTCTGGCGATTAAACTGCCGACGAACGAAGCCACAAGCACCTTCACCTATATAGGTGTGTCATTCATCACGATGAAAGTCTGATTTTTAACCCCAAAGATGTAACTGTTTCGGCTGATTATAAGGGGATACATGATGTAAAGGAAAAGGCTACAACTGTAGTCAAAGGTAGTTCGGCTGGCTGGTACTATAGAAATCAGAACGATACCCTATCTGTGTGTTCCACGAAAATTGCTCCGTATTTTCCACTGCCTTGTTAGGTTGGCCGAAAATTTCTGGTGGTTTTGACTGTTCCACTTCAAACGATCATAACTTTCTTCGCACTCAGCTGATTCAGTCGAAATAAGCACCATTCCAATCAGCACTCGCTTTCAAACGCGATTAATTTCGAAGAAGCAAAGAACTACAGATTTCTAAACGCGACATTTTCTGGCGGGGGATATCGTGAGGGCAGTTTGAATCCTTATGTGGCCCAGCGTAAGCCAGCCTATGGTCGAGTCAGTGTTTCATCCCTCCTAGACAAAAGTGGTACGAAGCTTTAAGGTACCTGAGTAACGAGTAACTCTAAGGCTAAGGGCCTGTTCATTCTTCGCGATAAGAGCGACTTGTCGCCCGTGCAAAACATGCATATCGATTAAAACCGAGCACGCGCCGCCGAATATGTGTTCATACTCGAGCGCCGGCGTCGTCGCTTCAGTCGCTCTTGTCGCTCTTGTCGCTGCGCACGCCACGCGCGCTACGCTACGCTACGCTCGCTGCGCTCTCGTCGCTCTCGTTGCCCGTGCAAAACATGCAAATCGATTAAAACCGAGCGCGCGCCGCCGAAAACGCCGCCGAAACTCAAGCGCCGGCGTTGTCGCTCCAGTCGCTGCTGTCGTTTGTTCATATTTCCGCGCACTGCGCACGCCGCGCGCGCTGCGCTCTTGTCGCTGTCGCTCTGTCGTCGAAGTATGAACAAGCCCTAAGGTAGACGTGTAGTCGACGATAATCAACGATTAAGGTTTAGCGGGACCCGAATCTTGCATGGATCCACGGTGAAAGTGAATGACGGCACTTTTTCTGGGTGCATCGTTCACCTCATTCTTTATTCCATGAGTAGATCTCATCAGGCGACTATCTCAACGGTAGGTCGGAACGGCCCAAGTGTTGTATAAGGGCTGAATCACCTCTTCTGGGAAGCAACAATATGCAAATATCTCGACCAAGTTGGGCCGTTGGCGGCGTTAGCCCTCTGCCTACGCGAGAAAGGCGGGCCCAAGTTGGCTGGAAACAGCGATCAATGGGATTACGCCGTCCCGCTAACCACTGCGCCACCGCCGCTCGCTCGTCACCGCTGTTTCCAGCAACTTGAGTCCGCCCTTTGCGCTCAGGCAGAGGGGTAACGCTGCGAACGGCCCAACTTCCGTCGACCCTAGCTTTGCGCAGAGTTGTATTGGGGTCGAGATATTTGCATCTTGTCGTTTACCAGAAAGAGTCGATTCTGTCCATATATAACACTTGGGCCGTTCCGACCAACCGTTGAGATAGTCTCCTGGTAAAGTAGAGGGCAAATCCTAGGTAAAAGCTCCCTCCCAAGTGATGATGATACAGAATGAGGGTAAAAGGGCTATCTTAAAACGCGTAGTCGACGATAATCAGCGATCGGATTGCCCTGAACATCCTATTCTGCGTGATATTGACTTCTTAAATTTGCCCACTAACGATCAGTTCCTACGCGCTCTGCCAATTTGCCTACTAGTGTTGTTAAATATGCATTTTGAGCATGCATGTAGGATTACTGAGGATTACTGTGGGAGTTGGTTAGGTTATATTCTCGCTATTGGAGCAGGGATATGAACTAATAGTCTCGTTAAGATGCCAGAGAAGAAGGTAAGGTTTCAAGAGCTCTGAAGCTTCATTTCTTCAAATGGCCAGAAATACAAAACGGTAAAGGATGAAGAATAAAGGACGGCGTTACTCAATCCCTCTTGGGATGTGCCAGACACTCACATGGGTTTTTGTGGAGACCATTTGAATGCGCATTTGGTCAAAAAATGACTTTTGGGGGCCGGCCAATGAACAAGTCAGCGGCTCGTCTGTCCCATACAAGTCTATAACCGATTCTCTGACACTAGAGGGTGGAAGGCTTAGTTGACCTCGACAGGATCCGAACCAAGAACATCGATCCGGGGTGCACGCGACAGCGGGCGCCTCCTCCGAGTGCGCTACAACCACCAAAAATGCAAAAATATCATATTAATAAAATGTGCTTCAAGTGGTTAATCAGAGCAGTGATTTGAAAAATTATCTGACCTTAAGCTAGGCCCCGTTTATACTTCCGACGCCTCACGACGCGATGGCATGTGCAGTGGCCAAATTGATCGATCGCGTCGCTCGATGAATGTGGCGTCGCGTCGCTCGGCGTCGAAGTATAAACGGGCCCTTACACATCGATGGAAAGATACCGCTGGTCAGCTTGATGGATTGCTTGATTTTGTACTTCGTTGAAACTGATCCTGAAAGTTAGTTTTTCAGCAAATGACTCACAGCTCGGAGGAGGCCATCCGAAGACGGTACTGCTCACGGGTCCAAACATGGGTGGAAAGTCCACGCTGATGAGGCAGGTGGCCGTCCTTACTGTGCTGGCGCACATGGTGAGGATTTCTTGAAGGGAAGATATGCACAAACTCCTTCAGGAACCTTTCGATCTTTGCGTTTAAGGGATCGTTAGTGCCAGCTAGGTCGATGCGACTATCTCCTGTGGATCGGATTTTTACCAGAATCGGTGCAAATGATCGATTGATTTGCGGTACGTTTGGTTCACGGATAGTCCTTGTGAGCAGAATTGGCACGGCTATGTCATTTAGGACAATCGACGTTCTTCGTGGAGTTAAGGGAGACTCTGGTGATTCTCCGAAATGCGACCAAGCACTCGCTTGTTCTGATCGATGAGCTTGGACGAGGAACGAGGTTCGTGTATAGTACCTCTGGTATCCGTGACTTTACTTTCCTTATTCCCTATTTAGCACGTTCGATGGAACAGCGATCGCCTCAGCGGTCTTGTCGGACTTGTCCCGTAGAATACAGTGCCGATCGTTCTTCTCGACGCACTACCATTCCCTCTGCAAGACCGCAGCTGTCAACCCGAACATTGCTCTCGCTCATATGGTAAGTTGAACTTTCGGAACAGTTAGAAGTCGTGCTAGTGGCGTAATGGCGCACAGCATTCTCGCCCGGTCAGCAGCAGGTGCGGCTTCGAGCCCCACCTGGCGCTAGAGTTTTGATCGCAAAAAACGTCGTTAGTTGTCGTGTTCTAGCTGCTGTGCTCTTAGGCTTGTATGGTGGAGAATGAGAACGAGTCCAATCCAACCGAGGAATGCGTCACGTTCCTCTACCGTCTGACCGATGGAGTGTGCCCGAAGTCATACGGATTCTTCGCGGCCCGACTGGCTGGAGTTAGGCAGGAGGTTTGTGCGCCTTCCCAGTTTTTACCATTTAGGTTAATGTATTATTATTCTTATTTCCTTACTTATGCATGGAAATCCACGCAAAAAAGATTGATCTCAGACAAAAGTCGGTAGTAACCGAGCATGAAAGGGTATGAAACAGATTTACTCCTCGGCTTGAAACCCTGTCGTGTCTCATACAAAGGTCAAATTAGTAATCGACCATGAAAGGGTTTGGAGCACGAAAGGCGGCCACGCCCCCCCCCCCCTAGCTACGCAATAGCAACATGTGCTGCAGGTGCGTGGAAACCTTTCATGCTCGGTTCCAAACCCTTTCATGGTCGCTTACTAACTGACTTTTGTCTGAGATGGTTTTTTACATGAAGAAGAGCTTGAAGCGAGAAGTGTTGCCAATAAAGGATTGAAAAAAATGTCTAAAATAGCTGCTAAACCGAAGTTACAGTATAAAACTTGGGAACCGCGGATTCTGGAAAGTTAAAATAATATTTTGTATGAAATTTTTTATTGAAAACGCGTATATGCAAGGGATATCAAGAAGAGCTGACTATACTGTAAGAAAAAGCATGCAACTATTACTATTTGGGTTAGAACACTAGTTGCAGGTTTGTCCTAAAGTGTTGCGAAGCAAAGCGTTTCCATTAGGTCACACTAAGAGATTGCGCCGTACAATTGTCCAGCACATTGCGATGTTTAGTTGATTGATAGGGTGGATGCTGTTTATGTCCACTAAACCCCACAGTATACTTTTGCTCTCGATTTTTTTTTCGAATATTCGAATGGTTTCGAATGGTCACAAATTTCGAATATTCAAATTCGAATGAAAAACGTTCGAGCGCTTATTCGAATAAGTCATACGAGCAGAAGTATACTCCGTAGTACGCGCTCGGGATAAAAGTAGCACCTTTCTAGACTGTGCAATTGTTAGTGGGCAGCATTCACGTTATTAATTATTAGAAAAAAATTGCGACTAATTGAAGTGTTTGACGCAATCTCTCCGTGAGAAACACCGGAATCATTTTTATTTCATAGCATTCTAGAATAAGTTGGGATTTATATGATACTTTAGTGGTCGAGTTTTATAAAAACTACCAATATCGATTAGGCGACGCATACGATCGATAATGGTAGCTTTCATTCGGCGACTGAAGTATTAGGTTGTCCATTAAGTCCCCGCCGTTTTTTTTTCAACGATTCGATGCGGATTTCGCCGGCAGTCTCTTTCATAGCGCTATACAGCTTTCGAAAGAGAATGATTTGCTCTGTCAGAGCTTGTATTGCATTTCTTTTTCATCCTGAATTTTGTCAATTTTTAGGTCGTTGAAGTGAAAAGTGAAAAATTGGCCATCTGCGCAGTTGGTTCTTTTCGCTTAGGTTTGGATTTTTTTTGCTCAGTTTTTTATAGCTTTTGGAAGACAATGTTTTGTACTACAAGAATACGTGCTGGTCCTATTTGCTCAGTTGTCCTTTATTGATTTTTAGACCATCAAATTGAGAAATCCGAAGAAGATTTATTTTTACCGACAGCTCCTGCTCTGTGGTTGGACTTTTTTTGCTCGGTGTTATATGTCGGTCGAAAGGAAGTGTATTGCTCTAAAAGAATTTGTGTCGCGTTTATTGGCTCATGCTGAATTCTGTCGAATATCAACAAAATCTCAAAAAGAAAAAAATCTTTACCAACAACTCCGCGTTGTTCAGCTGTTGATATTCGACAGAAATCAGCATGAGCCAGTAAATTCTACACAAATTCTCATTGAGCAAGACATCCTCTTTCGAACGACATATAAAACCAAGCAAAAAGTCCAACCACAGAGCAGGAGCTGTCGGTAAAAACAAATCTCCTTCGGACGTCCCATTTTGATGACCTAAAGATCAGTAAAGGGCAAATGAGCAAATAGGACCAACACGTATTCTTGTACAGAGCATTGTCTTCCAAATGCTATAAAAAACTGCGCAAAAGTTCCAAACCTAAGCGGAGAGAACAACTGCACAGATGGCCACTTTTTCACTTTAACGACCTAAAAATTGACAAAATTCAGGACGAAAAAAGAAATGCAATACATGTTCTGATAGAGCAAATCATTCTCTTTCGAAAGCTGTATAGCGCTCTGCAAGAGACCGCTGGCAAAATCGTTGAAAAAAAAACGGCGGGGACTTATGGGACAACCTAATATGAACCCACCTTTACCTAAGTCATCTTTCTAAGCAAAAAATATAGGAGTTTCATGCCTATTCAAACAGTAGCAATTTTTTCTTGAGGCACCCTTTTTGGGTGAGTTCCAATAAGAATTCGAAACAATATTTGACCGTCCACGAACCTCGTTAGTCCCCTAAGCTTCATGTTATAGCTTCTATTTTGCTGTTTTGAAGCTTGTCTAGTCAGAGCTTGGTTGACAACGATTCGAGTTCTTCAAATCTAGAATCATTTATAATATTTTAACTTCTTTAAAACTTGTCTATTTTGACTTCATACACGTTCACGTTGACCGGAAGTGTCTAGTTTAAAATGACGGCGGTTTGTTAGATCTACTCGATCTTCACGATGGTTCCCATATTGTTGTTGTTAAGGTAGTAAAAGAAGCCTATGAAGCGAGCAGGATCCTGTTTGACTCGGTGAATCGAAAGAAGATGGCCATCGCCGCGGTGAAAGAGGTGGCACGCGGTGGAGGATCCGTCGAGCAGCTACGCGAGATGATCGAAGCGCTGTGAGCGGGCTCATCAGGGCGTTTGGTATTTTCGGCTGTCTACTTATGGATGGAGTTCTAACACCTCTATCTCTCCCCTGGTTACCTCTACGGTGTACAATATTGTCATAGTTCTCGGGCACATCTGTCATAATAACAGCCCGTTCATACCTCGCATGTCGCCCGCCATCTATTCTATGGGAATCGATTGGCTTCATTGTGCCGCTTGCGAGGTATAAACGTGTGAAAAGGAGGTGAAACGCTTGATGTGGTTGTCTTTAGCTTTACTGGACTAGTTGCTTGTGAATAAGCTTCGTTATCGTTTAGTTTTTTATGCTGTGAAATTGCAACAATTCTGAAAAATAAATATTTTATTACAATATTACAAACAAAAATTGTAGGATAAGTGACAGTAACAACGTATTGTAGAAGAGATTTGCTCCAGTGACAATCTAACCGGCAAATACCCGAATGCAGTTCCACCTTAGCAGGTCTTCTATCCTTCAGCATACCTGGTTCAAGAAGTTTAAAGGTGCGATAGGCTTAATGAAATTTTTCGCTCGTATAAGGAAGTTGTGCTCAAGCGAAATAGTGCGATAAAGGTAAGGATTGATTGATTGATATGTTTGGGTTGCGCCATGTCCTCTACTTCTACGGGGTATTGCATGCGTATTTGGCCTGTGGAACGACTTTAGCAGGTAAGGTGATACAGAGTTCAATCTTTTGTCCTCACTAGACATGTCTGGTGTCAAATTCACCAGCCTTGTAGGGGCAGGAGGCTCGGTTGGCCTGGGCGGGACTCGAACACGAAATCGATTCTTGATGCGCGCAAGAACATAACTCTGCAAACGCTCACGGCTCAGCCATTTGAGAATACATAACGACTAGCGCGTGTAGCGCACTTGAAAAGGCATAAGCTGTCGCATTCGCACTAAATCGATTCAAGGTTCGGATGCTGCTCAGGCCAAGTAAGACCACCGTTCCTCCGAGGCCGGTGGATTGGTACTAGACTTGTCCGGGAAGGATAAAGCACTGATTTGTCCATCGTCTTTCCATCCAGGGGTCGGATTTATCAACGACTATGTCGTGGGTACAAGGGGTAGAGATACCCACAATGAAGTCTGCGTCTCTATCTCTTACCTTATCTCTAACCCTTATACCCACCATACCCACGGGTTTAATTGTTGATGAATTCGACCCCAGGTCATTGTATAGGCCAAATACGCATTCAAATTGCCTCCACGACATCACGTAGAAGTAGAATGTGTGGCGCATCCCGTAAAGGAATTTCGGAATTGACTAATTTCGAGCTTTATCCTTTATTGTAGATACACAGGATGATCTTGCTCAAAGCGGGAAAGGAAGATGGTGCCAGGCCGTCAAAGTACGCATTATACACGCCCATAGATGACGTTTTTGGCAATTTTAACGCGGATAACATACTATACTATGCTATTACTGCTAGTAGAGCACAGAACTGCTTGTAACAACCCAGTGGCTCTGGTTACTAGCTTGAAGAATTGGAAATGATGCCGTAGTGGATATCACAATAAAACATGAAGTTCGAGATCATTGTGTCGATCGCATCATACTTCGATAAAACGATCTGCGAACTCAATGTTTTGTTGTGATTTCCACTACGGGATCACTTCCCAGTCTTCGCGCTAATACCCGAGCCAATGAGTTATTACAAACGGCTCTATGCTCTACTAGCAGTAATAGTATAATATAGTATGTTCTCCGGTCAAAATTGCCAAAAACGTCGTCTATGGGCATGTATAGTGCGTACCTTGACTGGCTGGCTCCTCCTTCTTTCCCAGATGGAACTATATGCCCTTAGGGCTTGTTCATACTTCGCGACAGCAGCGACAAGAGCAACAGCGCCGGCGCTCAAGTATAAACACTTTTCGGCGGCGCGCGCTCGGTATTAATCGATTTGCATGTTTTACACGGACGACGGGGCGACGAAAGCGCAGCGCGCGGAAATATGAACAGGCGACAGCAGCGACAAGAGCGATTGGCGCGACAGCGCCGAGTATGAACACTTTTTGGCGGCGCGCGCTTGGTTTTAATCGATACGCATGTTTTGCACAGGCGACGAGTCGCTCTTTTCGCGAAGTATGAACAGGCCCTTACGTACCTACAATAAAAGATGGAAGACGAAGGGCGGCATAATAGTGACTGACGGTTGATTGACGCATCCCTTGTCGCTCTCTCATCCCCACCTTGGGAAATGTCTCCCTATGCATCAAAACGCTTGTTCATCATAGCGCAAATAAGAGGATAGGGAAGAATTCATGCTGAACGATGCACAAGTCATGCAGACTGGATATTCCACCATTTAAGGCCTCGAAATCTACAGTAGATTTCTCTGACAACACGGTACAGAACCTCGCGGTTGATAAGTGAACTGACTGTAGATTTCGATCATATCGTCATGGCAGTAATTTCATTCGATAAACGACGAGGCAGCTTGGTTGTTCACCTCAATAGCTTCATTCCTTGAACTTTTTCTCCATAATATCCCGAACAAGTGCCATATCTGAATCATTACCAGCTTTAAGTCGAGGTATAAACGAACAAAAGACTAAAATAGAGGCGAACCTTTGCGTATAGAAGCGAGTTGGCCAGGAGTTAGTCTACAGGTGGTTGTCTCGCCGTCTTTGGTGTAATTCAGGGAGACATTTGACTCGTTCTCAATCACAGAGACGGATTCCAAAGGCGATTCTGTAAGTAATCCTATTATGCCCGACGAAAAACTCGGAATGCTCTGCTTACCTTTTGGTATGCTGTCCCTCACATATTTCTTCAAAATGTCTACATTTCCCGTATACACCCGTGCTAGCATCTTGCTGTGCTCTGAATTATGATGTGTCGGAGAAAAGGATCACTGCAAGAATGGAGCTAAGAGACGTTTATGGACCACTAACCTGGAGGTAGACCAAGGTGAGTGCATTCAGTCTCGAAATCTTCACTAGCACAGTTGTACGAGGCAGTATTCTTCATCATAAATGATAGGGAGTACAGAAATCTGCGAACACTGGCATTGTCTGGAAAATGAGGTTCTTAAAAATGTGACCGGAAAGACTCTCATATTTCAACTGTTAAGGCCAGAAGAATCTGTTTTTCAGTTGATTTTCTACGTGGAAGAATCGCGAGGTGTTCAATGGGAGATAAAAACTGATAGTGAGAACAAAAATGACGAAGTTAGAAGAAAAAAGCAAATAAACTAGAAACCTAAAACTGAAAAAAAATCACTTTCTCTTCAAACACTCAACAGAATAGATGTACTCGATCTTAGGTCTATTTTGAATAAAAAACAACAATTAAAGGGGTAAAAGATAAAGTTGGGGTAAAGGGATTCTTCCCTGGTCTGCACCAAGCATTCTACATCTATGAAAAATCGTTGATCGGCTGTAGAACACCCGTCTCAGTATGATAGAAATACTGCAGGATTCCCGAACCACCTGCCGCCACAGAAGCTCTCTAAAGGCACTTCATAGTCAACCATAACTTCCCGCTAAGAAAAGGATGTAGAAAGGCCACTATGCCTCTCCGTTGTCGAAGCAGGTCTATTTTCAGAAAAGAATTTCAGCAAAATGTGAGATTTCAGGTGTTAAAGGGTTTCCTGACCTGACGGTTGGTTCCATTTTCTTATTTCTTACAGCATAATACAATAGAAGGAAAATAAGTCTAAATCAAAGTCTGAAGCAGTGCTGACAATGACTTAAGCTCTCCAATGAACTTCCATCCAAGTGTAGTGACAAGTTATTCGGTAAAATGGACGAGTTTTCAGCACAGTGTAAGACCACAAGAATGTCTGACCCTTTCCGATCGGGCTGTACGTGCAACTGGTTCGCTTTCACGAGACACCCCTGGGACTTAAGTCGGAAGTAGCCTATCAGACGAGAAGAGGAACGATGCTGCAGAGGAGTACAGACCTGTCAGAACCCCTTTAGATTATGAGGGGATTGTCGCCAACTCATTGATGAAGACCCAGTCATCGACAAGGAAAGGAAGCGATTGCAGGTTAGCTCTGATGAAGAGGATAACGGCATTGTCGAAGATCAGGAGTGCCTAGAGATTCAGAAGGATCTAGTAGAGGAGCTACTGCTACGGGAAATGTCGAAGAGGAACATCGATCTATTTAAGCTCCTAGTCTAGATGCTGCCCATGCCGATAAGAGTCACCTGTGAAGGTTGCACCATAGTTCAGGCACAAGAAGAGAATGCTGGTTAGCTCTGATGAAGAGAATAATGCTGAAGATTGCGCTGAAGAGATCCAGGACGACGTCCCTCTCTCCAAGTATTCTGTCCCTCTCAACAGGGCCGGATTTCGATCAGAAATGGAACTTCAAGCGGAGACCACGATCTTAGAAGGAGCTCGGAATGCCGATTACAGGTATGGGGGCCAAACTGCTAAATGAAACTCCTAAACGAATTCTTCCTGTCGAAGTTCACCGGGTTGACTGTAGGCTGGCCGTGTGGATGAGCTGTTGTGAGAGCGATGAGTAATGCGAGCTGATAAGATTAGGCCGATTCAACTCTTAATAAGCCAGAGCACTACCCCACGGCTATCGTTGTCGTTGCCGGCCTAATCTTATCAGCTCTCATCACTCATCGCTCTCACTACAGTATACCCGGTGAACTTTGACAGGTGAGAGCTCGTTCAGGAGTTTCATTTTGCAATTTTAACCCCTATCCTCGTAATCGTCATTCCGAAGTTCTTCTAACGACCCTGGTCTCTACTTGAAGGAGTTCGAAATTCTTACTGGGACCGGATTCATCAACGATGTACAGCAATCTAACAGAGAAATTACAGCCGAAACCCTGAAACGCGGCTTGATATCAACGATTTCGGCTGTAATTCATCGGTTAAATTGCTGTAGTCGTCGATGAATCCGACCCCTGGTCAAAAGGGAGAAGAACCGAGTTGTCTGAAGTGCCCCAGACGCGGACTGAGCCTTATAACTGAGGGATTCCAGATATTCTTAAGTTTGTGTTTGATATACATAATAAATCCTTTGCAAATTTCTTGTCAACAACTTGTAAAATTGCTCATATTTGCAAATAAAGCCGTTTTATTAAAAAAGACTCGGATCTAACAACATAAGGGTGCCTCTCACCTAGTACAAAGGGATACATGAAGCAAAAAAAAAACTTTCTAGAATCGCGTACCAATATGCTCAGAAACGAATCGCTCAACACTTTCGTCGGCTACTTCCTTGTTGAGTAAAAAATCTATCGACAGCTGGCAAAGTCCTCTGAATTTGACGGATGACTGAAATTCGAGACCGCTTAGCCATCAGAGTAATTGGTGAAACTCTATAGGTGTTCGGAGTGTTTGATAAAAATACAACCGGAAAAAAACCCGTCTGAGTTGTCCACCGTAGTTTCGGGGTGAAATTCAGGGAAATCGTTACGGGACCCTATCCCTCTGCTAATTAGTCGCTGCAGATAGTGATATTTGCTTGTGTGCTTCTCCTGCGCAAATAGGGTAGGGGGGCTTCTGATGTGTAGAAAATCCCATAGAGCGTCATAGTATCATTAATGTCCTTCATCCCTAGCTCCAACGTATAGAGCCTGTAATAAGGGCGTTCCATGATTGGTAAAAACCAGGTTTGAATCGCGTGGCTGTGGGCGTTGCACATCGGACAACTCGGACGGCTTTTTTCCCGTTGTAAGTGTATCGGCGAGTAGTTTTCGGCAACTAGAAACGCTTACCAACTTGGAGAACTCGCTTATTTGTGCGAGAAGCCAGTCGGGACAGTCCTGTCCGCCGAGGAATCGAAAGTGCTGCAATTATTTATTTATTTATTTATTACGTCCCGAAGACGTGCTCACACGAAAAGGCAAAAAAGTAGAACAGAAAATCGCAGGAAAGAAACAAAGACAAAAAGAAAAAAGCACTGGAACCGGGTATAACGTTAGGATACGATAAGCAACCATATAAAGTAAGTGTTTGATAAACTTACAACCGGAAAAAACCCAACCGAGTTGTCCACCGTAGTTTCGGAGTGAAATTCAGGGAAATCGTTACGGGACCACACAGTTACCTATCCCTCTGTAAGTCACTAGCTGCAGCTAATAATATTTGCGTACTTGTCCGGATCAAATAGGGTCCGGGAGAGAGGGGGGGGGGGCGGGGGAGCTTCTGATGGGCAGAAAACTCCATAGAGCAACGTTAATGTCCCTCATCCCTGGCTCCAACGCATAGAGCCTGCAGTAAGGACTCCATGACTAATAAAAACCAGGTTTGCATCGCGCGACTGTGGGCGTTGCGCACCGGACAACTCGGAAGAATTTTTTTTCCGGTTGTAATTGTATCGGCGAGTCCATACATAAACCAGAATCCAATCAAACCAATTATCGAAGCGAGCTCAACTACTGGAGGAAGCTTGGCGATATTCTGTGGAAACTCACCATCTATGCTGCGCGTTCGTGAATGAATCGTAGGCGAAGAACGCTTCCAATGAGATTGGGCGACGATTTGAAATGATAAAGGTGGTCGCTCTATTTTGTGGCGTCGAATAAAATCAGGCGTCGGCAGGTGTTGTGCATTTGCGGACGGAAACTCGAAGCGTGCCCGCATTCAAAAACGTCGGCCACGTCCGTCGGCCGGCTGGCTGCCGACGGTTGCACACGGCCTTGATTCGGCTGCTTCTTCTTCAGACGAGCTCATTTCCGCCTTCTTCCCTCACTCACGTCTTCCTCATCGTCTGCTCAGTCATCGTTTGCTCGACATTCTCGTCGCTTTGCAGAATTCTCGAGATCAATCCCATTTTTTCTGCGGCCACTTGGCATTTCGGTGGTGAATCAGCGAATTCCTAGTCTTCTCTCTCATTCTGCTACATCTTCTACGCTACATTCTTCGTGTAGACCTCGCTGTTATCAGATCTCAAAGGCGAAGTCCTTCGTATAAATACGAACTATTCGCACGTCACCCAGACTATACAGATCATCATTTGGACAGTTGCCTGCCTTTTCCGTTTTCCAAATGCCGGATCATCTATTGTTCTGGTAGCTTCCACAATAGCGCACCTATAAATAGTACCTCTGTGTTCTCGCGGATCATTAAAGGCGACCTTGTTCGATGCGGCGGTCTCTTCGAGTATTTCGTTCAGCTCCACTTATCTTTGATTGGATTGCTTAAATGCGTGACCTACTTCTCATCTCACTAACTACCAAACTAACGGCGTTATTCATTCAGTTTGCAACCAAGGTGCCTTGCCTTTATCCAGTAGACTACTCAAACTATAGGTCTGAGCGGCGAAGTGGTGTCTATATACTGAAACGGCTCTTCCTCAGAAATACGGAAATGCAGGTGTCTCGACCCGAACGCACCATTGAGCAGAGCTACTGCCGATTAAAGGAGTGGCTTCGCTCTTGCCAAAGTGATCGATCTTTAAGCGGCTAGGATGACTGGCGTCCAAAACCATAGAAGAGGCGACGAGTTGCCCGGGACAAGGTTGCACGAGTTGGCACTCTCTTCGCGGAAGCAGAAAGACCGGCACTATTGTACTTTACGGACTCCAGAAGACGAGGAGAGGTCGAAATTTTTTTTTTCGCCCAGACTTCGCCCAGGGGGTTATTTGGGGTGCCGATCACGAATCTGACATCCGTTTTCGTTTTACGCCGGAGTACGGTGGGTTACGGTAGGTGCGGGTGAGTAAGGCTGCCAAGGTCATGGTCACCGATTTCGCCCAAACTTCGGCTATAGGGGTTATCTGTGGTGCTACGGGTGAGCACAGCATGCAGGCGGTCCCGCAGCGATCGCTTGAAAATTCGCAAATCAGCGGGAAACCATTTTTGCGGGAAACTCTTCGATAGGCGAAGGCTTAATCGAGAGATAGCAATCTAAGCATCATGGCCCTCCAGGCACTGTTCCACAACCGCCGCCAGGAGGAACTGCGCGACTTCAAGCTGAAGAACGTCTTTGACAAGCTAAACATGGACGCAGCCGATTTCCAGGAATGGCTTAGAAGGATGGGATTGCTCGCAATCGGTGACCATGAACTCGGCACCCCTAGTCACCCGCACCTACCGTAACCTACCGTACTCCAGCGTAAAACGAAAAATGAATGTCAGATTCATGATCAGTATCGTCGACAGCGACGATGGGCCACCTATCTATGCCCCGCCTTCTTGTTGGGAGGTCCTCATCGACCTCCATACCGACACTTCTCTCACAACATTTGCCGAATAAACACGTACCTCTTCTCTCTGCTTCTGTACTTATCCCCATTAACCCACTGAACCGCACATTTTGGTGCATCGGCCAAATAAGGCTCATCCCGTTTCAAAGAGTGACAACTTTGAAACCAGGATACGCGGACAAATCTGAACCACCGCAAACTCTTCCCACCAGCTGGGAAAAGAACAACTTCCGTATCAACGTACCTGAAGAGTTCCCTAACCGTTTATCTACGAAAGTTCAGGCAAAAAACCTGAAGATAATGGCGCTACATTTCTATAAGACGCCAATCACCTTGAGCGCAACGTCGCTCAAAACCCTAGTGGTCAGATATGAAAATTATACGACTAAGGTGGACTTCCCAGTCACAGACGAGGAGTCTTATGAGAAGTGCAGGTCGACCATAGCCTTGCTACAAAGCAGTATAAAACAAATTAAAGAGAGCACAAAAAAGCTGCAGAACCTGTACGCTCAAATAATGGACGAATACAAGAACTGCAAAACCAAGTCCGAGAAAAAGGACATAATGCTCGAAATAGAGCATATCGAAGAGGAGTCGAAGCTACAAACTGTGTTAGCGGAATCTGACGACCTCAAGTACATGCTCATAGCTCGACTTGACGAAGCTGTAGCTACACGCGATAGAATGGAAGTCAAATTAGGCTACGCGACCCCAACATCGCAAAGAATAGACAGAGTTGACCTGGAAGGCACACAACCTTCCAGTATTCCAAACAATGCGGACGGACGTAGAGAACCCAATGGCGAAGCGATGAGCACAGAAATCCCAAACAATCCCGAGCTCGCAAATCGACAAACCAGAGCTCATTATCGTTCGATCAAGCCTCCTCAAGCCACGCTGCCTAAATTTCACGGCAACGCTGAGGAGTTCCCAGAATTCTGGGCCATTTTCGAGGCACTAGTCCATTCCAGCAACGAGCTAGATGTCATGGAAAAAATTCTATTGCTCAAAGAAAGCCTAACAGGCCGAGCAAAAACGGTGATACAAGGAATACAACCGTTGCCACAAAACTACGAGTGGATGATAAAAACTCTAAAGGAGTCATATCATGACTACACCACAAACAGATCGCAAATCGTTCAAAAACTAGTGAACATGAAATCGGCCACAAATTTCGCCGACAGTTGCGCATTTGCCTTCGAGCAAATACAGATCCTGGTGAACCAAATGGTGTCAGCCGGATACGATGTCAGGAGCACCTTTGACCCCATTTGGTGTGAAACTATCCTCGCCAAATTTCCTCGTGACATCGTCAAGCCTGTGCTCATATCAACCAAAGGAGAGCATAATCAAACCGTAGAGGACCTCTTAGGTCATCTCAAAAGAGAAATCGCCGCAAAAAGGTACGTCGAGAGCAGATTAGGACACTCAGCAAACAACACAACTTCTGACTCCCGACCCAATCACTCAAACATCACACGGGTCACCACACCAAGCGATATGCGTATCACCCAACGGCCTCGTTCGGGTGACGGCTGCTTATTCTGCCGAAAGGACAATCATGCCTCCTTATCATGCAGAACAGTGACCGACAAATCTCTCCGCAGACAACTTCTGAAGGAGCAGAATAGGTGCTGGAAATGCTGTTCACAAAGGCACAGCAGCTTCGACTGCCTAAAGCCGAACTGCTCAGAATGCGGCCAAAAACATCACATATCCTTGTGCCTCAAAAAGGATCCAGCCCAACAAGAAAGGCAATGGAATCCAGCACAAAGAAACGACCAAATAGGCCAATACCAAGGCCGATTCAACCCACAGCGAGCAGGAAACGGTAATAATCATAGAATACAGACTACGAACAACACTTTAACCTGTACCGAGCAGCAGAGCCTCCCTGAGCAGAATGAAGCAATTCCCTCCCAACTCATACTAATGACAGCCGAGGGTAACATATGGAACCACCGAAAATCCGCGTACGAGAAAGTACTATTCTTCTTCGATTGTGGAGCTCAAAAAACAATTATTGAACAGTATCGTCGACAGCGACGATGGGCCACCTATCTATGCCCCGCCTTCTTGTTGGGAGGTCCTCATCGACCTCCATACCGACACTTCTCTCACAACATTTGCCGAATAAACACGTACCTCTTCTCTCTGCTTCTGTACTTATCCCCATTAACCCACTGAACCGCACAATCAGCACCCCAAATAACCCCTTAGGCGAAGTTGGGCGAAATCGGTGATTATGACCTCGACAGCCTTCGTCAACGGTACCTACAGTAACCTACCGTAATCGGCCGAAATTTCAAAAACGAATGTCAGATTCGTGATCAGCGCCCCAAATAACCCCCCTGGGCGAAGTTTGGGCGAATTTTTTTTCGACCTCTCCTCGTCCTGTGGAGTCCGTAAAGTACAATAGTGCCCACAAGTTTTCGCACCGTATGCAGGCGGCCGTTGCAGGACCCAACAAATGCAATCAATCAATGGGCGAGCGCTTATCAGCCTTTATTTATTTATTTATTTATTCAGTACGTACGCGATAAACGCGACCGTTAGGCACAGAAACAAACAATAAAGCAGTTACAATCGAAGCGCAACATTAAGACACAATCAGTCAAAAGATCGTAAAAACATGAAAACAAATCTAATGATGTCAGATCTGCAATCAAAAATACCACAACACAGCTTACGTACACAGCGTAGAGGCACCTTTATCCTAGAGCAAAGAGCAGTGAGTTTTGAACCGATCGCTGGTGTATGTTTACCTGCGTAGGCTGGGAGCACGTGTGTGGTGTCAGATATCTCGTTCGCTTCTGTTTATTCAAGCTGAGGATCTTCGGTGATCCATGGTTAGTGCTCACTGGTCTGCGCCAACTTATGAACATTATCACGAGCCTGCTTCAAGCGTCTGTGGTCGCTCGTCCTCATAAAACGTTTACTTGTTCATTTCTTTACATTTTCTCTTCGATCAGCTTTTTTCCTCGAAATAATAAGGGTATGGATAAAAGACGGCGTTACTCAATCCTTTTGCAATGCGCCACGCATTGTACTTCTTTGGAATATGGGGATGATTTGAATGCGTACTTCGCCATACAATGACTTGCGGTGGCCAGCCGATGAACAAGTCAGCGCTTTATCCTTCCCAGACGAGTCTGGTACCAATTCACCGACCCCGGAGGGATGGAAGGCTTGGTTGGCCTTGGCGGGAAATCCGAACCAAGAACCTGGTATCGTGTGCACTCGACAGCCAGCACCTATCCCGACTGCGCTACAGCGCTCCCTTCGTGAACTAAGAGAAGAAATATTGAAAAATTTATTCCTAATTGAGGCTGGGGATATTAACAGTAGAAGAAGCCACCTGTATCTCTTGTATTACCTGTCGTCCCGTTGGTCATTGACTTGCTCGAGCGGGCGCCAGCAGCGTCTCCATTCGTCCCTGTCGCGTGCCAGAGTGCTCCAATGGATCCTCCTCGCTCTAGGGACACGAAGAGCGTCATAGCGGTCGTTCAGGGCTTTCACAAAGAAGTCCGACCACTGCGTTGAAGGGCGTCCTGGTGTTCTCTTGAGACTCGCAGAATCCCGTCGGTGTCGGCTCTCATCTAGCGGGTGTCTACGAAGCGCATTACGTGGCAGGACCACCTAACTTTAGAGAAGCCACCAACCCTAATAAGAAAATTCCGTTTAAAACTATTCTGAAGTTTTCCTAAAATAGTTATATCCTTCTTTTTATGGGGATTGAAAACAGTAGTACCGGACTCCACGATCGGTCTGGTTTAACTAGTATATGCCAAGATAGCAATTTTTTTATAATTTGTTGCCTTATTCCTATAAAATCGTAGTCCTTTGGATGCGCTATACAACCTGAAGGGCATTTATAGCAAAAAACAAACAAACAACAACGTTGAGATCAATTCTGGATCCTAGTCGGGAGGGGCAACAGTAAAGTGTTAGCTGCATTCGTCGTCTCATCCTACACAATTACATTCCCTGAATTCAAATAAAAGCCCTCGCTTAGTGGGACAGCAGCTGAAGCTGTCGAAGAGACTCAAATCACTATATGCCCCCTTCGATTGGGATAGACCAGTCAATTCTATTCGCTCCTGAGTGGTATTTTATTTATTTATTTGTTTACTTATTCGAAGCGAGAATATGATTGACGCATAGAAACATAAAGCAAACAGAAAACAAAAACAGAACGCTATCACACATCGCTCAACGAAAATCACATTCTAAAAACTTCAACAAACGATAGCTCTACTGCAAATATGTGTGGAAATTGTCAACATATCGTCGTATTTACCAAAAAGCAAGTTTAGTTCCGTAAGAGTTCTATTAGGGGGGGGGGGTGGAGCAAGAGTAATGAGACTCTCCATGCCGTGCCCATATATGTCGTGACTGGAGTCCGGTTTCGTGCTTCTCGTACTTGTATGTTTGTTTGCTACTTACTGAAGGCCACCTGAGAAGTGACCACTTCCGCCCTTTCCAGAAGCATGCCAAGACCCCAGTCTGTCTCATGCCGAAACCCCAGTCTGACGAATCGACCTTTGTCGCGCAAATCTCGCCCAATTCCCACCCCGAGCAGCCTGGACTCAATAGTCACGCATGATGAGAAGTACGTCTTCTACATTAACCCATCCAAGCAGTGAGTCTGGGTGAGGCCTGGTGACCTGTTACCGACCTTCGTTCGGCGAGATGTTCAAGGCGAGAAGCACCTTTGGAGCTTTTGGGTCTGCGCCCATGGACCGGTATACTGGAAGCTGCTTTCCAAAAGCACGACGATGAACTCCAAGGCCATGGTGAACGAAATAGAAGAGATGGGCCGGCGACTCGCACTTATTCGCTCTCAGCGCTTCAAGAAGGTCCTCCTCTTCGACAATGCCGCACCCCATCAGGCAAAGTGACCACGGATAAGCTTGCTCAGCTGGGCTAGGTCCACGTGCCTCACCCACCGTATTCGCCGGACATCTCTCAATGCGCGTACCACTACTACTTGAGCCTACAGGGCTTCCTGATCGGAAGGGACACAAGAATCCAAGCAGTCCTTGACAACCATAACGAGCAGTGGATCAGCACCAGGCCTAAGCAGTTCTGGAAATATGGGATCAGGAAGTTGGTTGATCGATGGCAGCAAGGTCATCGACCTTAATGGCGAATACATTCCTCAGCACCGTTGAGTTATAATTGAGTTATAAAGAGAGAAAGAAATTTACAGAATTTGTCTCATTACTTTTGGCCCACCCTAATATAAGTTACGAAATCTCTTCTAAAGGCCCCCACAGAGTTCGGCAGCAACGCGGCTCGCCGCTATGGTTAAGGATAGGACAGGGACGCCGCCGGCGGCGAGCTCTGCGTCTCTGCCCTATGGTTAAGCATAGGGCCGCGGCGCTGCCGCAGAACTCTGTGGGGGCCTTAAGTCTTGACTTTGCAATTGGCACACGTAGTTTGAGATTTCCTCTGATGTCTGTGTGTAATGTCTGTTGTTTGAGAGGCGCCGGTAGGGTATCATTTTGGAGGCCTTAGGAAAATTTCTAGAGGATTTCTAGAGCTGTTATATGGCATACTCCACCCTTGTTGATTTCACTCCTCGTTTCCGCTTCAGAAAACGATTGGAAATATGAGAATGTACGAACGGGGATGTAGTTTGAACCTGCACTTCTCTAGCAAGCGACTTCTTTGCAGTTTCAAAGTGTTAGAAGTGATGTCGCCTTCTAATTTGTTGGCAACAACGAATGTATCTTGGTCTATGCGTTGGGAAGAAACGAAATGTGGGTCGCCACTCAGCGCCGTTGGTGGGGTCTCCCTGGGACTGTTTCAGAGTCTCAGTTTCATCCCATTTGCATACATTTCCGGTCTGAAGTTCTCTACTCGATGTCTTCTGCTAGAAAAAACCGGCTTTCGTAACGGCCTTCCATTAGGCTCATCCCGGCCTCGACTCGGACGCGGCGATTCAACGGCGAAAGGTGCATTTCGTTCTGGTTTGTTCTCTCTTCCGTACGTGACCAAATAGATGCATGATGCCGCTTCCTGAGACGATACTTTTTAAGAAGGCCGCCTCCATTCTCGTCTCCATTGATTCCCACAGGCGACTCGGCATTAGTTCGTCTCAGTTGCTCGCTTTTTGGTGGCTCTTTGGCGGGTCTACTCCGGCAATCGAGTTGAGGCATCGCCTGGTGTCGAGGCGGAACTTCGTTTCACGTTTATTAGCAGTCATTAGTGAAATACGCTAGCCGTAGCAATCAATATTTATGTGGTCGGCCACAGCTGGCCACGCTCGTAAAAACGTCGTGGCGTTTCGCTGCGGAGCGCCGCCGACTGATGGCAGTGGAATTTCATCTGCAGACCTCTGCAGCTTCTTAATTAAGGATGTTAGATGAATCATCCACCGTTTCGAGGCGGCCTGCGTCAGCGAAAACTGGGGGCGTAGGGGTGTTCTGGAGGCGTTGTTTAGTTCTCAGCTTTTATTTCAACAAATTATTAAAGCAATAAGGTCGGCACAATCGAATTCTTCTATTAGGTTGGCCGGGAAGTTCTGGCGGTTTTTGTGCTACTGGTTTTCGTTCGTGTATTCTTCTTCTTCTTCAGCTTTTGTCCCGCATCGTAGCGGGGTCCGCTATTCTGGTGTTATGACGCCACCTTTCCCGATCCAGCGCTAGATCAGGGTAAACACCTGTAATCTTCAAGTCCGTATGTAACGTATCTAACCAGCGCTGCTTCGGGCGCCCTCTAGGTCGCCTTCCTTCCGGTTTTCGTTCGTTTATTATTGATCAAAAATATTCAACTTTCACTTCTTTCATTCAATATTCAATCAATATTCGACGCATTGTCAGTAGGAAGCTGAGACTGACGAGGAAGGTCAAAGAGCTGACCGTGGAGTTTTATAAAGCGATCTATATAGTGTTGTAGGGCGTTGTCAGGGAAGCACTATAATGTTTTCCAAATTTCCTGCGGACCTCTGGATAGGTCAAAAATTGCAAAAAAGTACGAACTGTTAACGCAAAACTGACACCTGGAATACTCTTGCCGTGCCCAGAAATGATCCTACAAAACGTTTGGAGCTTCAATCATTGCTAGAACATAAGATTTGGTAAATTCCTAATAGAAGCGAGAAAGCACATTCAGAGGAAGCATCCATCAGGAAGCCGTCAACAATCGGATGGCCGAGTGGATAACGCGGTGGACGTGCAGGGGCGCGACCAAGGGATCGATTCCGGGGCTTGGGCTTATGCATGGGTACCGACCTTTTCTGCATTTTTATCAATGTAGAGTGGTTTTAGCCCTAGCAGTGTACCGAATTCGCTTTTCTAATCCGTACTTAACCTCTTCGGTTAGTCGGACTTCTTCGTGAAAGCCCTGAACGACCATTATGACGCTCTTCGTGTCCCTCGAGCGAGGAGGATCCATTGGACCACTCTGGCACGCGACAGGGACGAATGGAGACGCTGCTGGCGCCCGCTCGAGCAAGTCGATGGTCAACGGAACGACAGGTGATACATGTGGTACTGAAGCGCTACAGTTTTTTTTGCAATTTTTGACCTACCCAGAGGTCCGCAGGAAATTTGGAAACCGTTATGGTGCTTCTCAGACTACGCCCTACAACCCTATATAGGTCGCTTTATGAAACTCCACCCAACTCTTTGACCTTCCTCGTGAGTTCTTACCGCTGCTAGAAGGCCCACTTTCTCCTCAGAAACAGGGGAAGAATCGCTAAACAAAGTGCGGAGAACTCATTCAGCGTCTCAGCTCGGCACACTACCGCGATGTTATTTTCTCAGTTTTCTCAGACGAGCTTTTTTTTTGTTGTCGAAGTAGTGCTGCTGAACCGCCAAAACGACCGTGTGCTTGCCAAATCAATAGCCGAAAGACCCACGAACGCCTGTGGGTATTCGAAATCAGTCGTCGTTTAGGACTTGTTCTTACTTTGCGATGGCAGCGACAAGAGCAATGAGAGCGACGGTGGCGCCCAGAAAGTATGAACAGGCGACAGCAGCGACGGACGTAGTGTGGTGCACATAATTAATTACGTACTCCACACCCCGTGCGTTACTAATGCCGCTCCATCGCCGGCGCGAAGTATGAACAGGCGACAGCAGCGATGAGAGCGACGGAAGCGACAGCGCCAGCGAGTATGAACAGCTTTCGGCGACGATCGCTCGGTTTTAATCGATTTGCATGTTTTGCACGGGCGACGAGTCGCTCTCATCGCGAAGTATGAACAGGCCCTTAGGCTGCTGTCTCCTACGCGGGAATGTCGCTGTTGTTCTTCGTTAGAGAAGGAGAGAAAATAGACTCTAAAATCTACTTCGAAGATGTTGTGGAAGTTCGATCCGAGCAGTATGATCTTCAAGGGCAAGCCGCTGATCTTCCAGTAGGATTTGGCACCTGCTCAAAAAACGGAAGATAGTGCAGGAGTGGTGTCGCGAAAGCCCCTTCACTTTATTAGCCCAGAAGAATGGCCTCCGTTTAGCCGCGATGTCAACCCAATGGACCACTCCGTTTGGTCATACTTGGAGATCGGGCCTGCTCAAAAAAAAACACCATTCAGGGGAGTCCATGAAAGAAAGCCTTTTGAAGGCATGGGAGGACATTATTTATTTATTAACTGCGTTCGTGGCACACAGTTGACAAGGCAGCGGAAAATAAAGCATAACGGAACATATAAGAACCGGAACTAAGAAAATTACAAGCAAAAACACAATAACGGAAACTTTTTTTGAGCTAACAAACCACTTGAATGCTATAAGCAATGCACTACGGCCTCTCCGCCGCACTGACGGCTTCTCAACGGCTTCGACATAGTAATAACTTCTCATCATCAATTTTAGCTGCAACCCTAGTGGTTTTTGTTGGAAGAACACCTTAACTACGTCGAAGTTAGAAAGAAGCAGAAAAAATGAACCACATCCACAAAAAATGGATAATCTGACCATTATCGATTGATGCGACCGATACTTCAAAAAAAAAAAAACATGAGATTCGTGTTCAGCGACCTCGATTACCCTCAGTGCTAAAGTTTATGACCGCTTGAACGACATTCGCAGAAAATCTGTAATCTGACCAATATCGATTGACGGCGATCGATAGTTCGAAAATGAACTTCTGATTCGTGTTCAGCGACCTCGATACCCCCAGGGCTAAAGTTTCGGGTAGCCATCAATCGTTGAGTATCGCCAAAAGGCAGTGCCCCCCACTTTAGTTGGGACGGACGGGGGGAAACACACACACTCGGTACTCCTTTATATAAAGTGGGATAATAAAAGATAGAAATTCAAAGAAGTAAGGAAAGGTGTAAAATGTTGAATTTTTTAAATTGTAAATAAATACTAGGTTGTAACGAAATAAATGGCACTGAACCACTGTAAATTTAAACAGTTAATATCTCGGCTTGTAGGCAAGTTTATTAATCGAAATAAAAACCTTCTGATTCTACACATCTTTGCCAACGTGACACAATCTTTTTTATCCCAGTAGCATAAAAATCAGAAGTTCTGGAATTGACGAAATCTTCGAAGGCACTTTCGGCATCCTGTTGGTATTTGAATATGTTCCCCGCCAAGAAGTCGCCAAGATGCTTGAAGAAATGGTAGTCTGTTGGGGAGAGGTCGGGAGAAAACGGAGGATGTGGTAGAGTTTCAATGCTCAGCTCACTCAATTTCTGCAACGTCATTCGTGTTACATGGGAGCGAGCATTGTCGTGCAGAAGGAGAACTCGCCTTCGGTTTACCCAGGCCGGCCGGATATCCTTCAACTTTTTCATCATTTCTTCAATTTCAATGCAGTACTTCTCTGCCGTGATGGATTCACCGGGAGGGAGGAGGCTGTGGTGAATAATTCCCAGCGAACACCACCATACTGTCACCATTACTTTCTTTTGGTGCAATTCCGGCTTCGCGAAAATCTTGGAGCTCTCATCGCTGTCCACCCACTGTCCGATCGTCGCCTGTTGTCGTACATTATCCATTTCTCGTCACAGGCTACGATGCGATCAAGGAATGGGTCCGTTTCGTTCCGTAGAAGCAGTGCGGACGAGATCTCATATCGTCGGTTTCTTTGCTCCTCAGACAGCTCGTGAGGCACCCATCTTTCCAGCTTTCTGGTCTTCCCAATTTCCTTCAGATGCCGGGCAGCTGTGTTGTGACTGACGCCAAGAACCTTCGCTATCTCCCTGGTACCTTTGTGTGGATCCTTCTCTACCACATCTCTCAGCTTGTCCTCATCAACATCACTATGCCTCCCACGACCTTCATGTTCTTCCAAGCTCTCATCTCCATTCCAGAACTTCTGATACCAACGATACGCCGTCCGAATTGTGGAACATCCTTGACCGAATGCGGCGTTGATCTTCTCGTCCGTCTCCTTAGCTGTAGTGCCCAGCTTGAATTCATACAAGTAAATGCCTCGGATTACCCTTTTGTCCATCTGCAAAAAAGTCAATAAAACTCTAAAGTTTTCCACTTTTACATAGAAAATTTGGTACTCACCGGTAGAGCAAAGTTTGCGCTTCTAAATGATATGCCACATGTCACGGTTTGTTCTTGATCAAAGCGTAAAGACGCGCCAAAAAATGGCGCGAGCCAGTGCCATTTAATTCGTTACAACCTAATAGAAAGGGGGGAGAGGGAGAGAACTCCGGGTACCTGCCTGGTGTCAGATTCATCAACGACGTACATAACTTTAACAGAGAATTCACAGCGGGAAACTCAAATAACGCGTCTTATCGCTCACCATATCGCCTGATAAGCCACGCTATCAGGGATTTCAGCTGTAATTTTCTCTGTTAAATTGCTGTAAGTCGTTGATGAATGCGGCCCCGGGTCGTGCATTTTAAGATGCACTGACGGTGATCATCTTGATGATTCGATATCTGTTCCTACTCCACACCCTGTAGATAATTTGTTGTTGAAGTCTTGTTTATTCTTATGTTTGTTGATGTTGAATTGTTTATTTTACATTGCAGTGATACGCTCCATTCCTTGAACTTTAGCTGCTGACCTCTTAGAGTTGAAACTATAAGGTTTTCCTTGATCTTTTCACTAGAAATAATGGTTTCCAGTTAATTGTATTTTTTAACGAAAAATTTCCATCAAAAAATTTTGCTAAACAAATTTAACTCACAGAATTTTGTGTGTACCCCTGGTCTGAAGGCCTGTGCTCGTACTAAGGCCCCGTTTATACTTCGTCGCGGCGCGACGCGATGGCCACGCAATGAGGCCAAATTGATCGATCGCGTCGCACAATCAATATGGCCACTATACGTGGCGTCGCGTCGCGCCGCGACGAAGTATAAACAGGACCTAAAGGAAGTCGTTTTGAGGTCGAATCATTCATTTGTGTTTGTAAATATGCTGCTAAAAATATGCTAAAAATTTCGTGATCCAGTCTCTTTTTTCCAATTTATAGCAGAGAGTATGGATAACGTGATTTTGGATACCCTCTAACAGAGCCTTTCTTCTCCGACGTAACGGTTATCACTTCCTGTACTCTAAAGAACAAATTGAGCCTGGCATGAAAACTGGCTTCCGCGGCGTCCATCTTCTTCAATCTGGAGACTGCCCAAAGCTGTCCGCCATAACGAATTTGGCTGTCAGAGCGTCTTCAATAGTGCAAGATGAATGGACGGCCTATTTTTGCGCCTCTCCGGAAGAGTCCCAGGGTAGTAATCCAATACGTCTTGAATGTTGCCTCTCTGACGCTCTATACGAGCGAAACCGTCGTCTCAAAGTGATGACGGGACAGGCTGCCTTGAAGCCTATCTCCCCCACTTCTATAAGCGGGTCACTTCTCGGCGAAATATAATCCTCCTCCGTTTACACGTCTGTTCTTTCGTTGTGAACGTTGTTTATAAGCGGCTTCACCCCAAGTGTCATCTGGCTGCCGATCTTCATTCCCTCTAGTGAGCGTGGTGAAGTTCGAGTTCAAAGAACTGGGTTAACGACTGCGGACTGTGGAGTGGTTGGGACCTGTGCTGAGGGGTAATTTTAGCGGCAAGTCGCCTTGAAGAAACCTGATATTGACAAACTGACGGGCGTAGGGAAGGGAGGTTCATGGGAAGAATCGCGATGACTCTTCAAAAACAAAAGTACATGGGAAGACAGCGAGGCTTTATTGCTTTGAAGAGTGTAGAGCGAAAGGGAGCAGAAGCCAATGCGTATAGATTGCGCCATGCATTGTAGTCGAGTGTTTTTGGCGTGCCTTTCGAGTTTAAAGGACATTGGACGGCGTTACTCAATCCTTTTTGGGATGCGCCATGCAATCTACTTCTACAGGATATCGTTCAGGGGATTTGAGTGCGTATTTGGTCATACAATGAGTTGCTGTGGCCAGACGATGAGCAGGTCAGCGCTCTATCCTTCCCAGATAACTCATACCAATTCACTTACCCCGGGGATGATGGGCTTGGCTACCCTGGGCGGGGAGTTATAAATTCTTTATTCACAACCCTAAGGCCCGTGTATACTTCCGACACCGAACGACGCGACGGTATGTATAGTGGCCAATTTGATTGGTTGCGTCTTCCGATCAATCTGGTCGCTATACATGTCGTCGCGTCGCTCGGCGTCGAAGTATAAACGGACCCTAACGTTTCGACACTCGTCCTGCCAGGTGCGACTCTCAACGAATCTTGGCATGGTTCCTGTTAAGACGAATGGCGGTGTTTGGCTTCGGCCATAATTAACGGCCTAACGTTTCGGCGTTGTCGCCTTCTTCAGAGCCGGAAAGATCGAATCGAATTCAAGAATTCCCTCCAAGCTCCATTTCATTTCGCGAAGTATTAAATTCTCTTTCATTATATTTTCTATTATTTTTTCCAAATTTTAAATTCTTTCGCGAAGTATTAAATTATCAAAGCAACAAAACCTAGAGCCTAAAGCCATAGGCTGGGGGTATGTGTCGCGAAGACGGGCAGCATTGGGAGATGGGGACGTCGTCCAATCAGACAGCATTGAATGGGCGTGTCATTCAGAGAGACCCTCATCGGCTGGCATGTGTTTGTTCTGTACTCTGCTTGGTTGTTACTGGCTGGCGCACTCCCACCTACCAATGCTGCTCACCTTCGCGACATGTACCAGATTGGGTGACTTGAAAGGCCGAGAGTCGTTGTGATGCCCTTTTCACATCCCTGTGACGTTGGACGACTCTCAGCTGTGAAGACATAGTTGTACTTATTCGACTATTCAAACAATTATTCGAATAATTTATTGTGTTATATCATTTTTTTCGAAACTCCTGGTCTTCGAATATTCGATTTCGAACAGGAATCGAAAATTTGGAAGAAATATTCGAATAATTTATTCGAATAAAGTTCGAATAGTCGAATAAGCACAACTATAGAAGCCATCCATCATATGGCTTTGAGATGTCGTTTTAGACCTCTTCGCTTTGTGAATTCAATATATAAAATGGAGTGGGGTTTGGAAGAGAGTTTTTCGAAGTCGACTCGAGTTTTCAACCTCTGGCGAGGTGACAGCGACGAAACGTTTGCCAAAATGAAGTATTTTAACAATTTTAACAAACTGAACACCACCATTCATCTCAATTCTTGTCTTTTTCAAAGGCCTGAACAAGTAGTGGAGATGCGATCTGTCCACCAAAAGCCATCCCCTCTCTTGCGGTTCCGTTTCCCTAGAGAAATCACCAGTGAAAATCTCCAGAGGACAACACACTCAAGTTTGATCCACCGAATGAGTACTTAGACAGCTTATTCTTAGCACGACTTTCAATGGGGCTTACTACGCACAGTTGTGAGACTAAGGATAACGACCTGCCCATCGCCTTTTCGTTCTTCAGCTCGTATTTTGGAACAAACCGAAAAAAGCATGCGTAATACACGGACGTTCCTAGCCATCATTCATGCCAGGAGCCAGATTCATCAATCGCTTACCGCCCTTTAACGATGAAAATACCGCCAAACCCCTGATATGTTATTCATCCAGCATCAGATTTGGCGGGTTTTTCACCGTTAGGCCTATGTTATACTTCGGCGACGCGTCGCCGACGCTGTGACACGTCAGCGACGGCCCGTCACCGACGTCGCCGAGAGCTCCGCAGGGGGTGTTATACTTCCGCCGCCGACGTCGCCACAGACGTCGCCACAGACGTCGCCACCGACGTCGTCCGTGGGTCGGTCGCCGCGCTGTGCACGGCGACGGGCCGTCGCCGGCCTCATTCAAGGCTGGGAGAAAATGCGCTCAGAGGGAGTATTTTGTTTGTGGGTCAGTAGAGGCGATTCGCCTCTACTGGTCTTCTAACGTGGGCGAATACCAGCCCCTACGGTGGATCCTATGCGCCTCTGAAGACGACGGAAAGTCGAAACGTCAGGCCGCAATAATAAAGATCCACCTAAAAACCTCGTTTGGCACAGCATACTGACAACAAACTAACTCACCATGTCGAGGTTTCAAGAAGAGAGAAGTTGGGAACTGCTACGAGATGTGCCGCCGAGACTCTTCTCTCTGGTGCGGGAAGCGATTTCGCTTCGTCAGAAGGTGTTTCGGACAAGAATTATTGGACAGCCTGATAGTAACGAAGTATCTTCCGTTTTTGTAAAGTCCTTGAGATTATCGAGATTAGAGACTCGATAATTTACTATGGAGTCGCACAGTCGCACAAAGCAATACCTTCCAAACACCGAATATGCAGAAAAATGCAAAATACCACTTGAAAGTGGCGGAGTCAGGCGTTCGATCCCCTGCCCTCGCAGTATTTTCGAGTATTCGATGTTTGAAAAGTATTGCTTTGTGCACTTCCGTACGTCTCCATAATAAACTATTGGGGTCCATAACTCGGTAGGTTCAACGACTCTGCAAAAAAGGAGGATACTCTGCTATTACTTGAGGGTTGGAGACTCTCGAAGTGCTTTTTGTTGTCACCGTTCAGGCATATGCCTGATTGTGAGAGCAGTCCCTAGTTAGTCCAGCGGTTTAAACTACAGTTCGTTCCTGAAGACTCCAGTTGCTGAGATATCTGCCTAGATGGATGTTCTCTCGTAACGGAAGGGGTCAAGTGGCTTCAAAAAACTATAGGATATCTGATGATCTTCAATCCTGTCCCGTTCGGCGCCCCCAATGTCCATTGGTAGTAGTCTCGCGGGCTTTTTGAATACGGTGATTTATGGGCAATTGTCGGCAGCCGATTCAATACTTTTTCCTTTTCTGGTGCAAAGCCGTTCGTCTCCTAAGCATGAAAGGCTTTTTCACAGCTGGACTAGATATTGAACCCGTTTCGTGTCCGTGTTGCCTTGTCTTCTGCTGTGCTGCGGCTGCATCACTTGCACCTTGGCCTAGTCCACTAAGGCAGGGCTTGTGAGACACCTCAACCAAGCCATTCATCTCTTCAGATTCTATAGTCATACCATATTAGTGTTACCTGGGGCAGATTCATCAAGCGCTTACCGCCCTCTAACGGTAAAAATACCCTCGAAAACCTGATGCTAATGAATGTCATATCAGGGGTTTGGTGGTATTTTTACGTTAGAGGGCGTTAGGCGGTTGATGAATCTGGCGTCTGAAGATCATTGAGCTGTATGTCGACTAGACTAGCACCATATTCATTTGTCGTCTCGTTGACCATTAGATGTCTCTAGGGACGCCAGCAACGTCTCCATTCGTCCCTGTCGCGTGCCAGAGTGCTCCAGTGGGTTCCCCTCGCTCACAGAACACGAGGAGTCACATCGTTGGTCCAGGATTTTCACGTAGCACTACAACCGACGCACTAATAGGGGTTGTATTGTTTTTTGGGAAATTAAAGTGCGATTTAAGTGACTGTAGAGTTTTGTCCTTATTATTTGCAGAACTGATATTTCATAAGCTTTTATGTAATTTCTCGTCCCGTTAGCAGTACCGTCAGCGTCTGAATTCGTACCTGTTGAGTGCCAGAGTGACCCAGTGGTTCCTCCACGGTCGAGGAAGGAGAAGAGCGTCATATTCCTCGTTTAGGGGAATTCAGGAAGGAGTTCGATCAATGTGTTGGCAGTGAACGTTATGTTCCAACGACACCGCACTGAGTCGAGATGGGTGTTAGGGAAACCCATTACATATCCGACGCCCTTAATTTTCGATTAGTTGGCTGAAATAAAGGGAATTCTCCGACATAACCAGTCGTGGTCTAGGAAATCCCTCTGCCGGTACCTTGTCCTACGCTGTTTTTCTGTTTTCATCCCATTAATGGCGCTGTCAGCCCGAATTCGCTACTCTTGAGTGCCAGAGTGACCCAGTAGGTCCTCCAGGCTCGAGGGACGGGAAGTACGTCGTACTCCTTGCTTAGGAATTTGATGGTGAAGTTCGAACGCTGAATACAGACCGCTATGGTTCTTGTGTCAGCGGGTGCCAACACAACCCAGTAAATATCCGGTCCTCGAACAGTATGGCAGGTAGTCGTCGAGCTGTCGTGCCAAGATTGATATCGAACGTTTATTCGGCTTACGTTTCGCCGTAATCGCCTTCTTCAGAGCCTTATGTAAACAGCCGAAGGCTGTGAAGTCACCCTTCAGATGGAGATAATTCACCCACATTTATCTCCATCTGAAGGGTGACTCCACAGCCTTCGGCAGTTTACATAAGGCTCTGAAGAAGGCGGCTACGGCGAAACGTAAGCCGAATAAACGTTCGATATCAATGTTGGCACGACAGCTCGACGACTACCTGCCATATTGTTCTAAGACATGCCGAGATTCAAGGACCGCCGCACATGGATTATCCGGTCCTCCTAATTTTCGTTGGCTCAAATAGAGAGAACGCTCTGATATAACCAGAAAATCCCTCAGCCGTTACCTTGAGCGTCTCAGTGACGAACCGTTCATCCAGTATGGGTGTCATGCGACTGCGTAATACCCCTCTAGAATGGGTTGCAAATGGTGGCGCCGAGGCGACGCCGCCACAAACCAGTTGTCGGTATTGCCGTGTGCTCAATGCGACTTGCAAAGGCACCGGATGGTGATTTGAGGTGCTCGCCCCTACGTGTATCGCGTGCGACAAAGTAGAGAGAGAGACGAGCGATGTTTTGGCCGGTGCTTGAATTCCTTAGCGCCGTCGGTAGGGGAAACAAGGCGAGACGAGACGCGTTGTGGTTGGCTGCGCGCGCGATGCACTTTTAGGCGTCGAGTTCGCTAGGGCAACCAACGTCGAGCACGCTGCTCTTCAAACAAATTCCGAGGTGGCGGTGACACAGCCAGCAGCAGATAGAGCTAGTGTTGTCACAGCTGCTCGTGGTGCTGCTGTTCTTTTTGGACAGCGGTTTATCAGACAGAATGAGCTATGGGAAAGACTGGGGAAGTGGCGACCAAAAATGAGGCAGCGCCGCGAGACAAACTCTCCCGGCAAGTACGTTACTTGAGACATTCGGTCATTGAGGTATCGATGTTTTAAAGGACAATAAAAGATGGCACAACTCGCTCGGTCAGCAGAAGATGGGGGTTTGAGCTCCGCCTGACGCTAGAGTTTTGATCGCAATCAAACATCGTTGTAACAGCATAAATTTCCTTGTTAAAGGAAAAGCATGGTTTTAAGCTTGCTTTAAAGCACAATACAACCCGGGTTTTTAGAGCATCACGAGAAGAGATTCCGCCATGCACTCAGCTAACACGCACTCTGTTCATCTGACTGGCACCGTAAATGCTGTCTACTTGAAGCTGCGCCGTGGAGATATGCGTGTTTTCTGTCATTTTTTCTACTGCGCCGTTGATTAGTGCGTTATCAAACGGTGACTTGTCCGCCATGTACGCATCCAGATTACCTACACGATATACCATAGAAGTAGAATGCGTGGCGCTTCCCAAAACGTCGTGAGTAACGTCGTCCTTCATCTTTTATGGATCAGTATGACAACCAAGTAAACCTATTTGATGCAGCTGGCGAACCAAGATTACTATAGATCCATTGTTCCGGCTAGCATTTCGGCGTAACCGCCTTCTTCAGAGCCTGGAAAGGTCAAATAGAGTTTGAAAAAATCATCCGTCCAAGAGCTATTTCAGACCACAGCGATGAATCAAAGGTTGGCTAGAGACGGAGACAAAACACGGGGAGGTAATACAAAACAGTCCAGTTTTTCGCCCAACTGCACTGGACTGTTTGTGTTACCTCCTCGTGTTTCGTCTCCCTCTCCTGCCAACCTTTTATTTTTGCTGTGGTCTGAAATAGTTCTTAGACGGATGATTTTTCAAACTCTATTTGACTCTTCAAGGCCCTGAAGAAGGTGGTTGCGCCGAAATGTTAGCCGGAATAAGGGATCTGTACTAATCTTGGTTTGCCAGATGCATCACCTGGGTTTGCATACTGATCAATAAAAGATGAAGGACGGGGTTACTCAATCCGTTTTGGGATGCGCCACGCATTCTACTGCTATGATATATTGTGGAGGTAATCTGGATGCGTACTTGGCGGACAAGTCACCATTTGATAACGCACTAATCAACGGCACACTAGAAAAAATGGCAGAAACCCGCCGATCTCTACGGCGCAGCCACAAGTAGACAGCATTTACGGTACCAGTCAGATGAGCAGAGGGCGTGTTAGCTGAGTACATGGCGGAATCTCTTCTCGTGATGCGCCAAAAACCCGGGCTTTATTGTGCTTTAAAACAAGCTTAAAGCCATTGCTTTTCCTTAAACAAAGGAAATTTTGCTGCTATAACTATGTTTAGTTGCGATTAAAACTCTAGCGCGAGGAGGGACTCGAACCCGCACCTCCTATTGAGTGGGCGGAAATGCTCTGCGCCATTACACCACCGACCCGTTTGATCGAACGCAACATCCACACCGCGTAAAGACCCAACGCGAGTTCGATCAAAAGCGTCGGTGGTATAATGGCGTGTAACATTTCCGCCCGGCTAGCAGGAGGTGCGGGTTCGGGTCCCGCCTGGTGCTAGAGTTTTGATCGCAACCAAACATCATTGCAACAGCTTAAAACTCGATATCAGCCACCTGAGGGTTAAAGGAACTGACGCAAATTTTACAATTTCAACCGCTTTATTTGCTTTTTGGGGCAAGTGAATAATAAACTTTCGTGGAAATTCATTGTACATGAAAATTAAAAAAAAATCAAACGAAACTCTGTTGTGTCTGGTTTAATCTCGAAGACGCTGGTTTTGGTTTGGAATATGTTCAATTGCATTTCGATTTCTTTCATTTTTCTTTGATAAGTCCAATTTGAGATGGAAATGGTATACAGTAAGATATATTCAAATGCATTGGACGATATGGCGCACTCCATGCGAGCATGAGAAACTCAGTTTTACTCGTTTAATTAAACAGCCTGGGGTCGGATTCATCAAAGACTTATGTAACTTTAACGGAGAATTGTAAGCTTATCAAGCAATATGGTGAGCGATAAGCCGCGTTCAAAGCTCAGATAACGCGGCTTATCGCTCACCATATCGATTGATAAGTTTACAATTCTCGGTTAAAGTTACGTAAGTCGTTGGTGAATCCGGCCCCTGAATTCAAAGCGATCGCCGCAAAATGGTCAGCACAAGTTGCACGGTGGAAGGTACGCACCCTCGACCTTCAGTCCATGAGTTACTAGGAGTTTTTCAAAATTCCGCCGTTTCCGGACCACCCAGTGGTCCGCAGCAAAAACGTACTGCATCACATCCTTGTCCTTGTCAGATTCCCCAGAAGACCATGTAGGTCTTGTTGATAATCGCTATGATAAAGCCACAGATCGGCCATTGTTAGAGACGTGAGAGTGCTCTTTGTAAGGCAAAATTGTATTGAAAACCTTCAACTGCCTTCAGATGAATGCTCGAGAAGGAGGAGAAATTCTGAATGCGCTAATGGAATTCAATGTCGCTTGGGGCATAAAGAAACGGCATTATTTAATATCAGCACAGCAATCCGGAAAGAAATTACGCGGACTGTTTTCGTAGGCCGACTTGGCAGTATTGTTTGCTCGAATTACACTTTAAATTATTTAGTTTTAAGCAATTTTAAAATAAAAGCTGGACTGGTAATTTAATAAGCAAAAAGCTTTGATTTGTGAATTGGGGTAAACAGATGGTGTTTAAAATATAGCGTCTGCTTGCTTCGTTGATAAACCACCAGGGGCCGGATTCATCAACAACTTACGTAACTTTAACCGAGAATTGTAAACTTAACAAGCGATATGGTGAGCGGTAAGCCGCGTTATCTGGGCTTTTAATGCGACTTATCGCTCACCATATCGCTTGATAACCTTACAATTCTCCGTTAAAGTTACGTCGGTGATGAATCCGGTCCCAGGTGAAACGTTCGTCTGAAGGAGAAGGTAACCAGTGATGCTCGTTTTCCCTGCATCATATTTAAGTTTTTAACAACAGAACGTATGATGCATGAGTTTGTCGCATAAATTGGAGAG
>OX377205.1:3743730-4104217 GCA_947396885.1 Heligmosomoides polygyrus polygyrus | reverse complement strand
TATTGCTGTAGCCCCGTCAAGAGCATCCATCTGCGGCACTGTCGTGTGTCAAAATAGCCCAGTTAATTTTCTTCTTAAAGGACGGGAAGTTTCGTGTAGGACCTTCCTTAGGTGGAACGAGTTGGGAGAGGCATGCTCCTGTTCGCTTCGCGTTCTGCTTGATACGGGAAGTTGCGGCTTTAGTGTGACGGTTGTTCACCTGTACCACCTGTCGTACCGTTGATTATCGAATGGCTCGAGCGATGACATGCTCCCGTTCGTTCCTGTCGCGTGCCAGAGTGATCCAATGGATTCTTCTCGCTCAGGGACGCGTCAAGCGTATCGCTTGTTCAGCGGCCGGATTCATCAACAATTAAACCCATGGGTATGCGGGGTATATAGGGTAGAGATAAGGTAAGAGTCGAAGACGCACGCTTCATCCTGGGTATCTTTACTACCTATACCCGCGGGTTAGTCGATGAATCCTGCCCCAGAGCATTCATTAGGGATTCCTCTTGATGTGAAAAAATCACCAGCACGTCCACGAACACGTTGGTCGGACTTCTCCGTGAATGTCTGAACAAGCGGCAGGTCGACGGAATAAGGCGTAACTTCAGCAGAGCTTGGTTTTCCATCAGGATCACCTTAGTCGTCACCCTTTCCTTGCCTTACCCCTCACCACTGAGCTTGAAATGCTGCTATGTTGCTCTCTTTGAAGCGCTTCTTACTTCTGGCTCGAAAAGGGTACTTCTTTTCGGCGACGAAACGTAGGAGAGGGTGCTACAGGTCCATTAGATCGAGATGTTAAGCGGCGATAAAGGGTTGTCCAAAGAGCCAGTGTTTTGGCATAACGCCAACAACAAAAAGCAGCAGCAAAACAGCGCACATTTTTCATATGTAGCCTGCCGACCGATAAACAAAATGCAGCATAGCATAACAAGTAGCTGACTGTGTTGTGTAATGTCTGCTAGAGGTCCTGATGTACGTGCCGACAACATGAAGCAGTCCTTGGGGGGGGGGGGGGGTCGGCAAGGGGCTTGGAAGCTGCTTACATCTTAGGATCCTGTGCATGTGTGTGTTTGATGTGATGGCTTTCGTATAGTAAGCGTTATCGTGTCTGGATATCTAAGAGGCTTTCCTATGCCGTTGATTGTAGGACGGATGAGTCAGTGCTGTTGTTTTCTCCACTACGCCTTCCATTTGGAGCTTCATGAATAGGTTATAGTGTAGCATGTAGCGTCTGTATTCTCTTGTTGACGTCTACGGTAATATTCCACAAAGGAGTAACATCATGGTGAAAGGTATGCATTATTCCTTCCTGTCAGTTCTTCTTCATGGTTTTAGAATCCATAGAGTAGAAGGACTTGCTCCCGGATTTCCTTGAGATTGCGATCTGCATTATTAAAGGTTATAAGCTAATATGCCGTTCGGTTAACACTTTGGTACTTGTCGGTAATGTGGCCTGCATTGGGTGGCGGGGACACAACAACTATGTCGACCAGTCAGGGCACAGACCGAATTCGCGCCAGCAAATCAAGGCACTGACCGTACAACCTCTTCATACTCTGGGTGGGTCGATACGGCCGGGTTAGTCTGGTGCGTTATCGGCTCTCCATATAGGCCACATTAGCGACTAGTCCCGAAATCTTGGTTTAGCGCGTTTCAGCGACCAAACACCACACACCAGGATTCGAAGTTTTTGTTTTCGGCTCTCGGAAGGATAACCAAACCACCATCCACCCCCCCCCCCCCCCCTCTTGGGCGAACTTGTTCGGAAGGATGAAACACTGGCTTGTTCATCGACTGGCCACCGCAAGTCATTGTATAGGCCAAATACGCATTTAAACTGCCTCCATTGCATCAAGCAGAAGTCGAATCCGTGGCCAATTCCAAAAGGGGTTAATTAACGCCGTCCCTTATCCTTTATGTTTTTACTCATACAGGTCTGCTGCAAGTGATCCATCGTAGAATTTTCGTCTGCCTATTTCCTTCATATGTTGCATTGTATTGCTATCATATTGCCTTAAGGCATTCCGTGGAAGTGGAATGCGTGGCGTATCCCAAAACGGATAGATTAACGCCGATCTTTATCCTTTACCATCTACCCAAACTCCTGTGTTCTATTGTGTAACATGGATTTGTTAGCGATAAGACCACAAGGAATACAGTTTTTTAGATGTTAATCACCCAATAGCAATTCAAACCGATGAAAGACGGTCTGATCTGCTTCGATCCAAGAGTTCTCGAATTGGTAGATATGGGCTCTTGGTGGTTTTTCTTGAAAATTCTTTTTAGCTTCAGAATGACACGAATGTGACTTCAGAACTAGTACAAAAAACAGCCATTATTGCGTGACTCAGTGGTGGACCGGATCCATGTGTGCGCCTCAGATGGCGCGGTGTGAAATGGGACTATGCAATGAAGGCGGGGTACTCAAAGCGAGCTCTAGCGTTTGATCTCTTTTCTTCCTCGGTCGGCTGATCGTTGTCATAGAGCACTACGATTTTAGCGGCATCTTCAGGGATATTCTGAGCAGTTGATCCCTTTCGTGGTGTAGAGAATGGTGTCAATTGCATTGTATTCTGTTCAAGTGAGGCTACTGTATGTTTAAATCTCAAGACGGCGGATTCCTAAGCGACTCGGGTGCACTTCTTATTACCCTATCAAATCTTTTGTTGGAGAGACCTACAGATTTGGTGGGATTACCTGTCACCTATAGTTTTAAGTGTCGTGCCGTTAATCATCAAGTTGCTCGAGCGGGCGCCAGCAGCGTCTCCATTCGTCCCTGTCGCGTGCCAGAGTGCTCCTTTGGTCCTCCTCGCTCGCAGGACACGAGGGGTGTCACATCGTTGATTCAGGGCTTCTATGAAGAAGTCAGACCAACGCTTGGGGCCGTTCTGGGGCCAGGTTCATCAACCGCTTAGCGGCCGGTAACGGTGAAAAGTACCACCACACCTTATGCTGATTGATCTCATATTACAGGGTTGGGCGGTACTTTCCACCGTTACCGGCCGGTAAGTGGTTGATGAATCTGGCACCTGGTGTTCCTTTGACATCCCGCGGAATCCAGTCGGTGACTGCTTTTGTCCAGCGGGTGTCTGCGACGTACATTACGTGACCGGCCTACCTAGCTTTCGACGACAAAAATGTACGGGATAGATGTAAAATGTGTTCAGGTGAGGTGGATTTTTGTGGCTGTTGCTTAAGGCTAGCCCATTTGTCATTTGATCGATTTAGAGCTTAACAAAGACAATCCCTTGAAGTTGCCCGAGTGAGGCAGCCGCTGTTCTCTCGAGCGAACTCAGAGTTGGAGAGGTGATAGTTCAACACATCCTATGGTCCTCCAAAAGTAGGATTGCGCACGTGAAGCATAAAGGATGAAGTATGGCGTTAATCAGTCTCTTACTGTGGGGTGCGCCACGTATGCTACTTCTACGGCGTGTCGTGGAGGCTATTTGAATGCGCATTTGGCCTATACAATAACCGGTTGGTGGCCAGCCTTTCCATGCAAGTCCCGTAGGGATGCTAAGCGCTTACAATTAGTTGGTTGGGCAGGAAATCCGAACCAAGAACCTAAATGGAATCGGGTGCGTCCTACAGCCAGCGCCTCCTCCGACTGCGCTACTACGCGCCCGTTGCACACTTAGGCCTATTATACTTCGGCGACGCTGTTGTTGGCGACGTCGGCGGCAATGTTACGCGCAGCCCGCACAACACAGCGTCGCCGAAGTATAACATAGGCCTTATGTGAACGGTTAGCAATGCATGCCGTCAGATGTGGGGTGTGATGTGTAAATGCAGTCTTTGTTGCACGTTCGTACCTGTCAAATTTGTCCTAGTAGAGCAGTCGAGCGCGTTTGACAGGTTTGAACGAGCGTGGTTCACAACAGGGACCGTATGTTCGTGTTCCCCCGTTGGGGGAAATTCAATCAATATCAATATCTTATCACGCCCAAATCCCCCAGCGGGGGAGACTCTAGGTAGACGAGCATACGGCCCCAGCAGGCACATTGTGTTATAGCTGAAATCCTTTGCATCCTGTTGTTTCAAGCTTTCATTTTCTTTTTATTGTTTTTTATTATGTTGTTTCGTAATTATTGCGTTCATAATGTATGTTAAATGAACACACGTAGTGCAGTTGGAGTAGGTGTTGGATGCCACGTTTACTTGATTCCAGGTTCTTGGTTCAGGTCCCGCCCTGGCCAACTAAGCCTTTCATCCTTCCAGGGTCGATGAACTGATAGAAGTTTTGTCCGGGAGGATGGACACGCTGATATGTCCATCCACATGTCGTGAAGGCGCACCGCGGGGGTGTGGGAACGCGCCGTTGCTCCTACTATAATCGCAACAGCCAATCGTGCGACCAGGCTATGCGGCTGAGCAGTTGCCCGATTGTCCGCCCCGGCTACGGCAGGAGCAACGGCGCATTCCCGCATCCCCCGTGGTGCGTCTTTGCGACATGCACTTCTAGGCCAAATACGCGTTCAACTTCCCATAGAAGTAGAATGCGTGGCACATCCATCAAGTATAGTTCAGTCCTCAAATCCCTAAATAGGTCATGTCGAACAGGCATTGACCGGATTTAAGGGTGTTCCCACCTCAGCCGCACCGATTCTATTGGGAAATATAGTTATGAATCATTAATCAATTCTGCGACTTAGTGATAGGAAAAGAGCCGTTAACGCCTTAAATTAGGACTCACTATACGAAAGTCACCTGGCCATAAGGCAAAGAACATGGTCAGAGTGTCGAGCTGTAATTAATTTCCAAATCGCTGCCATGGAGTTGTTGGCAGATTCCCTCTGTCGAGGAGAGCATCATTACGTAGAGTGTCTCAGCAGATCGGAAATCCTTCCAGCTGCTTCAGACTCTAATAAAATACCTTAATGAGCAAGAAATTGAAGGATTTAAGGACTTACTTTAATATTTTCAACGGAAGATTGCATAGGTTTCTAGGACTTGCTCTGCAAATCTTTCATTGTGAGCATAACATTTCATTAACATAGATTATCTTCAAAACCTTGAGACAGCATTGGTGGTTTGGGGCGAAACTGGAAAATCGATTGGCCACGTTATTCTCCGATCAAGAAACAAGTATCGGTCCTAGTCGTTAATGTGGCCTACATGGGGCGAGGCGGGGATGCACCAGGCCATCCATTCTGCATGGAATAGATACGCCATACAGAGGAGCGTGTTCGTTGCTCTGATTGGCGGTGATTGGCTGGTTCTCCCCTTTCCGTGTAGGCTACGTTAACGACTAGTACCGAGCCTCCAAATTCTCGGGACAATTTGTGATTGTAACCGTCAACCAACTGGTTTGAAATCCGTTGGTAATAACCACCGACCATGAAAGGGTTTGGAATCGAGCACGAAGGGAGGCCACGCCCCCGCAGCACGTGTTGCTATTGCGCAGCGAGGGGCGTGGCCGCCCTTTCGTGCTCGGCTTCAAACCCTTTCATGGTCGGTTACTAACCAACGGGTTTCAAACCAGTTGATTGGCAGTTACAAACGCAAAGTAGTGATGGATCAGTTTGTCAGTCAAGCACATTTTCACTCTCAGCCGTTCCTTAGATACCCCTGTATCATATCTTTGATACTAGGACTGCGACTGATGGAGGATTGAGGGTTTGTGGCGTAATCCATGCCCATTATTGACTCGAAAATTTGAAGTCTGCATCAGTTAGGAAGCCTTTTCTTGATAAAACCAATGTGGCCATACATTTCCATCTAGGCCCTCGAAGCACCAGTTGCTGACTGAAAGTCCTTTAGATAATCGTGGACGATCAAAACTGCGCTAATCGCAGAAATCGATAAAGGATAAAAAGGATAAAGGAGGCGTTACTCAATCCCTTCTGGGATGCGCCAGCGCATTCTACTTCTACGGGATGTCGTGGAGGCGAAATGAATTGTATTTGGTCATACAATGACTTGCGGTGGCCAGCCGATGAACAAGTCAGCGCTTTATCCTTCCCAGACAAGTCTGGTACCAATTCACCGACCCCGGAGGGATGGAAGGCTTGGTTGGCCTGGGCGGGAAATCCGAACCAGGAACCTGGTATCGGGTGCACGCGACAGTCGCGCCTCCTCCGACTGCGCCAAACGCGCCCTCAGAAATCGATATCGATTCAAATCTAATGAGAATAAAAAACTTTAAGTGAATTAATTTACACCATCAATCAAGTGAAGAGGGCGATAAGTCTGCCGACAACGTGGGGGATTTCCGCTTTCTTCCTCTTCAAAATGAACTGTGAAGGTTCTCTGCAGCTTCAAGGGCAGGCGTTTTATCACCGTTTTTATCGCCGTTACACTTCTTGAGACTGTGTGAGTTCTATATATCTAGGTGCTGAGCTTAGAAGGGTGCTTATGGCCTGACTCTTAACTCACGATGGGTTTCATCCATGCATTCCCGCTCGGGTAGGCGTCAGATCAGATCGGTTCGCGTGCCGAAGTGACAGCAATCGTGTGCTGTTCGCCGTGCCAAGCGAGTGGCCGGGGGCTGGCGAACGTGGGGCTGATTGGATTATTGCCCGGCTCGGCGAGAGTGCCGCCACCCTGGCCTCTCGAACGCGCAGCAGTGTCATTCATCGTCCGTGAATGTGGCATTCGATTCAGCCACACTCACTCTCACCCCGCCCACCAGCCATATCTGTTCCGTTGTAAAGTGCGATAGGTGTTTTCTGACAAATATCGAAGGCTGTGCGGAAGGGCACTTCCGAGTAGTCTCTGCAGGCGGCGGTTTGTCTTCGTTGTCTTTTTTTCGACGTTTGGAGCGCTTCCGTTTTTATGTCCTCCTAGAATATGTGCAGAGCCACGAGCATTTCTTGTGTGGGGATTTGAGTCGACGAACGGCGCCGGGTGCTGGTTCGTTACCCGCTTTTTATCTCGTTTTCCAAGTCGCATATTGAATTACTTAAAGAAGTTGAAGAGGATTTGATGTCTGGAGCAGAGGCCAACTAAGGGGAAGTGCTCGCTGAAATGCTCTGGTTGGCCTATTTCGCTTCATCTAGGCTCAGGTGAGGATAAAGGACGGCGTGACCTAATCCCTGGCGGGATGCGCCACGCATTCTACATCTATGGGATGTCGTGAAGGCGATTTGAATACGTATTTGGCCATTCAATGACTTGCGGTGGCCAGCCGATGAACAAGTCAGCGCTCTTTCCTTCCCAGACAGGTCGGGTACTAATTCATCGACCCAGGAGGGATGGAAGGCTTCGTTGGCCTGGGCGGGAAATCCGAACCAGGAAGCTGAATCGGGTGCACGCGACAGCCAGCACCTCCTCTGACTGCCCTACATGCGCTCTTAGCTTGAAGTAAATGAGATTTAAAGTGACGAATGAAGTCAGAAACGGCACCTCAGCAAAGCGCAGAAATTGTGGCTCAATTCCGGCTAAACGGCATCCCTTTGATGTCGAGGATTGGTGTCGAATTTCATTTGGAGAGGGTAGCAGTTACACCACTCGTCTCATCTTAGAGGTCGGCTGCCTAGGGCAGAATATTTTTCTAACGACCTACACTGACAAAGATTACATGACGCATCCCAAGGGTACTGGTTTAAGCCGCACTCCAGTGTCGCGAGGTCGTCTAAAAATCCTGCTATGAAAGGATTCCTGAGCTGCGAAAAGCCACTGAAAAAGAAATCAGTAGGTGCTCAGAGACAAACTCACCATGGAGGGGTGGGTCTCAGGCGTATGACTGAAAGGCCAATACGAATATCGCAGCGAGAATCTTCACCTGTCGAATGGAGGAAAAATATGTTCAATTTTTGCAAAGATCTTGAACCTTCCCTTCTTAAGGATCCTAAAATTTACTACGGAGTCGCACAGTCTCACAAGACACTACACCTTCCAAACATCGAATATGCAAAAAAGAAAGAAATAATGCCTCATAGGCGCGGGGTCAGGTGTTCGACTCCTTGCCTTGTAGTATTTTTGCATTTTTTCCCGCATATCTGATGTTTGGATGATTTTGCTTCAGTGACTGCGATCCCATAGTGTAGTTTTAGGGTTCGTGACTCGATAGGTCCAAGGGCATTGCGAAAATGGGACATACTTTTCTACTGTTTGGAGGGTAGATATTCTCGCTATGGTATTCATTTTCGTCGTTCAGACATATGCCAATCCGATCAACGGCTGGGTTTCCTCTGATATCCTTCGTGCTGTTTACCTTCTGGGGCCGGATTTATCAACGACTTACGTAACTTTAACGGAGAATTGTAAGCGAAAAGTTCAGATAACGCGGCTTGTCAAGCGATATGGTGAGCGATAAGCCGCGTTATCTGAGCCTTTCACTTACAATTCTCCGTTAAAGTTACGTAAGTCGTTGATGAATACGGTCCCTACTGAAACGCGTGTTCTGTGAACGACCCTTTCATTTTTTGATGATTTGGTGGGGGTTCCTGACCCTTGATCCTTAGCAGAGCTTATAACTCCGAAATCCTTCTACCTATGTGAATCCTGTTCCTCCGAGCATCGTCCTCCGATCGCTGTCTTGATTTCGTATAGCATATATATCCGATGCAACATAAGCGGGAGAGGGACGGTGGAGTCCAGTAGGTCGCCACGAACCTGAATGTTTTTCGTCTTCGTCACTCTTCAACACTCTTGAATGCTCACAAACTCATCTGATTTTCTTTGCTCAGTTCCATTTTAAGCTTCTTTAACTGAACCGATTTCATATTTATTTATTTATTTATTTATTTATTTATCATCTGTTGACCTGTAACATAATGCTCATATAAATCGAAAATGACCGTGGGAAACGAAAATAAACGTACGAGACAATTGATGACGCTTATAAAAGCCATGTGAGGCAACTTGTAACTCAACCTTAAAAAGGGAAAAGAAGGCGACTGAACCCGAATGAAAAACAAGTCTAGACAGCACAGCATCTTTCGTCTTCTTCACCATTTCCTGCTTTCATTCCTTTGGTCTTCAGGGAAAACATCAGTGAGTGCTTAGCTTTCTGCTCGAGCATATTTTACTTCCTTCTTCCTTTCTTTCCTTATTACATGAACATGCCATATGAATCAATGAAGTGAAAAAAGGAGGAAGCAGCAGCGCAACGATGCAGAAAAACTGCGACACAAAACAATAAGAATTCGAAGATTCAAGTAACTGCGAAACAACTCGATGGAATATTTGGAATCGAAAGAACACACGCTTTCATGCCCATCTTTTAAAAGTTGGAACCCGCACGGTGAGCGAAAGGAATGTCATCGAAATCTAGTTCCGGCCTTCGGAAGCACACTTTGGGGGAACTACCGCGAGTAGTGGAATCCCCTTCCTCTTGAAGGGGATGCAAAGACAGATCACACCTGCCATAGAGGATTCTATGAAGCAGAATAAGGTCAAACTACCTTCTGCTATATTCTAGTGTCTGCAAGCCCAGATTATTATAACGATCATTAGAAGAGGGGTGTTGATCTCATGAGAAAACAAAGTAAATTTCATCCATTCCATTTTCACGTCAAACTAGACACTCTTCTAAGCTAGTCTAAGACCTTTGAAATCAAAGCGACACTTCTAAATTGAAATGACCTTCAGGCAGGTTAATCTACAGACTCACTGAGATCGTTAGAATAGTTTTTTGTTCAAGAAAAATTGGTATAACTGTTTGAATGAAAATTTTCAGTCCACCTGCCCAGAGGTAATTTTTTGTAAAAATTTTATAAAAATTTATTTTTGAGAAAAAAGCTAAATTTTGTTTTAAAGCGCAGCAAGGCAGCAATCATGTAGTACATTAAAAGACTGGATCGCACCATGCATTCGAAAAGCAAGTCGCAATGTTTATTTGATTGATTGTGTAAATACTGCTTACGCGCAGCAAAAAAGTTAAGATATGTGTGTTTTTTGCAACTGCTTATGTTACACCGTTTGAAGCGATCCTTCTAAATAGAAGTGACCTTCAGGCAGGTTATTGAAGGTGTGAAACTGCATGCAAACAGAAATTTTGCTATCAATCGAACGAAAACTGCGAAGTTTCGGGCGGAGCATGGCGCAATCTCTCTTTTGGTATTATGAAATGGCTGTTTTTCTGCTCTTTAAAAGAAGCTTCAAATCACTGTTTCTTCTCCAAAAATACAATTTTTATAAAATATTAAACTATATGTTCTCTTTTATAAAATATTAAACTATATGTTCTCTTTAGTTTCTCAGAAGTAAATTAGACTTGAAAAAATGTATACTAAAATTTTCCTTGAACAAAAAATTATTCTAACATTTTTGGAATCTCTAATTTAATGTAGAAGAAGCTCATTTCGATTTGGAACAGTTCGCTCTGATTTCAAAAGTATTAGGCAATCTAAGAAGAGTGTCCAATCTGATTTGAAAAGTGTCCAATTCGACGAGAGAATGGTGTATTTTATATTTTCGATTTAACCTCCTTGAGTTCTGCATTTTAGCAGCACCAAAGGTGTCATGCTGAACACTGAAGTGATGTCTTGGCAATGACGTCTCAAGAAACGAGCTCTGTAATTAAAAATCTCCTCAAGCGCCACATGTCGTGTGTGCGGAGAATCTGTTTGCTCGACGGCAATATATCCCTCTGTTCCGCGTTGTCCAATGAGGCCTAATTAACAACATAATGATTCCGTAGAATCAGGCGCTTCAAATTTCCCCCGCTGAACGAGAAGAACGACAGCGAAAGGTTTTTCGGTTGTCGAGGTGGCTGATGGCGAGGAACCTGAATCGTTTCCTCGCCCAGATGTGCTGCTGATTTGCGAGGAAGTGGTGGAAAGTGAGAGTGGGAGGCAACAACACCCATGGGAAGCGTCGCCGCCGCTCCTCGGCCGCCTCGCAACTTAGTTAATCCGTCGTGTGCAGATTGCGCTCGCTGCACTCCACCACGCTTGCTTGAGCTCCAGATGTATGTACGTTGGGAGTGTTTCAAGACTCCACCTCCGCAGAGTGGTCCATCCATCGGGTGGATTCATCAACGATTTACGTAACTTTAACAGAGAATTCACAGCGGAAAACTCAGTTAACGTGGCTTACCACTCACCATATCGCTTGATAAGGCGCGTTATCTGAGTTTTCCGCTGTAAATTCTCTGTTAAAGTTATGTAAGTCGTTGATGGATCCGGCCCCAGACGGTGGCGCTCTGCCTGTCACGATAAGCTTCCCGCAAACGTCCGCAACGAGTTGCTTGAATCTGATAGCTCCGATAACGGTCTTCTTATCTATTCTGGTTGCTTCATTCCCATCGAGTGTTCAAGCGGTCGAGGAGCTTGTTGACTCCAAACGCTGTCGCTCGCTGCTCGTCGGCATGTGCCTGACCTGAAAACAACCCTCGTAGTGGAGGAGACCCTTCGGACAGAACAGGTGGTGGTGCCTCACCAGCCAGAAATTTATCTGTTGTTGCGACGGGCAACAGAGAACAGAAGAACGGCGATTTGCTGTTGGGACTGGGCGCTATTTTTCCGTCCGTCCATAAAGTTTTACGCCTTGGAAATCAATCTTGTTCGTGGATGGAAAAAGTCCGTCCGTGAACGGGGTTCTGGTTTCATTGCAGCGGGTCCTGATATGGGCTGTAATAAATTGAAGTGAATAGTGAGTCTCTGATGCATGGAAGAAGGCGTACTGTGCAGCATCACGCCCTTGTCGAAGTTATAGGGGTACCTTTCTTCTTCAAGGTCATATGCACTTTGTCTGCATAGCAAAATACCGCTATTGTCTCTAGGTTTCTGGGCGGAATAAACGTGAAAAACCACCGTCTTCGACGTTTTTCCATAATTCCCGTCAAAGTGGCCTATTTAAAAAACAACAACAACAAGGGACCGGCAAAACAAGCAACGTTGGCTGGCAGAGGAACTGACGAAACAGCTATTCTCTAGGCAAAATGCACCTTTTCAAGATTCCTTGAACATTGAAGAGGAATGCGTGGTGCATCTCTGGGAATTGCTGATTCCGGCATTTTCCAGGTCGTCCTTACTACATTACCCCTTCTGTCTTCTAGTTTTTGGGTGGAATAGACGCAAAATTCTGGTGTGTTCGTCGTTTTCCCATAACTCTTAAAAAGGCCAATTAAAAAATCAAACAAGTCACCATTCGAATCCATTGTGGACGATCTATCTAATGATGTGGGTATCATACAGTGGTTTTAGAAAAACAATAGATTTGAGATCTATAGAAGCTGACGGCGACGACTCTCCCCTATCGCTCGAGATAATTTCAGCGACAGGGTCAAGTGTTATAGGTCTCAAATCTACTCTTATTCTAAAAGGACAGTATGATACCTATATCATTAGATAGATCGCCTACATTGGATTCGGACGGTGACTTGTTTGTTTCTTGAATAGCACCCCCCCCCCCTGAAGAGAATTACGGAAAAATGGCGAAAACAGCATTTTTTGCGCTTATTCTGCCCAAGAACCGGAAGACAAGAGGGGTAGTGAGCGAGGACGGTCCGGAAAGTGCTGAAGTGAGCAGTTCCCAGAGATAAACCACGCATTCTTCTTCATTCAAGGATTTTTGAAAGGGTGTATTCTGTCTAGGGAATGTTTTGAGTGAATAAACCAACTTTTTCGTCAGTTCCTTTGCTAGACGATCCTAAAATGCCGCTGTGATATGCAACAACCGCCCACTAGAAAAGTCAGTGTCGTAGATGTGGTACGAGGTGTTTGTGTTCTTTGGCTACCTTCAGACACCGCTCACGTAGGGAAAGAAGACAACTTTCAACTATGGACTGACGAGAATTGGAAGACCTGAAGATTTTGTGATTTTATGTCAGAAACTTGAATTTGGTCAAAATATGACAGTAGAACGTGAATTTCTTATTTTGCTAACTTTCGATGTTATTTATTTATTTATTTATTTCTATTTCATCCCGGTTGCGCGTGTAGCGCAGTCGGAGGAGGTGGCGGGTGTTGCGTGCGCCCGATACCAGGTCCCTGGTTCGGATTTCCCGCCCAGGCCAATCAGGCCTTCTATCTCTCCGGGGTCGGTGAGAATTGGTACCAGACGTGTCTGGGAAGGATAAGGCGCTGACTTGTTCATCGGTTGGCCACAGAAAGTCATTGTATGGCCAAATACGCATTCAACTCGCCTCCACGACATCCCGTAGAAGTAGAATGTGTGGCGCAGCCCAAAGGATTTAGTAACGCCGTCCTTTATCCTTTTTATCCTTTATCACGTATTCCTACTATATATAAAGGAGTTAACGGCTGTCTATCTGTCCGTGTGTCTGTCCGACCAGCAAGGGGAACCAGTAAGAGAGATCGAATAAGGAAGACTAGGCGTCCGGACCGGATTCAGGAGATATGCCACAGAAGTCCTGCCACAAGCATGCGGGTTATGAAGATCTGTCGCGACAAGTCCTCCTCCATGTGGGCTACATGAATGACTTGTACTGTAAAAGAACCAAAAACAAATACGAAACAGCACTGGAACTTCGACATTTCAATTGAATGGTCACCAGACGTCCTAGAAATGCCGCACAGGGTAGCAGGCTGTCCTACCATCAACCAGGAAACTGCTCTGTGACGTTTGCAAGCTGGGCGCTAGTTCTGCAAGTTTTTCAGTACAGCTGCTCGATTCCAACACGCTCTCGTTGCTCTAGGGTGTGTGCAGCGGCGGCAAATAAGAGTTATGTTGCGGCAACAAGTGTTCTTTGCCTTTGTTTTTGTGCAGTGGACGTTGTTGATAAGAACTGCCTGCTGCTCGCCTCCTGACGTCTTACGCTCGCCGCCGGGAGTATTGCTAGCGGTGAAGAAGCGGCGCTCGAAGACTCCCGGTCGTGCTAATGGCCAGACATCCGCATCCGATTTCCGTTTTCTCGTTTCTTCTCATCGACGTTCTCGACGTTCTCGACGTTCTCGACGACTATGAAATATCGTGCATTTATTCTGAGCAGATTCACCTCGAAATGAACCCCTTTATTCCCGGACGTACATTCGTACAATAGTTTGTCTGGCTGGAGAGCTGAGTGCATTTGATTCAGCGTATATAACAGCATTGACATTCCGCGTTGTATCGGCTCCTCGTGTTGCATATTGTTCTGGTGCAGAGGTCCTCTTTATCTCTCGGAGTCTGTTTTTACCAGATTCTTTGATTAGCTAAGCATTCTAGCTCTGAAGCAGGATGTTTTCGCTCGAACATGTCAGTGGAACTTTAAGGACATGGCGAATAGATTGCTGTGACGGAGCGAGGCGATGTTATTCCATTTTTAGGTTCAGTGCACTTGGTTGGTTGAAAACAGCCTATAAAAGCCAGTGAACGGGTGTAGAATGGAGTGTCCGTAGGCCTTTCAAAGCTGTGTAAAGTTGAAATTAGGAAGGCAGAGATGAAGGCTGGTATCGGTCAACATTTCTGGAATAGGCCATGCATTCCACTGTTTCATGAGATTGTGAGGGCACCTAAGATGCATATTTGGGCCTGTCAAATAGAGGCGAGGCGAGACGAGCGAGTATTTTGTTCTCAATGGAGCCAATTTCTAGCTTTGCCCTAATCGAATAAAATCGATTTCGATTCAATTGAGTGTTCGAATAGATTCGGAACTTCGGATCTATCCTATTCGGGAGGGAGCAACCGTAGAGTGTCAGATGCGTGCGTCATCCTATGGCACACTATCACAGCCCCTGAATTTAAATAAAAGCCTTAGCATGATGGGAGAGCAGCTGAAGGTGTCGAAGAAACCCAAACGAGTGAATAGTGATGTAAATCACCACATGCTCCCCTCCAATTAGGATAGACCCCGAAACTTCTAGTATTGATTAATCGAATATTTGATGCCTCAAGAGCCGAGGATTATTCGACAGTTCAAAACTCAATGATTTGAAAAGCGAATGATATTCAGTTACTGGAAAATTCGCCATTTTTGAGACAGGATAATATTCAACAACTCTACATTCAAAACGTTGAGAACTCACTAATATTAGCTTATTTAAAAATTTTATTCGATAGTTTGAAACTCGTTGAAAAACGACATATTATTAGGTTGTTGCAGAAGTTCTCGCCATTTTCAAGACACCATACAATATGAGACTTCGGGTGTACTCCTTTGAAAGCTCCATTTTCTAGGAGTTACGTGAGAGTGAGTAGCTAGCAATAATCTGATCTCTTTATGTGAACAAAAGATAGGTTGCTATAAGGTAGCGTTAATGAGAAAAAAGTACATCGAAAAAAATGGAGTGAACTTTTTCAACAACCTAATAGCTTATTCAACAATTCAGGATTTTGAAAAAGTGAATAAAAATTTGATATTTTGAAAGGCCGAATTATATTCGCTCATTAGAAATTCTTTGTTTGGGAAGTCCGATTATATTCGGACATTCCAATACTCGATTTTTGCAAAGGATAAAGGTATATTGGCCTGTACCCGGTTCCATGTTGTTGGTTCGGCGTTCCCGCCCGTCCAAGCAAGCCGTACTTCCCTCCGGGATCGGATAATTGGTACCAGAGAGGTAAAAGCACTGATTTGGCCATCAGCTGGCAAAAGTAAGTAGTTGTATAGGTCAATTACTCATTCAAGTTGCCTCCACGATAAAAGATAGAGGATCAAGTATGGCGTTATTCAATCCCATTTAGGATGCGCCACGCATTCTACTTCTACGGGATGTCATGGAGGCGAGCTGAATGCGTATTTGGCCATACAATGACTTGCGGTGGCAAGGCGATGAACAAGTCAGCGCTTTATCCTTCCCAGACAAGTCTGGTACCAATTCACCGACCCCGGAGGGATGGAAGGCTTGGTTGGCCTGGGTGGGAAATCCGAACCAGGAATCTGGTATCGGGTGCAGGCAACAGCCTTCTCCAACTGCGCTCCACGCGTTCACCTCCACGATATCACGTGCAATTAGAATGCGTGGCGCATCCCATAAAAGGAATGACTAACGCAGTCCTTCACGCTTATCCTATTGGTCTAACGGCCTTGGTCATAATTAAAGCGTGGACCTTTGGCGCGCTACAGCGGCACTTTACTATAGAAACTCAAGAGGTAGGATTTTTGCGAAAGAAAAAATGGAAGGAAAAGACGAATTTCTTCAAGGAATGTGTGGAATTTCCATGTCTTCGTTCCAAGTTTCGGGTTTTCGTCATCCTTCGACCCTTCGTTCTCTGGTTTTATGAACGTGAAGGCAAAGCACCGTTCTGCAAGTGTGCAATTGTCGGTGTTACCGTAGTTCCTAGTGTTCTGTACTTGCTGACGTCTTTCACTTTCTCGTTTTTCTTCGCTGTCCCGTATTCGACTTCCGAATTTAGTTTTTTGGCGTTTTTGAGATCATTCGTTTTTCTCTCGCTTTTTGTACCGGGTTTCGGAGGAAAATCGAAGAATTGACTGTTCACAAATCAGTTCGAGCAAGTCGAACTGATTTTTCTGCATTCAAATGCAATTTTTTCAAATAAATTCAAATTATTCAATTCAAATTCAACTTTTCAAATATTTTTTTTCAATTTCAAATGCATGGATACTTGCTTACAATCTCCGACTGCATAGTCTGAACTCAAGTTTTCCGCTCGTGTATTAATTTTTTTAATAACTCGCCTTGCCCGGGGCCAAATAGATCCATAGGTAGGATAGGGACCGAATAAAGCAGTTCATGTGAATAAATAGATTCAAACAGCTTACTACAAAGAACGCAACAAAACGAAGCAAGCCTATGTGACCGATTAGTCAGCTCAGTTCAGCTTGAACAGTGTCCAAGACAGATTACCTTCGTGTTTCCATCCCATGCTGTAACAGAGGCACAGCATGAGCTGGCTTGCAGTCCAGATCCAAGCGCCAGCGGGCTGCATATTGGCAATAATATTTGTTTGCGAACTGCGAGAGAGCGAGATCGATTTCATGTTTTGTGTCCAATTCTCTGTGCACTATTTGGAACAGTTCCTCCTACAGCATGTGTTTCGGGTTTTTGCAGCTTTACACGTTCTGCAAGGGCAATTTTGAGAGGGAAAGCTGTTCTTTTGTACAATTTACAGAGGAAAATTAGTTAATGAAGCCCAAAAAGACTAACCAGTTCAGTCGGTCTAGTCCAGCCTTCTGTACGCTTTCTAGCGTACCTCCACAACCAAATCCGGCTGTCTTATTGATATAAACGACGATCGCAACAGATTGAGACTGGGAGCAATATTTATCAGAATTGAGATTTAATCACAAAGGGAAATTATGAGCAATTGGAGGAAGACCACACCAAGTGGCTCCTAAGTGGGAAGTGTGTGGATCAGATGGCTCTCCAGGAGAGTCGATGGTGGCACGCCTACATGCGCTGCTACGGTATCTCCCCCGGATACCAGTTTACGAACCCGGGTCAGCCGGCTCCGTATCCGCCGGTCACAGATCCTTGTGAAGGAAGGATTCAAAAGGGATGTGGAGCTGGGTTGCACGATATACATATAAACTACAATTCGTCGTAGTGCTGCAGGTCAATTTCGAACAGCGTCGCGAATGTGAGCAGCAGTGAGCAATGTGAGAGCACCAGCCAATCAGGATACTGATCGTAGACCACACTGACATGCTCATATGGTAGCGCCCGAATGGCTGGCACGTCTCCACCTTCCAGTGCTGCTTACATGACATTCGCGATTAGGGCCGTATTTTCTGGTTCTAAGACCACTTAGGCATTTCCGCCCAGGGCCAGACTCATCAGCGACTTACAGCAATCTAACGTTAGATTGCTGTAAGTCATTGATGGATCTGGTCCCAGCACTAGCTGAAAAAAGGGCGCGTGGTAGCGCAGTCGGAAGAGGCGTAGGGTGTCGCGTGCACTCGATTTCAGGCTCTTGGTTCGGATTTCCCGCCTTTCAACAGTCAGAGATCAGTGAGTAGGTGTGAGACTCATTCGTGAAGGATAAAATGCCGACTTGGCGATCGGTCGACCACCGTATGTCTGACCATTCTTCAGGCCAGATTGCCTCGACGATATCTCGTAGAAGTAAGCCAAATAAAGGTTGAAAATTGCCCTTCCAAAAGGGATCCTTTGTCATTTTCAACCTTTATTTGGCCCTATAGGATAAGGGATTTGGAAGAGTTCGCATCTCTACAGTTGTCTTCATGATATCTCGTAGAAACAGAGTGCGTGGCGCATCCGGCAAAGGGAGTGAATAACGCCGTTCTGTGTCTTCTCCTTTTCTTGGTCTGTACAGTGGTTTGTGAGGTCACCTTCATGGACAAGTCAGTTGCTTATTCTTCTCAGACGAGTCTTGTAGCAACCACCGGGGCGCCGGAGGTGACATAGGCGTGACCCGAACCATCATGAATCGATTTGAGGTGCACGCGGCATCAGGCGCCTCCTTCGACTGCGTTCCACGCAACCAAAGGTCATCAACGACTTACATAACTTTAACAGAGAATTCACAGCGGCACCGAAGCGATATGGTGAGCTATAGGCCGCATTATCTGAGTTTTTCGCTGTGAATCCTCTGTTAAAGTTATGTAAGTCGTTGATGAATCCGGCCCCTGAAGGTACAATAGGCGTTTCAACGGACTTCTCATGTCTGATTGAGCCAGTCGGTAGCCATTTTTAGAGTATTGAGTTGAACATACGATCGAATAGGGTAGCTTCCGTTGCTCAGAAGTGCCGCAGACATGGAGATAGACGGAAGTGTTCCAGTTTCGAAAATTTTCATCCATGGACGTAGCTGGGGACGGTCGCCTTCCATTGTCTGGAGCAATGGTGGGTGTTTACTCGTAGCGAGTGTTTTCACCGCTTCCCACCATCACTATGCCATTTGCACTCTGTAGAGTGGCAGCCAAATAGAATAGGTCCGCCATGCATGAAAACAAGGTGGCTGGCTGCCCTGGCTGGCGCGGCGGCAGGGGACGAACTGTCACTTGCGGCGGGCGGTGCGGCGGGGCTCGTGTTATTGGATGGGGATGTGGTGTGGAGGGTGAGGGGTGGCGATCGAAGTGCTGTTTTTATTTTCGATGTGCCCCGTAGTGAGTGCCCCCAGCAGTGCCTTCCGATGTCGCGTGTTCGGCAGTCGTTTATCTGCTACCCACCTCCGTCGGCTGCTGCTGCTGCTACGGCGGCGGCAGCGACGGCCACTACTGCCTCTGTAGTAGCAGCCAGCCATCAGCATCTACTAGTCGTTGACGTGAGCCAGCAGCAGCAGTGCCGCTGTCAATAAAGCTTTCATGACATTCTGTGCTCCTAAGGCTCTCTTAGAAACCTTTTGGAACAAGGAGAGAACCGGTTCTTGGCGCCTATTGTCGTGTCCAGGGCATAATTTTCCCCAACGCTGTAGGATGCTGTCGTTTCTCACGCCTATTCTGCGGAGGTTCTATCTAGAATGGATTGATGTGTGGCTGAAGCGGCGACTGTCTGGGATTGTGGGGAAAGATGGGAAGTGATGGAGAGGTGTCATTGACGTTCCTGATATCGTAGTGATACCGTCAATGTTTCGGGATCTAGTCCTAAGACGGTAGCACTTCGATACGTCAGTAGATCAGTGCTGTGGTGTGTGCTGGGTCCTAGACTCGAGCAGGATTTGGAACAGCTAGGTTCATGGCGTAGACAGCACAGGTTTGCCTGGGAAGGATAAAACATTGGACTTCCATCTGCTGGCTCCGAAAATCGCTGTATAGCCGAGATACGTATTCAAAGGGTCTGCACGTTATCCCGTCAAAGTAGAATGGGTGGCGTATCCCAGAAATGTTGACCGACGTAGGCCGCCTCTCTTTATCATACAGTCTGGACAAACTCCATCATTAACCTTCTGGAAGGCTTCATTTGATTTTTCGATTTCTATTTCATATTTTTTCAATTTTTTAAATACTATAACAATATAGTTATACTACTAGCTAGCGTTGTGGTAATATACTTACTTTACTTTGATACTTTGATGGTCCCTTCGTCAGCTGGAGGTCTTCTAAGCGGGGACCACAACTCTTCCAGACCGCTCGATCTCTGGCTGCTTGCATCCAGTGAGGCAGACTCCGCTCTCTGAAAGATCTTGAGAATGAGTCTGCCCATCGCGTTGGCGGTCGTCCCAGTGGTCTCCTATGGTCTCTCGGGAGCCATTCTGTGACACGGAAACTCCATCTATCGTCCTTTCGTCGAAGCAGGTGTCCGGCCCAGCGATATTTGGACTTCTTCGTGTACTGCAGCGGGTCTGCTAATTGCGACTTCTCCCGTAGCTCCGAGCTTCATAGGCCTTCTTGCCATCGCTGACGAAGGCTTGTCCTCAGAAGACATCTCTCCCGAGCACGATGCGTAGTTTGCATCGCTCTGGCGATTGTCTTGTTGTCGGGCCAGGTTTCCGTCGCGTAACACATCGCAGGCAGTACAGAGGCGTTGAATATCGAGGCCCTGAGGCCGGCATCCCTGATCGGTGACTTCGCGAATCGAACTGAAGGCAGCCCATGCTGCGCGTCTCCTGCGGGCGATTTCAGGAGCGAGGTCGTTATCCATGTTCAGCTCTCTTCCCAGATAGACGTAGGAGTCGACCTGTTGTAGAGCGACTCCATTTAACCTTACGAGTCCCGTGTCACAGCACTGGTAGACCACATTTATGGATGTAGTAATATAGTTTGTATAATATGTTTTTTAAAAATTTCCTTGACCTTCTTGTCCAGTTTTATGCTGCTACTTTTCAACTGGTGCAGTATTTTGGTTACTCGTCAGTTTGGTATTACTGCCCGTTGATTCCGACCATTGTCTTCATCCTCCTAAAGGCAGTTCAGCAACCTCTTAGCAGCTTGTGCCAGACATTTTACTTCTGCAGCATTTCGTCAAGGAAGACAGTTTGCCTACTTGGCCCATACCATGTCTTGCAGTGGTCACCTGGAATTATTACCGATATAAAGCTTAAGCGAGCTGAATGTCTTCTATCCAATGAAATGTGTTGTTAGCTTTCTTGGTTCTTAACTAATTTATGAACTTTTCGTGTCAACTTGAACTCTTTAAAAAATTACACGCTTTTAAAACGGTATTGGATGTTTGAAGAAAGGACGCTTTTGAAGTTAAATTGGACATTCATGTCGATTTTGAAATCGAACTGAACATCTTCCAAATCAGAACTAGCGTCTTTTGGATTATATGGAGACTTTAGGACGGTTAGAATTTCTTTTTTTTTCAAGGAACAATTAGTGTGGTTTCCTTTGATTTTTTATTATTCGCCTGTTCCAATAAGCGGACATAATTTTAAATTTTATTCAACTTTTCCTTTTTTTAAACTTTTTAAGGAAGAAATTATGGTTGACAACTTTTTTCAAGGTACACGAAAGCTGTAGTTTGTAAATGCTACAAAAGGGGTTGCGCCATGCAGTTTTCGAGGACGTCGCGATTTACATTTGATTGATAGCGAGAATTCTGTTCGCTTGGGATTACTCACTTGTCCACAGTACATAAAGATCAATTTTTGAAAATGAACACAGCTTCACTTCACCTTTCATGCAAGAGGTATTTGAGCTATCAACCAAATTAAAATGGCAGTGGTCTAGACGAGGTCTTGGCGCGATCTCTTCCTTTAGCGATCTGGAAACTGCTGCGTTTCTTTTTTTCTGGAATAAGTTTTGAAACGCAGTTTTCCTTGAGAAATATTTTTTATAAAATTTCACACATTTTGTTCACGTGTGGGTGCGTGTAGCGCAGTCGGAGGAGGCGCGACTGTCGCGTGCACCCGATACCAGGTTCCTGGTTCGGATTTCCCGCCCAGGCCAACCAAGCCTTCCATCCCTCCGGGGTCAGTGAATTGGTACCAGACTTGTCTGGGAAGGATAAAGCGCTGACTTGTTCATCGGCTGGACACCACAAGTCATTGTATGGCCAAATACGCATTCATGTCGCCTCCACGACATCCCGTAGAAGTAGAATGCGCTGGCGCATCCCGGAAGGGATTGAGTAACGCCGTCCTTTATCCTTTATCCTTATGGGCGCGTGTAGCGCAGTCGGAGGAGGCGCGACTGTCGCATGCACCCGATACCAGTTCGGATTGATTTCAAAGGCGTCATGCTCACTAAAAAGTGTCCAGTTAGGTTTGAGATTTTTCCATTTTGTTTTGAAGTGTCCAATTTTGTTTGGAACGAGTCGAATTTCACGTTAAAATTGTATATATCCTGTAACTTAACTAGCGAACGTCTAAGAATCGAAGGAGGCTGACTTCTTTCTGAGAAAATCCTTCATGTCACTTAGAAGAGCAAGCGCTGCTTCACAATCAGCCGCATTTCGTCGCAGTAGCTTCAACTTTTGTCTCACTTTCCTTTTCCTTCATTTCTTGAAACTTTCTCTTTTCCCATTATACGCCGTCATTTTGCTGTGAAGTGTAACCGGTGGAAGTTGGTTCGCTGCATCTGGCTGGTGTATCGCCGCCATAGAGTGGGCGGCTGGTTCGATATAAATATGCGCCCGTCGTTTTTTTGCTGTTGACAACAGTATAGTTATTCTGTTTTCGTTAGCATTGATTATTCACTGCAAAGGGCTGATCCTCCGCTTCCCTCTCGTCACTCCGCCACGCCGGTTTTCACCGTCGCTCATCGAGAACCCCTATTATGGCGCATAGAAGCGCGCAAAGCATCGCCATTTTATTCACCGGTTTGGTGGGATGACTAATGGACCATCATTTTCCTCGTTTTTGCGATCCTTTTGTGATGCATCTCTGTGAACGTTCTGTGTGAGAGTGTCAGTCATTCGGTTTTATTTGCAACGCCGAACTTTATAGATATGGCTGAGTCCAAAAGACGTATTATAGTTGTTTAATGTGTAAAACAAGCCGTAAGTTTCGTTCTTTAATGCGCTTCTGTCGATTTGTTGCTTCATGAGCTCTAAGCTCTCTGAGCTTCGTTTCGTTCTGCGCCTCGATTGATTCCCTTATGTTGCTCGCTCGAGAACGCGATCAAGTGACGACAGCTCCTCACAGTGCTATAAGATCGATTTTCAGAGCGAATGGGTAAAGACGGAGACCCCGGGGGCCAAACGATGAGTCCAAAGGATCCAAAGATGCAGGCAGCCAAAGTCCGATTGCTGGATGGAACACACAAGGACTTTGAATTACATGTGAGTTCACCTACATGGTTTACTGCTTGGGTGTCATTGAGGGTTTCATGGAGTGGAATTTGGGGTAATATACCTAAAGGGGCGCGTGGGCTGCGCCATGCTCTTGCTTTCCATCGCGCAGCTACTTTAGATGCGTATTTGATCCCTTCTGAGTGAGTTGCAGGGGCTGGATTCATCAAGTATGGGTAAAGGTAGAGATACCGTAAGGGAATCGTACCCCCTACCCGCAGTGGTAGCGAGTACGATTCGAATTCATGAAAGGAATCAAGGGTAAGGTAGAACTAAGGGCCTGTCCATACTTCGCGACAGCAGCGACAAGAGCGCAGCGTGTGGAAGTATGAACAGGGGACAGCAGCGACTAGAGCGACAACGCCGGCGCTCGAGTATGAACACTTTTCGGCGGCGCGCGCCCGGTTTTAATCGATATGCATGTTTTGCACGGGCGACGAGTCGCTCTTGTCGCAAAGTACGAACGGGCCCTAAGCCTCTCACGAGAACAGCTGATCTCACTGGAGCGCCATTTTGTCATTGGGGCGCGGATATACCAACGACGATCGTGGAGTATTCTCTATCACTGGTATACCCACGATGTGGTGGGTAAGGTTTATCATGAATGCCTTATCGTGGGTACGCCTACCTCCTATACCCAGCATACCCTTGGGTATAAGCGTTGGTGAATCGCGCCGCAGTTATTATCTGGTGGGTAGGTTGCACCAATATTTCTGCGTGGGTGCAAATTCCGCTTTGCTCGCGAGCTATGTGATCGAACCTAAATCGATTTTATGGCATGAGATCGGCTTACATACTTCCCGACTGCGCCATTTCCTTGCCAGTTCTCGGGTTCCGATCATTGCCAGTGTTTCGTACTGTAAAGGTTTCAAAGCAGTACTGAAGAGCACGTGGTAGCGCAGTTGGAGAGGGTGCCGGCTGTCGCGTGTACCACGTGTCGAGGTTTTTGGTTCAGAGTCCGTCCAGGCCAACCAGTCTTCTATCCCTCGGGGCTTAGCGGGTTGGTGTCAGACTTGTAGAAAGGGTACGGCATTGAAATGTTCTTCGACTGGCCACCGCAATTCGGTTTATAGGTCGAATACACATTCAAATTGCCTTCGCGATATTCCGTGGAAGTTGAATGAGTGGCGCATTCCAACAGAGAGTGGTTAACGCCGTCCTTCGTCCTGTTATCCTGCTCAAATACGCTACGGATTGCTCGGTAGTTTATCCTTCGACTGTGGAGGCAGTTTCGAACTCGTGAAAACGCATTTTCTTGAATAGAGAAACGAAAAGAAGAAGAAAGAAATAGAAAAAAATTAAAAAATTAGTAATAAATAAGAAAATATAAAAATAAATAGAAAAATAAGTAAGTTTTAAAAATTGCTCAACGTTGCTCAACTGTTCGTTAAAACAAGCTCTGCTTTCAAAAAAAAAAAAAAAAAAAAAAGAGTTTCTAACTAAATTTTGAAGGAATGAGGTATGCTGCATATGAGGATCGCTTTCCTAAATTCTTCTCGAAATCCTTTCTCTTCTTTCCAGCTTAGCAATCACTCATAGACTCATATGTCTACGAAACTGAGATGAATGGGACAGTAGAAAAACGGTGGTTATTTTTGCGCCGGTGTGACTCAACCATGGAACGATTGTCGTGGGAGCCTTAATTGGAAAATGTGGGGAAAACGACGTGAATAGGCAACGTGAGTCAGGATTGTCCCCAAGAAGAGACTGCTGTCCGGTCCTTCGTTGAATTATTTCTGTCAAGGAACAACGATTTTGAAAAGGCAGCATAAAAGATTATGACGGCGTTATTCAATCCCTTTTGGGATGCGCCACGCATTCTACTTCTATAGGATGTCGTGGAGGCGATTTGTATGCGTGCCTGTAGATGGCCATACAATGACTTGCGGTGGCCAGCCGATGAACAAGTCAGCGCCTTAACCTTCCCAGACAAATCTAGTACCAATTCTCCTTCCCCGGAGGGATCCATGGATTGGTTGAACTGGGCGAGAAATCCGAACCGGGAACCTAGTATCGGGTGCCTGTGATAGCCGGCGCCTCCTTCGACTGCGCTACCACGCGACCGAAAAGGAAAAGGCAGTGTAGCGAGAGACCATCTACAGGCAATTGAATGAAAGCGTAGCCGAATCGGATTAGCTTCAAGATGACCATTCGATGAATAACATCCCGCCCTTCCGAAATCAAAGGAAATGAGGGCAGATGACACTACTACTAGAATGGATTGCGCCACACATTTGTACTACGCCATGCTTCTGCAATACTTCCACGCATCAGTCCTCCCCGTCAAACACATGGAAGGACACAGTATTGTAGAATGCGTGGCGCAGTACAGATGAACGGCGCAACCCATGCTATTAGGAGTGTTGTTTGTCCTCCATTCCTATGATTACGGAAGGGCGGAATGCTATTCATCGAATGGTCATCTTGAAGCTAATGCGATTCGGCTACGCTTTCATTGAATTGCCCGTAGATTGCTTCTCAAGCAGCTACATAGAAGCGGATGACAATGCGCTTGAGTTCGTTAGCGTAGGCTGGCGGCAGCGTCATGCCAGTGCCAGATGGTGTGCGCGACGACGCATCTGTTCTCCTCCCCAGTCAACGCTACAGCCGTAAACCAAGTGCTGCAATGGATCCCTGTGCCGAGTGCTGTTTGCTTGTGCTACGATAGGGCGTGAATATGAGGGCATTGAAATAGCGACCGAATTGTTTACGGGGTGAATCCTGAAACGGGGAGACTGATCGATATACGGAACAAGGCTGGTTCACAAAGAGAGTGACGTGCTGGCGAATGAAGAGCGACAGAGCGCCGAAAACAACGCTGTAAATGACTGTCACCGTATGATGGCTAGACAGACGACGTGTGGGAGATGGTAGCGAGCCGAACGGACCTCGGCGATTTGAGAAATCTCTAGACGGTAGGGATTCGAGGGGTCGGATCTCGTCGATAAAGAGTTCTTGTAGTAGGAAACACTGCTGGATCGTTGTTTCGTTACGGTCAGAACTCCTGCACCTGGCGGGACTCGAACCAGGATCCTCCGCTTGACAGAGAGGGTGTTATGCCTTATACCACCAGCCCTGTTTGATATTGTTATTGGTCAATCAACCAACGCCGTTGATGTGAGGGGTAGCATCCTGCTCGTAAAGCAGAGGGTGCACGTTCGATCTCTGCCTAGCGCAGAAGTTTTGAACGCAACGTGACTCCCCTGCACCAGCATAAAACCTCTGCTCCAGCCGCCCCAGGCTTAAACAATCACCTGTATCACATATCGTCCCGTTGATCATCAACTTGCTCGAGCGGGCGCCAGCAGCGTCTCCATTCGTCCCTCTCGCGTGCCAGAGTGCTCCAATGAATCCTCCTCGCTCGAGGCACACGAAGAGCGTCATATCGGTCGTTCATGGCTTTCACGAAGAAGTCCGACCAACGCGTTGGTGGGCGTCCTGGTGTTCTTTTGACATCCCGCGGAATCCAATCGGTCTCTGAGACGTATGTTAGGGCAGGAAGAACAGTGGAGTCGAATAGGGGTCTTCTTCGCGACTTCTTCGACGCTCTTGAAAGCTCCCCAAGCCGCTCGTTTCCTCCTGCTCAGCTCTGGTGCTAGGTCGTTGGCCATGTTGACTTCGCGACCCAGATACATATAGCTGGAGCATTCGGAGATGTTCGTTCCGTTGAGCGAGAATGGGGCATCAGAAACCCATCCGTTCCTTATGAACATTGTCTTCGTAAGATTCAGCTGCAGTCCAACGTTCCCACATACACGATCGAAGTCGGCCAGCATTCGCTCCGCCTGGCTGATGCTCTGTGTTATGAGCACGATGTCGTCAGCGAAGCGAAGATAGTACAGTTGCCGGAGGTCGACTTTCATTCCCATGTCTTCCCATTCTAGTTCGCGCATGACGTTTTCGAGGGTGGCGCTGAAGAGCTTCAGGGATGAGGTATCCCCTTGCCGAACCCCTCTCTTCACGTCGACGATGACGTCGTTGTAGAATGGTGAGATCTTGGTGTGAATCCACTGTACAGCTCTCGAAGGACTCTGATGTACTGAGTAGGAACCCCCTGAGTGAGCAGCGCGTTGATGACCGCTTCAGTTTCGATGGAGTCGAATCCCTTCAGGTCGATGAACGTAAGGCACAGCGGCAGCTTGTACTCTCGCGACACTTCGCGGCTTAAAGGCTTAAACAATATGTGTAATAAACTTCTGGTTGGATTAAGAATGAAAAATCGAGGACGAATGAATGAGATCGATGTAGATCGATCCATTTTTGGAATGCGCCGTGCATTCCACTTCTGTGGGGGGGGGGGGGTCATGGTGGTGATTTGAATGTGCGTAGACTCGTACAATGACTTACGCTAGCCAAAAAGTGGCCAGGGGCCTGATTCATTAACAGCGTGCAGAGATTTGGCAGAGACATTACTGCGGAAAATCCTGATAACGCCAACACTTCACCATATCGAAGTCGCGTTAATTCGCGTTTTTCAGGAGTTTCCGCTGTATTTTTTCTGTCAAATCTCTGTAAGTCGTTGATGAATCCGGTCCCAGGTCGGGTTGCATCGGCCTGGGAGAGTTTGGCACCCGTTGACTGACCCAGGAGGAATGAAAGTCTTGGTTGAAATGGGCGGGTTTCGAACCAAGAATACCGCTTCGAGTTGCGCACGACTGCCGTTACCTCCCACTGCGCTGCCACGCGTTCGAGAGGCTTTGGCGAACCGAACTTGGATCGATTCGGGGTGTAAGGACAGCCCAAGCCAACGCCCAGCTTAACTGGTTCCATGCTGATATCAGTGGCAGGCTCTTACCGATGTACGGATGAGTGTGCTGATGGGTCCCACGAGGTGGGAATGTTGCGTTCGATGAAATAGTGCCTGTGGTATAGTGACGTAGAGCGTTCCAGCCCGGTCAGCAGGTCAGCAGGAGGTGCGAGTTCGAGTCCGCCTGGCTTGAACTGTTGAAGGGAGGGATTATTTCTGATGACTCGTTGGCAATCCTTGCCTTCGTCTAAAATTTGACTTCTGTACGGCCTTGAAGGGGCAAAGAAGAGTGGGTGTCTTGTGGGCACATAAACATTGCTTCAGCAGCTCGTGATAAGGTGTTTGTTATGAGAGTACTGGACCTGTTGTGATTTGTTCGTTATTTCCTAGGCAGTGTATCGATTCCGAAGTATGGTTGGCATATCGAGGGGTTTTCCTAGTGCCCACGCGCTTTTGTACTGCTCTGAAATGTCTGGAATCTTTGATTGAAAGCAGGCAGGCTGTGGAAACAAACGAGCCATCATTGCCGATGGACCGCGTGCTGGCTGAATAAATGCGCATGGCACGGTGTCGTTCATTGATGAATCGCTTCGTGTCGTTTATAGCTAACGTTTGGGGTTGAAATGCGAATATTTTGAGAAATAAAATGCCATTTTTGTCATAATAACGGTCAACCTGAGGTTCGGCGACTAGGACATTGGTGAAGTGTTGTAAGGGAGCTACATACTAAAGGGAGTTTGGTTGAATTCTTGAGGAGTTTCATGTATATTGTGCATAGAATAGATGCTTAACACATTCGCGACAAGAGTGTTCTCGCGCACAATGCGCGCGACGGCCCGCTGCCTTGTTGGCGCGCGCGGGTGCCCACACATTTGTGTGGACATCGTCCCTTGCGAGGTGTTACTTTCTGTAAGTAAATTTCAATCGATCTTTGGAAGAAGATCTGGACATTGGTTTGTTACTATAATTTGGGAATTTGAAAGGAAAATTGAACAAAAACATCAAAAAAAAGAAGTTCATCCCAAAAAATTCCCGTCCACACATATGAGTGGACACCGTCCATCGCGCCCTCTTCGCTGTCCACTCATATGTGTGGACATTGTCGCGAATGAGTTAAGGTGTGTCATAAATAAGGAAGGTTTCGACTAAACAGCGTTGATGGTGTAATAGCGTAGTGCATTCCCGCCCGGTCAGTAGAAGGTGCGGGTTCGAGTCCCGCCTAGCGTTAGAGTTTTCACCGCAACGAGATATTGCTATAACAATTCAAATCAGTTTCATTAAGCGTCAAGTGACTGGCTGGCTGTAAGCGGTCACAAGGATGTTTTGCTGGGATCAAAACTCTTGCGCCAGGCGGGACTCGAACCCGCACCTCCTTCTGACCGGGCGGGAATGCTCTACGCCATTACACCATCGGCGCCGTTTGATCGAACGCAACATCCACACCTCGTGGAACCGATCAGAAGTCACCCGTATATCGGAATGAGCCGGCCGCTGATATCAGCATGGAACCAGTTAAGCTGATTGCTATAACAGCTTGTAATAAAGTTTGTTCAAGAATATGCTCAGGCATGTGGGTATTCCATAGATGTGACAAGGCCAGTTTTTGATGCCTTAATGGGAAGAGAAGTAATCTCGGCGACGTTTAATGTTGTCGTTAAGGTTGCCGAGACGTTGTTGACGTCGGGAAGGCTACCTTCGATATAATTGCTCTGTGATGCAGTAAAAGGTTTATGGCTGGGAGGAATCCAAAGTTGGCGTTGTTTGCTCTCTTATCACTGAGTGGGGTTAGCAAAATGCATAGTTGTAAGTTTTTCACCATACATATGGTGGTTTGGCAGCCAGTGGATTGAGACTTTCATGGAGATTAATGGGGATGAAGATTAATGGAAGCACAGCACAGTTTGTCTGGCCAAGTAGTAACAAAATGCACTGAGCAAATGCAGAATCAATCGAGTCTGAAATGCAAGGTTTCAGGCAGGGACATGGCGCAATCCTGACTGTGTACACGCCTTAGAAGTCTCGTTACCCAATGCTTTCATATGAGTTTCAAACCTCTTCAAAAGATTCACTGGCAGCAGTGTTAGAACCTTTGAAACAGTAACTTTTGCAAGCCATAGGGTGCTTTAAGTTCTAAACCTTGAAAGAAGCACAAACCAATCGATACGATACAGCCACTTTGTGGAGGAAGAACAACAAGCACTCGAGCGAAAAACAATCAATCGAGTGTAAAATGCAGGGTTTCAGACGAGTGCATGGCGCCACCCATAGCCGTCGTATGTCAGAAAATTTCTTGAGCTTTAATATGAGCCATTAACTTCAGTACCTTCATCGTGAGCAAAGCTGTTATCTTTCAAACATCCTTTTTGGGATTTTTTGGGACAACCTGTATTGTTTCGTTTAGCCTCATCCGAGCATAAAACGGTGGAAATCTTTCGTCCATATGGCCAGTTACATGGCTTCTGGCGCATGTGCTGTTGAAAGCATCTGGAGAAGAGAATGATGTGTTTGTTTCGTGTCTTTTGGTTGAAAGCAGTTACTGGTGCGGAACATGTGGTTCAGCTGAGGAAATTGGCCTATGTCTGCAGTGAAAGAACGTCTCTGTCTTCCTCAGAGCTTCTGAAGGCCGGTACATCACTAGACCTAGATTCGACTTCGCGAAGAGATGAACCCACGCCCTTGTCATTTGGAGCTGGGCTTCGACCTCTGCTGAAAATGAAATTGGACCCCTTTGCAATACGAAAAAGCGTTAAATGTCCCCACGATATGAGGATAAGGATAACGGACGGCGTTAGTGAATCCCTTTTGGGATGCGCCACGCATTCCACCTCTACGGGATGTCGTGGAGGCGATTTGAATGCGTATTTGGCCATACAGGGCGCGCGTGGAGCAGTCGGAGGAGGCGTCGGCTGTCGCGTGCACCTGGTACCAGGTTCCTGGTTCGCATTTCCCGCCCAGGCTAACCAAGCCTCCCATCCCTCCGGGGACGGCGAATTGGTACCAGACTTGTCTGGGAAGGATAAAGCGCTGACTTGTTCATCGGCTGGCCACCGCAAGTCATTGTATGACCATATACGCACTCAAATCGCATCCACGATATCATGTAGAAGTAGAATGCGTGGCGCACCCTAGAAGGGATTGAGTAACGCCTTCCCTTTATCCTTTATTTGGCCATACAATGACTTACTGGCCAGCCGATGAAGAAGCTCGTGCTTTATCCTTCGTAGAGAAGTCTGGTGCCAAACTACCGACCCTGGAGGGATAGAATGCTTGGTTGGCCTGGAGGGAAATCCTAACCAGGACCATGATATCGGGTGCAGGCGACAGCAAGCCCCCCCCCCCCCCCTCCCGACTGCGCTACACGCTTCCTCTCGATATTATGTGGAAGTAAAGGGCATGGCGCAACCCAGAAGTATCGATAAACTCAGGTTTTTACTCGTTGGATTATTGAAAGCTTCATCGCTTTCTCAGATTACTGGACTTGGTACACCCTTGACGTTTCCCAGATTGTTTAATTCTTTTAAAAATTAGTTTTTTTTGCGAATTCGTACACTTTTCAGCGTGGCTCAGATGGAGAAGCGCTGTTTGTGCTGGTTAGTGCCGATCTATCAATCGAAGAGCGCGAGTATTTCTCCCTTTGCTTTTACGACACCGAGGGAACAAGACATTGGCTATACAACGACAAGAAAATACTCAGGCAGCTCAAAGGTAAGCGGCTGACTTCGTTCGATTTGTTTTCGTTCTCCAAATGACTTCCAAATAGCTTCGGTGTTCCCGAATTACCGTGTGGTCTTTTCAGGCCTACCGTGGGAGTTCTGTTTTGAGGTCAAATTCTATCCGACCGTGCCATCTTCACTAATCGACGATCATGCACGATATAACCTGTTCCTCCAATTGCGAAATGATGTCTGCAGTGGACGGTGAGTTCTGTGAGGGGCACGAATTCTAGGGGGACGGTCAGGAGGTGCACTCGTGCGATCTTCCTCTCATCCCCCTTGCTCACCCACTCCCAACCCCTAGGCTTCGCAGAGAGTCTAACGGCTGCCTTACGAAACCTTTGACACGCAAAACAAAAGTTTTCGGTACTCAGAACAGCGGCTGCACCTCCTGACGCCGCGCCCCCGGCAGGGGGCGGGTGTACCTCCTGTCGCGCTGCCCGAATTCTAGGGCGTTGCCCTCCCAGTTTCAATTTTTGTTTGCAGAAGGAAACTTTAGAGAGCGTTCTAAAGGTTTGAAGAGGGTTTCTGTCCAGCTATTAGTCTTTTAGGTTTTTTCGTAAGTGGACACTTTTTAGTGGGTTTTTCGGTACTAGTCGCTAATGTGGCCTACATAGGAGGGCGTGAACGCGTCGGCCAAGACAACCTATCTGAGCACCGACCGAGCAAGCGACGGACATCCTAGACATCAACGTATATGCTTCCTCTAGATGTCACGCCGTTCGTTACGGCCCCGAATTGATTGGTATGGTGTGTCTCCGCCTCCTCCATGTAGGCCACATTAACGACTACTACGATTTCTGTCTGAAGTGTGGTCTTCAGTTTCTATTAGATTTGTAGTCTAAGATTTTAATGTATTTCTAGGGTCTGCAGTGATTTATGGGCGCAAGCAAATAGGCACTACAGTAGTTCTTTCGCTACTAGTCGTTAATGTGGCCTACAGTGGAGGAGGGAGCGTGCCAGAAGCAGCTAGAGCACCGACCGAACAAGCGACGGACAGCCAGAACATTGATCGTATACGTTTTCTCTAGGTGGTACGCCCTTCGTTGCGGCCCCGGATTAGTCCGGTGTGTCTCCGCCTCCTCCGTGTAGGCCAAATTAACGACCACTACGGTTTTTTCTTCAAGTGGTCTTCAGTTTCGATCAGATTTGTAGCCTAAGATATGAATGTTTTTTTTGGGTCTACAATGACTTGTGGGCGCAAGAAAATAGGCACTACGGTAGTCCTTTCGGTACTGGTCGTTAACGTGGCCTACAAGGGAGGAGGGAGCGTGTCAGCCAATCAGAAGCAGTTAGAGCATCGACCGAACAAGCGACGGAGAGTCGTATACGTTCCTCTAGTGGTACGCCCCTCTTCTCAGCCCGGATTGGTCTTGTGTGTCTCCGCCTCCTCCGTGTAGGCCAAATTAACGACCACTACGGTTTTTGCTTCAAGTGGTTTTCAGCTTCGATCAGATTTGCAGCCTAAGGTTTGAATGTATTTCTGGAGACCACAATGATTTGTGGACGCAAGCAAATAGGCACTACGGTAGTTCTTTCGGTACTAGTCGTTAATGTGGCCTACATGGGGAGAGAACGTGCCAGCCAATCAGAAGCAGTTAGAGCACCGACCGAACAAGCGGCGGACAGTCAAGACCTCAATCGTATACGTTCCCTAGGTGGTACGCCCCTCGTTTCAGCCCCGGATTGGTCTGTTGTGTTTCCGCCTCCTCCATGTAGGCCACATCAATAACTACTACGATGTCTGTTTGAAGTGGTATTCAGTTTCGATCAGATCTGTAGCCTAAGATTCGAATGTGTTTCTGGGGTCTACAATGACTTGTGGGGGCAAGCAATTAGGCACTACGGTAGTTCTTTCGGTACTAGTCATTAATGTGGCCTACAGGGGAGGAGGAAACGTGTCAGCCAATCAGAAGCACCGAATAAGCGACGTGCAGCCAGCGTCTCGATCGTATACGTTTCGTCTAGGTGGTACGCCCTTCGTTTCTGTCCCGGATTGGTCTGGTGTGTCTCCGCCTCCTCCGTGTAGGCCAAATTAACGACCACTACGGTTTTTTCTTCAAGTGGTCTTCAGCTTCGACCAGACTTGCGGCCTAGTGGTTACGTGTACGATCGATGTTCTGGCTGTCTGTCGCTTGTTCGGTCGGTGCTTAGCTGCTTCTTATTGGCGGACACGCTTCTGATTGGCTGAAAGATTTTAATGTATTTCTGGGGTCTGCAGTGATTTATGGGCGCAAGCTAATAGGTACTAGCGTAGTACTTTCGGTACTAGTCGATAATGTGACCTACAAGGGGAGAAGGAAACGTGCCAACCGATCAAAATCGCCATCTGAATGGGCGCACTCATTCGGTGCAACCTGGTTGGCTGGCGCATTATCGCCTCCCTACGTAGGCCGCATTAACGACTAGTGAATTTAGCACTTTGTGGTGCACTCACTGTAATGCACAAAATCATCATCATATACAAATAAATAGTGCGATTTTCTTCATGGCTGGAGATAGGGTGAATTTCCTCAGCTGTAATGAGATTAAGTGCTTAATCTATTCGCAAGACTTTCAAGAATGAGCTAAAGGTAGCTATGTCAAGGTAAAATCCTTCCAAGAATGTAATTTTTTAATTTTTTAAAGTAAAAATTTGGAAAAATGGTAGGAATTTCAGACTGCCGGCGACCATTGACACACATGCTGCGCTGGGAGCGCTGGTAGCACAAGCGCAGTTTGGAGATGCGAAGCCGACACCTGAATATGAGGAATACTTGAGGAGTACGAAGTTCGCTCCTGAAAATAGCGAACAACTTCTACAGATGATCGCCCAGAAGCACAAAGAGCACAAGTTCGTCTGTCGGCATAAGATGGCCGTCTTCTAGGCTGGAAGAGCTGTCTGTTCGTTGCTCTGAAAATGTGCGTCTTTCCAGGGGTCTGACAGCTGCTGAAGCGGAGAATTTGTTTATGGACATGTGTAAACAGCAGACTATGTATGGAATTTTTGTGTACAATGCGAAGGTGAGAGAGGAGTAGTTCTACAGTGCGATAGGGGATCTTCATAGCTTTGGTTTTCAGGATAGCAAAAACGCACCGGTCGGGATCGGAATCTGCGCCTATGGAATCTACATCTACAAGGAGCAGATCCGTGTGAACCGGTTTCCCTGGCAGGGGATCATCAAGATCAGCTACCGCAAGAATCAGTTTGCGATCAAGCTGAAGGCGGGAGAGGTGAGTGTGGGATGTGAGAGTGAGCCTATTGTGGTAAATTGAGGGGGAGCAATTTTAAACGCTGAATTAATTGTCAGGAGACCTAGAAACGTGAGGCCTTAAAGTAACCATAAGTCCTGGTTAAGGATTGTAGGTGAAAGGTCTTATTTCTCTGTGAAGCTGAAGGTATGGCGTTGTAATTATAGCCGTGAATTGAAGTGCATGGCGCATACCACACATTCCCTTATCCAAATTTCCAATGTATACACTGTTTGAAAGGTGATAACTTTGTCCATAGTAAAGGTACTGAAGAAGTTAAAGGCTCATATGAAAGCTTATATAAAAAATTGTTCCGCCGTATGAGAGGCATGGAATGCGCCATGCACTCGTCTGAAGTTTTCCATTTTACACTCGATTGATTGTGTTTCGCTTGAATACATGTTATAATTTCTTCACAAACTGGCCATTTTGATTGATTTGTGCTTATTTTAGAGTTCAAAGCTTAATTACACATTATAGCTTGCGAAAAATGGAGAGTATTCTAAAAAATAAAGGTATGCGAAGGGTTGTAACATTGCTGCTAGTAAAGCATTTGGAGATATTTGAGACTCTCATGAAAGCGCGGGTAACGAGCATTCTGTGGCGTGTAAACAGTCAAGATTGCGCCATGCTCCTGCCTTAAACCTTGCGTTCCAGGCTCGATTGATTGTTCATGGGCTGAATGCTTGTTACACTCTTGTTGCTACTTGGTCACATCAACCTGTGCTGTGCTTCATTTAACGGCTAGACACGTTAAAGACACGAGTTTATTGATTGCACGACTTAAATGTGAGCAGAAGTCGCATTTTACAAGACGCATTCTGGGGACGAATGAAGGAACATTTAAGCTGGATGGAGGGGTTAATGGCATAATTGCAGCTACTGGTAGACGGAAAACGTTAACAGAAGCACAGCTCAGGTTAATCTAACCAAGTATCAACAAGATTGTAACAAGCATTCAGCCCATGCACAATCAATCGAGTCTGGAATGCAAGGGTCCAGGCAGGGGCATGGCGCAATCTTGACTGTTTGCACGCCACAGAATTTTCGTCACTCGCGCTTTCATGAGAGTCTCAAATATCTCCAAGTGCTTTACTAGCAGCAATGTTACAACCCTTCACATAATAACTTTATTTTTTAGAATACTCTCCATTTTTCGCAAGCTATAATGTGTAGTTAAGTTTTAAACTCTAAGCTGAGAACAAATCAATTGAAACGGCCACTTTGTGAAGAAATTATAACATGTATTCAAGCGAAACACAATCAATCGGGTGTAAAATGGAAAATTTCAGACGAGTGCATGGCGCACTCCATGCCTTTCTTATGTCAGAAAATTTCTATTTTCTTATGCTTTCATATGAGTCCTTAACTTCTTCAGTACCTTTACTGCGAACAAAGTTATCACCTTTCAAACAGTGTATACATTTTTTTTTTGAGACACCCTTATCTCCCATTATTGGGCTAGATAGATCATCTAAGGTTATCATATTTGTTGTTCTTCTGCCTTTTAAGGAGGAATTTATAAGCGGTTGCGAATTCGTCGATGAAATTCTCTCTCTTCCTTATGGCGCTGTTGCCAAGTTCGAACCCGACCCACTACAGTATGACTGTTACAACCTGTCTTCACTATGCCGTTCAGATCGACAAGAAAGAAGCGACTGTTGTGTACAAAGTTGCCGATTATCAACACGCGAAACGCATCTGGAAATGCGCCGTCGAGCATCATACCTTCTTCAGGTAGGTTATTCTCGGTCTTCTTGTTGCTTCCTTGGGTATAGCATGAATGGTATCCTATTCTTACAGGCTTATCCAACCCGATGAAAAGCCCAAATCATCGCTGTTCCGATGGGGATCAGCTCGTTTCCGATACCAAGGGCGTACGCAGTTCCAAACCAAGATGGCCTCACAAATGTTCGACAAACCGAATACGGTGGCAGTGCAACGTGCGAGTAGCGCACGTCTCACGCACTCGCTGGACAACGGTGCGTTTTGGAGCGTTTTGGCAGGTCTAGGTGGAATTCTAGTTGGGCGGTACATATCTTCACGCCGATAACAGCGTGGTGACAGGCTGACGTCGAGTATGATGTGTGCTGTGCAGTTACAGAATGTGTCGCATGCTGATACAGACCTGCTCTTTTAAACGGACCCCGCGTCGCCATGTTAGGTCAGGTCTATATTTCAGTCGGCAGTCGACTAGACGTCGCGAAAGCTGCCATTATTGATTGCACGCGAGGTCTAATCGATATTGGCAGCTTCCATGATGCAGCGTCGCCTGTGGATAGAAGTATAAATCCGTCTTACGTCATTAACAGCATACACTACTGCACCGCCCATTTACAGTTGCACCGTGTTCCACTCACTTAGCGCTTAAATTTTAGTATTGGAGGGTGATTTAATAGAAATCAGTTTCAGTTGCAAAAGAACAAGTCGGCAGTGGCCATGTTTCTCCACTACATTATGCAGATAATGAGCTCGGGTCACATGAGGTACGTCTTGGATTATTCTTTTTTTTTAAATAAGTTCCTAAATAGAAAGTAAAAGCTGACAGAGTAGAGGTATCGCTGCTGAAATGGCCACAATGTTCAAAAGATTTCCATTTTTTAGAACGTGTAATATTTGTTATTATGTTGTTGAAATCTGTTAGATGGGATATAAGAGCCAGCTTAAAATTGTAGGGGTGAGCTTGGTCTTGATGCTATTGTAAAAAAAAAACTTAAAAATTATTGAAGGAATTGAATTTAAGTTAGTTTAAACGAAGATTTAAATTGCTAAAAATAAGAAAAGGAACGATTTAGAGACCACGTTAAAAGCGTCGAAGCACAACACGTGTCACAGGCCCCGTTTATACTTCGACGCCGAGTGACGCGACGCCACATATTGTGGCCACATTGATCGGGCGGTGCGATCGATCAATTTAGCCACTATACATGCCGTCGCGTCGTTCGACGGCGGAAGTATAAATGGGTCCTTATGCCTTTGTCATACCATCGCTCACCCCGAGCGACGCCTAATGATATGCTCCCATATCGGAATCGATATGGGTGCATAGCATTAGGTTTCGCTCGGGGTGAGCGATGGTATGACGTAGGCCTTACAGGCTCCGTTTATACGTCAATCGTCGCGTGACGCCAATGTTACCAATATTGATCAGGCCGCGCGACCTAATCGATACTGGTAATTCTCATTATGACGCGTTGCGCAAGGAATGAAATATTGAAGGGTCCTGTAACACCAACGCGCATGTAATTCACCTCTTGGCGGGGCCATACGGCTGTTTGTTGTGTTCTGCAGCAGCTAGTGCAGGGTGTAAGGGTTCATACTTAAGTCGCTGGGCGCGAGGTACCACGAGAGCTGCCAATAGCGATCGTATGTGCCGCGTACCCGATATTGATAGTTTTATTAATGTGGTGATTAGTAGTGACATCGATTAGAGCGCTCGATCGATCGATACTGAAGGCTTCAACAATGCTGCGAAGCACGGCGCCTATGCTATAGAAACGGAATCTCAGTAGCCTGGTCCTTCCAAAGTCATTTTTTCGTTTTTTTTTTTTTTTTTTGAAGACGCGCAATCCCAATACGTCATTAAGTATGTGATTATGTGATCTACTTTAAGATGATATTCTTAAATTACAATAACCTGTCTATAAGCGATTATTTCTAGAAGATAATCATGCTAGGCAAGAGCCGAAAGGCTATTTACAGTCCGCGACGGGAACGACTAAATCGCTCGTTGAAAGCATATACATCGATTAGTGCCTAGTCATCGCCTGAAAAATCAATATGTATTCCTTGCCCGGGCGACCATCCGTTCCGTCGCTGACTATGAACAGACCCTTAGCTGAGGAATTTCGCAAGTCATGTTCAAGCTTAAGCCCTGGTTTATAGCTGAGCCGCCGCGTGGCGCGGCACCACAGTTGTAATAGATATCGATCGGACCGTGCTAAAAATTGATATCTCTGGCGATCGTGGTGCCGCGCCGCTTGGCGGCGCAAGTATAAACTAGGGCTAAGAGATACCGTGGTTTCAGGAGAAGAGACCTAAATAGCTTAGAGCTTTGTACCCCACTCGTCGCAACAATCTTCCGTTCCTTATTTCGCAATTTTCATGCCTTTTAGCTAGGATTTTAACTGGTGCGGTTCATACTACAGGCTTTATTAGCCAACTCGGCGAGAAGCTATTGGGGCAAAATCTTATGATATTGTGTTCATGGTAAACATCAGAAAAATGTGTGTCACGGTGCTCATTTCATTGAAATGGTTCAGACCAGTTTTTCTTCGTGCTTTTATTGTACGAAAACCTACCGCCATCGAGTAACGCCGCTTACTTCACTCGTGAGCTTGGTGCTGCTCATTACGTGTTCAGCCGGCATGCAGTCCCAGGCGTCTCTTTCAAGGTCAAGCATCCCTGGGATGTTCGTGATGGAGTAAGACTGGAATAGGAGCTGAATGTAAGCCATAATCAACAGTGATATTTCCGCCTCTGCGCCAGCGAGGTAGGCAGGTGGGAAAGTCTATTCTAAGGCTGACGTTTCGACCGTTTGCTCGTCTTCAAAGACCTTAAAATGGCGATTTTATTTGTATGGAGAACAATTGAGAGAACATGGGCATACAAATTAAAAGTTCGAGCCATCTTTAGCTCTCTGGAGACGACGAAAAGGGCGAAGCGTCAGGCCTAGAAGAAGCTTTTCCACCAATCGACCTCACTGGCGCAGAAGCAGAAACATCACAGTTGATAACGAGGCCGAGGTTTCAAGATGAGAGAACATGGAGGCTAAGCCATATTGTCTCGTTTTCGTGAAGGGACGGGATCGGCAAGAACTAGCTTAGCAGATCAACACCTTTATGCCTTATTGGGCTCAAAAGTGCCTTGCCATGTACTGGGTTGGATAATTAAATAAAAGTTCAAGTTCAGCGTTAATCGATCCCTATTTTGAAATGAGCGATACATTCTACTTCTAGTGGTATCTAGGAGCCAGATTCATCAACTGCTTACCATCCTGTAACGGTGAAAATACCGCCAAACCCTACGATATGACGACATTCATCCAGCATCAGGTTTTGGCGGTATTTCCAACGTTAGAGGCCAGTAAGCGGATGATGAATCCATCCCCTGGAGGTAACTTGAGTGTGCATTTGGCCTCTGCAATTACTTTTAGTTCTGGGCAAGACTTTTACCAGCCCACCCACCCGGAAGAATGAAAGGCCTGGTTGGCTTGGTCGGGAAATCCGTTCCGAAAACCCTCAATTAGGTGCATACGAAACTGGCGCTTTGTTCGATAGCGCCATCACGAGCGAAATGAATTGAAGGAGAGCCATTCTTCTGTGTCTCTACATCTAGGTCTTCAGTAGGATTGAGGCTTATTCTATTATTCTTGCGTGATAGCTCAGTTAGAGGAGGTGCCGACGGTCGCGAGCACCCAATACTAGGTTCCTGGTCTGGATTCCCCGCCCAGGCCAACCAAGCCTTCCATCCCTACAGGGTCGACGAATTGATATCAGACTTGTCTGGGCAGGATGAAGTGGCTTGTCCATCTGTTGCCCATCGTAGGTCATTGTATAGCCCAAATATACAAATCCACAACATTCCGTAGAAGTAAAATACGTTGTGCATCCCAAAAAGGATTAACCCAGGCCGACCGTTATCCCTGCTTTTTGATGAAATCTAAGACTTAGATAGTCTTAGACTCTAAGAATCAAGACCAGTTGTCCGTGTGTTCATACGTCATGAGCGATGTGAGGTGTCGATGTGCAGCCCATTTGAATTGATTGACTGCTTGACGCTGATCGATTCCCATAAACCCTAGTTTATACTTCCGTCGCCACGCGGAGCGATACCACGACCGCCATAGATATCGATTTTTCGCGCCCCGATCGATATCTATCCCGACTGTAGTGCCGCGCCGCGCGGCGGTGTGCAACTAAAACTAAGGAGGCGTTTAGTGTGCACTTGACGCGCGATGCGATGAATCGATGAATGGGAGCCTAGCATTACATCGCGTCGCGCGTCGCGTGCTCACTAAACCATCCCTAATACGGTGATTTATCGCCTGTTCACAAGGGGTAAATTCAGGACTTATACTTCGAAGCGGCGCGCTACTACGAAAACCACAGCTATTGATCATGACTAATCGATATTATGGCTTCTTATTCTCTCGCGTTGCGCAGAGTAGTTGAGTATAACTCCCGGCTAGCGTTCTCATATGTGTCCAAAGCATAGTTTAGACTCATGGATCGCGGCAGCGAGATCCACTGTATAGGTCAGCCAGCGTCGATGATGGATATGCCTCGCCCTGTAGCGATCTATGAGTGTAAACTGTGCTTTGGACACCTATGAGCCCGCTAGCCAGGAGTTGTACTCAATTCATCTGCGCAACGCGATAGGGAACGATCGATATCGATTAGATAGCGCAAATGATCAATATCGGTGGATTTGTAGTACAGCGCCATTTCAAGGTATAACCTGTGCCTTAAGGCTCCCAAACACTTCTGCGGCAAGGCCGCTCACCGCTATGGTTAAGAATAGGGCAGGGACGTCGCCGGCGGCGAGCTCTGCGTCCCTGTTCTATGGTTAAGGATAGGGCTGCGGCAACGCCGCAGAAGTGTACGGGGTTTATACTTCGACGCCGAGCGACGTGACGCCACGTACTGTGGCCGCACTGATCGGGCGAAGCGATGATCAATTTGGCCACTATGATGCCATCGTGTCGCTGGCGTCGGAAGTATAAATGGGGCCTTAACCCCTCGTGAGAACGGCGACGAATCTACAAGAATCGATTAGCGCCGCGTGCTTAATCGATTCACATGGATTGCATGGCGACTCGTTGCTGGCCTGCCGCGCTCGGCGTTTGAAGTATAAAAAGACTGCTGTGAGATGCTTGACCTTGAAATACGCTAAAGTTAGTCGCCATTTTCTAAGCGAGTGCATTGATTGTTATCGGACCACCTCCTTGAACCTCAAATATGCATTTTTAATGCTTATGAAAAGGAGACAAAATGCTACCGTTAACGAATTTCCAGCCAATGGCTTCTCCCGCGGTGACATACGAAGTGTCCGGTCAAAGCGAGAAGCGAAAGCTCGACGACAAGGTGGGTAACGGTCTGCCATCTGATGATGATGATGGTGATGAGCTTGTCTACACGCCTGTTGAATCGCCGACATCTGCTGCTTATTATATATCCGAACGTTCATCTGCCTGTTCACCGTCCTCGAATGAATTCAATCGTTCACAAATCAGCCGCACTCCCCTGTATTCGTGGAAGATGAGCGAAAGTGGTGGTGGCACTGCTTCAGCATCGCACGCGGCCGCCTCTCCTACCGGTGGTGATGCCGCCGGTCGCTATTCGTACCACAATGAACCCAGCAGCTCGTATTCACTGCCGAATCGCTCGAGCCCGTTCGGGAACTCCTCTATCGATTCGACCGAGAAGCGACCGGACATCGAGCAGATTCCTATTGATGGCGCTGTGCAGGTGTACCACGAGGGTCACTACTACCGACTCGAGAACCAGCCGCGCGCCCACCATGTACAGCAGCGCTACTACAATGCGCAACGGAACGGCGTGCCATCGGTTCGAAGGCTGGGTCCGGACCAGGAGATGGATCCGCATCCGATTCGCTACTTTGTCAACGTGCACCACTCCGGGTCTAGTCATATCCCCCGCGTGAGCAGAGACCGCCATCCGGGCCGAGAGGAAGTCGGCGCCGCGGATCCCTCCAACTACAACTTCAGGATGGATCCCGCTACTCCTGTGCAGCGACTGGAACCTCACGGGGAGCTGCCATCGCACAACATCAGGCAGTACTCTTCTGTCTACCATCATGGAAGCTCATTGCTACCAAATGCAAAGCAGACGGACGAGAACGCGCCTCCTGTACCGCCACCACGCCTTATCGCACGGGTTCTGCCTTCTCCCTTGGTGAAAGCACAGGCGCAGACTGCCGCTGATGGCAGCTCTGTGGCAGTTCTTGAAGGAAAGAAGCAGAAAGAATTGAATGAGAGCAAGGACTCATCAAAAATACGATCAACGTTGAAGACGAGACAGCTGCAAAATGGCGAAGCAGAAGTCGCCGCACAAAAACACACCGCCGCAGAGTCTACATCGCACCATGTTAGCAGCAGAACTGCGACATCGCACGATACAACACCGCAAAAACCTGGAAGAACTCAACAGAAACAGACAAATTTGTTTGGACGCAAGCGACATGACGGGGATGAAGACACCATTGAGAAGGAACGAGTTAGGCCCGAAACGTACGGCGTAACATCTGCAGCATCCACTGCACCACTGGACTCTACCACTCGCAGTTCAGAATTAGCATCGGTACCGCTTCAACAACACGCTCAAGCATACCACCATGGTCAATCATGGGATGATGGAAAAGCTATGAAGGTATCAACAGGTGTCCCGAGCGAGACCGACCGCAACGCTGGAAAGACGGGTGTTCTACACCTCAAAACCACGCCGGTAAAAGGATCGAAGTCCCCTACCACGGAGGAGGAAACCAAAAAACTGCGGCTGATTGCACGAGTTCCGAAGAAATCTACGGAAGATGAAGCTGATACCACCAAGCCGAAGAAAGGTCAAGATTCTCCTGGACGACTGGCATTTTGGAAGTCAGGAGGCCGAAAACATCGGGGCGACTCGCATGAGGGCGCCAATGGCTATCCTACTACTGACAAGTACCAAGGGCCGTTGGAGGACGTGAATCGACAGAAAGATATCGACCTTATTCCCATCACGCCACCTAAATCAGTTCCCTACAAGCCGGCACCCGCTGATGCAGTGAGTCGCCCTAATGGGCAGCAAACGCATCTCTTTGGACGGTGGAGACATGACGGTGATGAAGAGACAGTCGAGAAAAGTCAGGTGCGGCCTGAATCGTACGGTGTAGCCTCTACGTCGTATGATGGTCCTCTCGACAGCACTACCCGAAGTTCTGATCTGCCAAGTGTTCCGCTACAAGAACATGCAAAGGCTTACCATGCTGGTCAGTCGTGGCATGCTAGCAAAGATGTGAAGCTATCAGCTGGTGGTCCGACGAGCGCCGATCGCAGCACGGGTAATGCGGCTGTCCTGCACATGAAATCTCCTGTTAAGGAAAAGTCGTCACCTACATCAGACGATGAAACGAGGAAAGTGCGACTGATAGCACGTGTGCCACCGAAAATACCAGAAGGTGACGCTAGTACAGCGGCAGCTAAGAAGGATCAGGATACGACCGGTGAGCTAGGTTTCTGGAAGGTTGGAGGCCGAAAGCGTCGTGGGCCTTCACATGAGGCCACGGCAGGATACCCTGTCACAGAGAAATACCAGGGTCCGTTAGAGGACGTGGATCGCCAGAAGGACATCAGTACTATTCCGCTCACTTCACCTCAGTCGGTTACATACAAGTTGACTTCCGCTGATACACCACCACACCGCGACGGGAAGAGTATTCACCTGTTTGGTCGATGGCGGCATGACGGTGATGAAGACATTGTGGAGAAAGACCGCGTACGACCCGAAACATATGGCATCAAGACGACCTCATATGAAGGTCCTCTCGAAAACACTCCACTCAACTCCGACTTACCATCAGCACCACTGCGGGAATACGCACAGGTGTACCACCACGGCCAGTCTTGGGATCACGGTAAAGCCGCGAAATTCTCTGCGAGTACTCCTATCGAGAGCGATAGCAGCGTTGGAAAGACGGCCGTCCTGCACCTGAAATCAACTCATACCAAGGACAAACCGTCGCCTTCATCTGAAGAAGATACTAAGAAGGTGCGACTGATAGCACGCGTTCCTGCAAAAGCACCAGAAGACACTGGCACAGCAAAGCCTAAGAAGGATCACGACTCATCTCGAGGGTTGACATTCTGGAAGTTTGGAAACCGAAAACGTCATGGAGAATCACACGAGGTTGGCGCTGAATACCCTGTTACCGACAAATACCAAGGTCCCCTGGAGAGCGTGAATCCACAGAAAGATATCGACATGATTCCGCTCACTTCACCTAAGTCGGTTCCATACAAACCGGCTTCTGCTACTGCACCACAACCCTCTGATGGACCGAGGTCTCACTTATTCGGACGTTGGCGACATGACGGTGATGAAGACACTGTCGAAAAGAGTCAAGTTCGACCTGAAACCTACGGCATCAAGACAACGTCGTATGAAGGACCTCTCGACAGCACCACTCTCAGTTCTGATTTACCTTCGGTGCCATTACGAGAGCATGCCCAAGCCTACCATCATGGTCAATCGTGGAATGACGACAGGGCTGTGAAAGTATCAGCTGCTGCTCCCACAGAGACTGATCGCGGCACTGGAAAGACCGCCGTCCTGCACTTGAAATCAACCCAAACAAAGGACAAACCGTCACCTTCCTCTGAAGAAGAGACCAGGAAAGTGCGACTGATAGCACGCATTCCACCCAAGGCGTCAGAAGACGAAAGTGATACGTCCAGACCTAAGAAGGATCATGATTTATCGAGTGGATTGCCATTCTGGAAGTTTGGGAGTCGAAAGCGTCATGGAGAGTCAAACGAGATTGGCACTGAATACCCAATCACCGATAAGTATCAGGGACCTCTGGAGAGCGTGAACCCACAGAAAGATATCGACATGATTCCGCTCACTCCATCTAAGTCGGTTCCATACAAACCGGCTTCTGCTGGTGCACCACAACCCTCTGATGGACCGAAGTCTCGCTTATTCGGACGTTGGCGACATGAAGGTGATGAAGACACTGTCGAGAAGGACCAAGTGCGACCTGAAACCTACGGCATCAAGACAACGTCGTATGAGGGTCCTCTTGAAAGCACCACCCGCTACTCTGACTTACCATCGGTGCCACTGCGAGAGCATGCCGAAGTCTACCACCGTGGTCAGTCATGGGACGACGACAGAGGTATGAAGGTCTCAGCAGGTACATCCATCGAGAGCGATCGGAACACCGGAAAAACCGCCGTCCTGCACTTGAAATCAACCCATACAAAGGACAAACCGTCACCTTCCCCTGAAGAAGAGACAAAGAAGGTGCGACTGATAGCACGCATTCCACCCAAGGCGTCAGAAGACGAAAGTGATACGTCCAGACCCAAGAAGGATCATGATTCATCGAGTGGATTACCATTCTGGAAGTTTGGGAATCGAAAGCGTCATGGAGAGTCAAACGAGATTGGCACTGAATACCCAATCACCGACAAGTATCAGGGACCTCTGGAGAGCGTGAACCCACAGAAAGATATCGTCATGATTCCGCTCACTCCATCTAAGTCGGTTCCATACAAACCGGCTTCTGCTGGTGCACCACAACCCTCTGATGGACCGAAGTCTCGCTTATTCGGACGTTGGCGACATGACGGTGATGAAGACATCATCGAGAAGGACCAAGTGCGACCTGAAACGTACGGCATCAAAACAACGACGTATGAAGGGCCTCTCGACAGCACCAATCGCAGTTCTGATTTGCCTTCCGTGCCATTACGTGAGCATGCTCAAGCATACCATCATGGTCAATCGTGGAATGACAACAGGGCCGTGAAGGCCTCAGCAAGTACTTCTGAGAGCGATCGGAATACTGGAAAGACCGCCGTCCTGCATTTAAAATCAACACATACGAAAGACAAGCCGTCGCCTTCCTTTGAAGAAGAGACCAGGAAAGTGAGGCTGATAGCACGCATACCACCCAAAGCATCAGAAGATGAGGCTGATAAAGTGAAACCTAAGAAAGATCATGACCCATCTGGAGGATTGGCATTCTGGAAGTTTGGAAACCGAAAACGTCATGGAGATTTGCATGAGGGCACATCTGGATACCCTAGCAGCGAAAAATATCAAGGTCCGTTGGAGGACGTGAATCGCCAAAAAGATATCGATGTCATTCCGTTCACTTCGCCTAAATCGGTACCATACAAACCGGCTTCTGGTGATACACAAGAACACTATGATGGGCAGAGAATTCACCTGTTTGGTAGGTGGAGACATGACGGTGATGAAGATATAATCGAGAAGGACCAAGTGCGACCAGAAACTTATGGCATCAAAACAACGTCATATGAAGGACCTCTCGAAACCACTGCTCTAAACTCTGAGCTGCCATCAGTGCCATTGCGAGAGCATGCACAAGCATACCACCATGGCCAATCGTGGGAAGACGGCAAGGCTTTGAAAGTCTCTACAAGCTCTCCCATCGAAAGCGGCTCGAACATTGGGAAAACGGCTGTACTACATTTGAAATCCGCTCACAGGAAGGACAAACCGTCGCCTTTGCCTGAAGAAGATACCAAGAAGGTGCGACTGATAGCACGAATTCCACCTAAAGCGGAGGAAGGTGAAGTTGATACAACGAAACCTAAGAAGGATGACTCATCTGGAGGTCTTACGTTCTGGAAGTTTGGAAACCGAAAGCACCGTGGAGACTCACATGAGGACGGTGCTGGATACCCTAGAAACGAGAAATACGAGGGACCACTCGAAAGCGTGAATCCACAGAAAGATATCGATATGATTCCGCTTACCGTTCCTACTACCATTTCGTATAAAGCAGCCTCTGACACGTCACAACACCCTGACGGGAAGAAGTCTCATCGTTTTGGTCGATGGCGACATGATGGTGATGAAGACATCGTCGAGAAGGACCAAGTGCGTCCTGAAACGTATGGCATCAAAACAACGACATATGAAGGACCTGTCGACAGCACCACTCGTAGTTCTGATTTGCCATCTGTGCCGTTGCGAGAGCATGCACAAGCATACCACCATGGTCAATCGTGGAATGACGACAAGGCTGTGAATGTATCAGCAACTGCTCCCACAGAGACTGGAAAGACCGCCGTCCTGCATTTGAAATCAACACATACGAAGGACAAACCGTCGCCTTCATCTGAAGACGAGACCAAGAAGGTGCGCCTGATAGCGCGAATTCCACCCAAAGCGGAGGAGGGTGAGGTTGATACAACGAGACCTAAGAAGGGTGACTCATCTGGAGGTCTTACGTTCTGGAAGTTTGGAAACCGAAAGCATCGTGGAGACTCACATGAGGACGGTGCTCAATACCCTACCACCGAGAAGTACCAGGGGACACTCGAAAGCGTGAATCCACAGAAAGATATCGATGTCATTCCGTTCACTTCACCCAAATCAGTTCCATACAAACCGGCTTCTATTGGTGCACCACAACAATCTGGTGGGCAGAGATCTCACTTGTTTGGTCGATGGCGACATGATGGTGATGAAGACATCGTCGAGAAGGACCATGTGCGTCCTGAAACGTATGGCATCAAAACAACGACGTATGAAGGACCTCTCGACAGCACCACTCGTAGTTCTGATTTGCCATCTGTGCCGTTGCGAGAGCATGCACAAGCATACCACCATGGTCAATCGTGGAATGACGACAAGGCTGTGAATGTATCAGCAACTGCTCCCACAGAGACTGGAAAGACCGCCGTCCTGCATTTGAAATCAACACATACGAAGGACAAACCGTCGCCTTCATCTGAAGACGAGACTGAGAAGGTGCGCCTGATAGCGCGAATTCCACCCAAAGCGGAGGAGAGTGAGGTTGATACAACCAGACCTAAGAAGGATGACTCATCTGGAGGTCTTACGTTCTGGAAGTTTGGCAACCGAAAACGTCATGGAGGTCTGCATGAGGGCCCATCTGGATACCCTAGCAGCGAGACATACCAGGGTCCGTTGGAGGACGTGAATCGGCAAAGGGATATCGATCTCATTCCGTTCACTTCGCCTAAATTGGTTCCATACAAACCGGCTTCTGCGGATGCACAGCAACAATACAGTGAGCGTAGAGCTCACTTGTTTGGTCGATGGCGACATGACGGTGACGAAGACATCATCGAGAAGGACCAAGTACGACCTGAAACGTATGGCATCAAAACAACGACGTATGAAGGACCTCTCGACAGCACCACTCGTAGTACTGATTTGCCATCTGTGCCGTTGCGAGAGCATGCACAAGCATACCACCATGGTCAATCGTGGAATGACGACAAGGCTGTGAAAGTATCAGCAACTGCTCCTACAGAGACTGATCGTAGCACTGGAAAGACCGCCGTCCTGCATTTGAAATCAACACATACGAAGGACAAGCCGTCGCCTTCATCTGAAGACGAGGCCAGGAAAGTACGGCTGATAGCACGCATACCACCCAAGAAGGAAGAAGATGAGGTCGATAGGGAGGAATCTAAGAAAGGCTACGACTCATCTGGAGGGCTTACGTTTTGGAAGTTTGGAAGCCGAAAGCATCGTGGAGACTCACATGAGGACGATGCTGGATACCCTAGAAACGAGAAATACGAGGGACCTCTGGAGAGCGTGACCCCACAGGAAGATATCGACATGATTCCGATCACTTCACCTAAGTTGGTTCCATACAAACCGGCTTCTATTGGTGCACCACAACAATCTGGTGGGAAGAGATCTCACTTGTTTGGTCGATGGCGACATGACGGTGATGAAGACATCGTCGAGAAGGACCATGTGTGTCCTGAAACGTATGGCATTAAAACAACGACATATGAAGGACCTCTCGACAGCACCACTCGTTGTACTGATTTGCCATCTGTGCCGTTGCGAGAGCATGCACAAGCATACCACCATGGTCAATCGTGGAATGAGGACAAGGCTGTGAATGTATCAGCAGCTGTTCCCACAGAGACTGGAAAGATCACCTCCTCTGACGACGAGACAAGGAAAGTACGGCTGATAGCGCGAATTCCACCCAAAGCGGAGGAGAATGAGGTTGATACAACGAGGCCTAAGAAGGATGACACATCTGGAGGTCTCACGTTCTGGAAGTATGGCAACCGAAAACGTCACGGAGGTTTGTATGAGGGCACATCTGGATACCCTAGCAGCGATACATACCAGGGTCCGTTGGAGGACGTGAATCGGCAAAGGGATATCGATCTCATTCCGTTCACTTCGCCTAAATCGGTTCCATACAAACCGGCTTCTATTGGTGCACCGCAACAATCTGGTGGGCAGAGAGCTCACTTGTTTGGTCGATGGCGACATGGCGGTGATGAAGACATCATCGAGAAGGACCAAGTACGACCTGAAACGTATGGCATTAAAACAACGACATATGAAGGACCTCTCGACAGCACCACTCGTAGTACTGATTTGCCATCTGTGCCGTTGCGAGAGCATGCAGAAGCATACCACCATGGTCAATCGTGGAATGACGACAAAGCTGTGAATGTATCAGCAACTGCTCCCACAGAGACTGGAAAGACCGCCATCCTGCATTTGAAACCAACACTTACAAAGAACAAGCCGTCGCCTTCCTCTGACGAAGAGACAAGGAAAGTGCGGCTGATAGCACGCGTCCCAGCCGAAAATCCAGACGATGGGACTGACACAGTAAAAGCACTGCCTGATCACGACTCTTCCGGAAAATTCGCTTTTTGGAAGTTGGGATATCGCGGGGGCTCTCATGAGACTGCTGCTTCTTACCCCACTACTGAGAAATATCTAGGTCCTTTGGAAGACGTGAATCGACAGAAGGATATCGACCTTATTCCTTTCTCGTCGCCCACACCGGCTCCTTACAAAGCTGCTCCAGTTGCTGCTAATGAATCCACTGGTCGACACAGAACGAATCTGTTCGGACGACTTCGTCATGGTGCTGATGAAGGAACGAAGGAGAAGGACCGGATGCGACCTGAAACACGTGGACAATCCTATGATCAAGAGAAGCTTGTGAAAGAACCGGCAGGTATCTTTATCGAGTCCACTGGAAAGACGGATATTCTGCACCTGGAACCTACTCAGTTGGAGGAAAAGTCATTACGGAGTGCAGATGATGAGACAAGGAAGGTACGGCTGATAGCACATGTGTTACGCAAGACGTCAGAAGATGAGCCTGTCAAAAAAGATGAAGATTCGTCCGGGCGGTTAGCATCATTGAAATCGCCAGGTAAAGCAGAGCTCTCTCTTGGAGGCACAACTGCACATCCTAGTGCCCTCAAGTACCAGAGTCCTTTGGAGGATGTGAGTCGCGAGAAGGATATTGATCAGATTCCCTTCACAGCACCCGCGCCAGCTCCATACAAACCTGCTTCCACTGGTGCTTCTAAAGTGGCTGGTGGAGAGGGAACGCATTTGTTTGGAAGATGGCGACATGGCGGTGACGAGGAGACCGTAGAGAAGGACCTTGTGCGACCTGAAACATATGGCATCAAGACAACGGCATATGAAGGACCTCTGGACAGCACCACCCACAGTTCTGATCTGCCAACTGTACCGCTGCGAGATCATGCTCAAGCATATCACGTTGGTCAGTCATGGAAAGACGGCAAGGATGATAAGGATTCGACAGATATTCCTGCCGAGGCCGACCGAGGAACGATAAGAACGGCTGTTCTGCACCTGAAATCTACTCTTGAGAAATCATCGACGAAACCAGGTGATGAAACAAAGAAAGAGGAGTTGGTAACGCATGTCCTACGCGAGACACCATATGATGATCCCGATACTGTACTGGACAAGAAGGAAAGCGCTCTCTGGAAGTCAGGAGACAAAGAAGCAACTAAGGATCCTCTTGAATGCAGAACTGTACATCCTAATGCCTACAAGCACAAGAGTCCTTTGGAGGACGTGAATCGCGAAAAGGAAATCGATCTGATTCCGTTTACTTCACCCACACCTGTTCCATACAAACCTGCTGCAACGAGCACTACTGAGCAGTCTGGCGAAAAACGAACAAATCTGTTTGGACGCTGGAGACGTAGCGGTGATAACGAGACGGCCGACAAGGCACAGGTACGACCCGAAATGCACGGCGTGGCGTCTACGTCCTTCGATGGTCCACTCGAGAGCTCTACGCGTAGTTCTGAATTGCCGTCGGTACCACTGCAAGAACATGCACAGGTGTACCACCATGGTCAGTCATGGGATGATGGCAGGGACGTGAATGCATTAGGAGGCGCAACAGTCGAGGGCGGTCCTCGAGGGGCTCCACAGCTGAAGAGGAAGTCAACGCCTGCGACAGAGGAAGAAGCAGGTAAAGTGCGGCTGGTAGCGCGTATCCCACGCAGGTCATCGGAAGATAATGCTGATGCGGCAAAGCCTAAGAAGGACCAGGGTTCTTCTGGAAAGTTCGCATTCTGGAAATCAGGAAATCGCAAGGATGGTGGAGATTCGGCTGATGGTACCACTGCCCGCCCTAGTTCCGACAAGTACGACACTGCGTTGGAGGAGCTTGATCGACAAAAAGGCCTCGATGAAACGGTTCCTTTCGAGACAACCTCCGGTGCTACCATCGGGCACGCTGCTCAGCGATCTGAAGGTGACGGAAAGAAGACAGAGCATGACGCTGACACGGCAAAGTCCAAGAAAGACCAAGGCCTTGCCGGAAAATTTGCATTCTGGAAATCAGGAAACCGTAAGGAGGGTAAGGATGGTGGAGATTCGACTGATGGTACCACTGCCCGTCCGAGTTCCGACAAACACGACACTGCGTTGGAAGGACTTGATCGACAAAAAGACCTGGACCAAATGGTACCTTACCAAATAGACGCTGGCGCTACTACTGACGTTCAACAGCGACATGAAGGCGACGGGAAGAAGTCTCCAGAAGATGACGCTAATGCGGTTAAGTCTAAGAAAGACCAAGGCCATACTGGAAAGCTTGCGTTCTGGAAATCAGGAAACCGCAAGGATGGTGGAGATTCGGTCGATAGTACCACTGTCCGTCCCAGTTCCGAGAAATTCGATATTACCTTGGAGGAGCTTGATCGACAGAAAGACCTTGATGGAACAGTTCCTTTGAAAGCAGCCTCCGGTGCTGCTATTGAACACGCTCAGCAACGGTCTGAAGGTGACGGAAAGAAGTCAGAGCATGACACTGATGCGACAAAGTCCAAGAAAGACCAGGGCTTTACCGGAAAGTTTGCATTCTGGAAATCAGGAAACCGTAAGGATGGTGGAGATTCGACTGAGGATGCTACTGCCCGCCCTAGTTCCGACAAGTACGACACTGCGTTGGAAGGGCTTGATCGACAAAAAGACCTCGATGAAACGGTTCCTTTGAAAACAGCCTCTGGTGCTACTATTGAACACGGTAAACAGCGACTTGAAGGCGGCGGAAAGAAGTCTTCAGAAGGTGATACTGATGTGGTAAAGTCTAAGAAAGACCAAGGCCTTACCGGGAAGTTTGCATTCTGGAAATCAGGAAACCGTAAGGAGGGTAAAGATGGTGGAGATTCGATTGATGCTACCACTGCCCGCCCCAGTTCCGGTAAACACGACACTGCGCTGGAAGGGCTTGACCGGCAAAAAGACCTCGACCAAATGGTACCTTACAAAACAGACGTTGGTGCTACTACTGAACGCGGTCAACAGCGACTTGAAGGCGACGGAAAGAAGTCTTCTGAAGATGGTACTGACGCGGTAAAGTCTAAGAAAGACCAGGGCCTTACCGGAAAGTTTGCATTCTGGAAATCAGGAAACCGCAAGGATGGTGGAGATTTGGTTGAGGGTACCGCTGCTCGCCCCAATTCCGACAAACGCGATACTACGCTGGAAGGACTTGATCGACAAAAAGACCTCGATCAGGTGGTTTCTGACCCAGATGCTCTTGATTCTGGTGTTGAACACACTCAACTGCAAACTGAGGGCGACATAAGGAGGTTGTTAGAAGACGACGCTGATCAAGCCAAGTCTAGGCAAGACCAGGGCTTTGCCGGAAAGTTCGCATTCTGGAAATCAGGAAACCGCAAGGATGGTGGAGATTTGATTGAGGGTACCACTGCCCGGCCAGGTTCCGACAAGCACGATACTACGCTTGAAGGTCTTGATCGACAAAAACTCCTAGACCAAGCGCCTTGTTATAAAATCGCATCTGGTTCTGCTGTTGAATACATTCAACGGCGAGATGAGGGTGGCGAGAAGGACCGAATGCTATCTGGAGCTCATGGGGTGGCATCGACATCATCTGGAGAAAGGCGGCCCGAAAGCTCCACACCGCATTCCGATCTACCGCGAGGGAAACAGGCACGTTTGTACCTGTCCGAAGAATCCCCAGGAAGATTGGGATCGTATTCGGAGAAAGATCAGCTGCAAAGTTCCGGTGTCTGGACAAGGACCCGCACAACGACCGCGGATACGTCTCGACCTCATGTGGGAGGCCCATCGTACACCATCGAGAGGACTTCGTTTGTGACGGGAGATTCAGAAAATCTAGTAGCCGCCTCAAGTAGTCACGCCGGTCGCACCGAGGGCAGAACAATGCACGGCGATGAATATGTGGAAGTGCGCGTGGATCGGCGTGTAGAGGTTCAGCTCGAGCCTATGTATTGCTTGTCAGGGGCGGGATTGGGCGCGCTGGCTGAGAATGACGACGGGATGGTGTTCTCCGTCACTCCGCCGATGCTGTCCTCGTCGTCGACGGATCGCTCGTTCTTCAGCCGTTTCGGTTTCAAGGTCCGCTCCTCTTTGTTTTTAGCCCACCACAATTAGGGTCATCCGCACGTGGTTTCTCTCTCTCTGTGTTCCAAAAAGAACGAGAAAAAATGCGCTGTGTAGCTGCTTGCTTATGTACGCGATTCAGTTTCTTCAACACTTGTGTTCGTGCTGTTGTTCGTCGTCAACCTTCCTAATCAACTGTGCTAGTAGAAGTCGCTCACCGATAGACAGTCGTAGACTAATAGTCAGTCCGTCCCCATAGCCATTAGAAGAGTTTCCTCACTTTGTTAGCGTGAAGGCAAGCTTCATCTCCACCTTTGTTGCTAGCTTAGGAGTTGTTTGTGTTGTGGTGTTTCTTCCTTTTCTTCTACCTCTTCTTCTTTTTTTTCTGGCACATGACCCTAATTGATGAACGGGCGTTTGTGTCAGTGAGACTGCTGGTGCACGGGGAAGCGGCCTAGGCGTGGCCTTTTTGTCGAGCTGGTCGGTCTTCAAAAGCCACCTTCACCAATGGCTGATGCCCTTCCCAGTGCAGCATTTAGTAGTGTTGTGTCTCTTCTAACACTTCTGTTTCTACTCGGTTTCTAACGACTTAAACGCGTTCCGTTGCAGAGCTCAGCGAAGAAATCGAAGAAGCAGAAGAAAGGAACGAAAGAAGCCGACTCCAGCGACAGCTCCAGTAGCTCCGAGGATGAGAAGAATCAAATCCACGTCATGGCCGTCGAGGTTAGTGTGGTGTGTAGCCGTTCTGTTAGATCCTTTCCAAGGTGCAGTCATAGCGAGAGGTACACGGTTCAAAATCGCCACTGTTTGCCGAGTGCTTGACACTTGACGCTCGGCTGAGTCGAGATCGACGCAGCGGATGTTTGCAAGCCACTAGAAGTCGCTTACTGACAGTTGACTGCGTGATTAGAGAAGTTCTAGGAGTAAGTGGGCAAGGAGGAAGCTAGGAATGAGATGGGGCTGCTACAATTTTCTTTAGGTTCGACTTCCTCTACCCTATCTACAGTTAAACCCGTAAAGTACCAGGGCACTGTCTGAGTTGGGTGGGTGCAGAGAATTTCAATGGTACATCTCGGATGTGATAGAGCGCACCCTAGGTGGACCATAAAATGAAAAACTACGAGCGGCAACCTATAATTTAAAGAAAAATGAAAACACTCACCCACAGGCATCAGCAGGAGTCCTATCCCCTGGACTTGAAGGGCTCACCCACCCCATAGATCACGGGTCCTGCCACAGGGAGCCGCGCAACGACGCGCGAAGTGAGGGCCTTGTTTTATTTGGCATAGGCCCCGTTTATACTTCGACGCCGAGCGACGCGACGCTGCGTATGGTGGCTGTATTGATCGAGCGGCGCGATCGATCAATTTGGCCACTTTACATGCCGTCGCGCCGCTCGGCGTCGGAAGTATAAACGGGCCTTAAAGTCGCTCACTTCGCAAGCTGTTGCGCGGCCCCGCGTGACAAGAACCGCATTCGATAGATATAAGTTAAACCTTAAGTCGTCACACGGCATTATTGTAGTACTTTCACGAGATCAGAGGTCGAAAAAAGTTCTCGCATTTCCCGAATATCATCTGTTCCTGAAATTTCGGCGAATAACGCTGGGTTACGGTGGGTACAGGAGTGATGTGATGGGTGTCCAATCCTATTCACCTTATACTTCATCGAGCAGTCAAGAGAACTAGTAGAGATCAACTTTAAGCAGTGTGAACAAAACATTCAGTGAATAAGCGTCTTCTTCACCTATTGAAGAAGTATGTAGGGCACTACTGTACTTTCACGACTTCAAGTTGGGGAGAGGCCGAAAGAAAATTCTCGCCCAAGCTTCGCTGATATGGGATTATCTGTTGTGCACGAATCTGAAATCCATTTTTAGCGTTGCAGTGGAGTACGATAGATTACGGTAGGTGTGGGTGACTAAGTCGTCGAAGTCATGGTCGCCGATTTGCCCAAACTTCGTCTATGGGGGTTGTCTGGGGTGCTGATCACGTATCTGACATCCCTTTTTGGTATTGGGTGATAAACACCCCAAATAAACCCCATGGATGAAGTCTGGGTGAAATAGGTGACTATGACTTCGACAGCCTTAGTCACCGATACCTACCGTAACCTATCGTACCCCACTGTAATGCCAAAGTGGATGTCAGATTCGTGAACCCCAGATAACCCGTCACTACTGTACTTTCACGACTCAGAAGTTCGAAGAGAGGTCGAAAAAAATTCGCCCAAACTTGGTGATCAGCACCCCAAGCAACGCCAGGGGTGCTGATCCCAAATCTGATATTCGTTTCGGAAATTCCGACCGATTACGGTAGGTTACGGTAAGTACGGGTGACTAAGGCTGTCTGGGTCATATTTATTTATTTATTTATCTATTGCTGCACTTAAAGTGCGCCATAGAAGCCAAACATACAAAGGAAAAACATAGTGACGATCAAATACAATGCAGAAACAACACCAACAAGATCGTGAGCCACTTTGGATAACACTATAAAATGCAAAAGAATGGTAGGAATGTCTTTGCAGATTATTCAGAATACTTAGTGCAAAGAACTTGAAACTTAAAATAAAAATATTCACCGATTTCGCCCAAACTTCGCCCGTCTACTTTCTGCGTGTTATACTGGATAGGTTACGGTAGGTCGAGCGATAGGTTACGGTAGGTCCAAGTGACTAAGGTCTTGGTCTCCGATTTCGCCCAAGTTTCGGCTGAAGGGGTTATCCGGGGGTGCTGATCACGAATCTGACATCCGTTTTGCGTATTACGCTAGAGTACGGTAGGTTGCGATAAGTGCGGGTGACTAACGTCATAGTGACCTAGACAGCCTTAGTCCCCCTTACCTACCCAAACCCACCGCAATCGGCTGAAGTTTCAAAAATCGGATGTTAGATTCGTGAACGGCACCCTAGATAATCCCCATAGCCGAAGTTTTGGCGAAATGGGTGATTATGGCCTAGACTGCCTTAGTCACTCATACTACCGTAACCTATCGTACTCCACTGTAATGCCAAAATGGATGTCAAAATCGACGTTTGGGCGACCTCGACCTCTGGAGTTGTGAAAGTACAACGGTGCCAGTCTTCACCATTAGGTAGAGAAGACGTTCATTTACTGAATGTTCTGTTCACACTGTTTAAGGTTGTTCTCTTCTAGTTCTCTTGACTATTCGATGAAGTTTAAGGTGACTGGGGAGAACCTGTGTGGCCTGTGCCTGTATTTTTGGGTGCATGTCGCGAACACGAGCAGCATTGGGAGATGGAACGCCTCATGCAATCAGACCGCATTGAATAGGCGTGTCATTCAGAGAGGGTGTGTAAGTCCGTACCCTGATTGGCTGGCATGTGCTCTGCTTGGTTATCATTGGCTGGCGCGCTCCCATCTACCAATGCTGCTCATCTTCGCGACATGTACCATGAGAGCAACAAAACAACCAAAACAAGCTGTTAAACAAAAGCTTGTGATCTGGCAAGAAAAGAGAAGAGATAATCAAGCACCGCGGAAATCAGCAAAAGAAGTCGGAGGTTGTTAGGAGGATGTTTGTTGCGATCAAAACTGTTGCCCAGGCGGGACTCGAACCCGCACATTCTGCTTTCCGGGCAGCAATGCTACGCTGATACTAGGAAGATGTCGTGGATGTTCTGTTCGGTCAAACAGCGCTAGTGGTGTAAAGCGTAGCATCGCTGCCCGGAAAGCAGAAGGTGCAGGTTCGAATCTCGCCTGGGCAAGAGTTTTGATCGCAACTAAACATCTTCCTAACAGCTTCTATCTTCTACAACAGCCGCTCTAGGCTTGAGCAAAAATGAAATCATCTAGGCAGAGGGTTTTCCTAACGAATTTTCTCAAAGCGGGAACAGAAATAGGTGGTAATAGTTCTTGCTCAGGTATACGATTCCGTTCGGTTTACAAAAAAAGTGCTCTAGAAGATGGTTTACTTCCTTGCTCTATCCCTGCCAACTAGAACTGTATCGACTGTTTTTATCAGCCCTTTGTAGACTGTGTGTGGTGTGTTGGGTGGTTGCAGTAGCACTATGTGTGTACAAAGAGCAGCGGAGAGCTGTCCCTGTCTCTGTCAATCAGTCACTTAGTCTGTCTGTCTCTAAAAAGTAATCCTATTTGAAGAGCGGAGGTGTCACGTTGCCGCTGTACGTGGATCCGCAGGACAAGGACGGACGAGTTGTGCGTCGCGAGACGAACGAGTTGAAGTACCATCTGAAAGGGGAAGGCATCTCGCCGGGTTTCGATCCGCAGAATCCGGTTCGCACTGCACTCTCTCACTCTATCACGTTGGCACTTTCATCTATGCTTGTTGACTTCACCGACTGACTAACTACTACATACCGTTGTTGTTTCCTACCTGAGAGAGGAGGTACTAGGAGCGCTGCGCTGCTTTTGATCCGTGCTGACCGTGTAGGATGCGTGAGTCTTTCGCTGTCACTTTACTGTCCATTTGTTCTTTGTGTCTTTACGCTGCTGATCAAGCCAATGCTCGCAAGAATTGCTTTAGTTAACGGACAAACGACATCCAGGGAGGGTTAGGTGCGGTCGTAGTGACCCAGCCTCGACATGAGCTGTGAGCTTTTCGCTTAAAGATGCGCTACTGGTCGTTAATGTGGCCTACATTGGGGGGGGGGTGGGAGTGGATGCACCGGAACAGTGGTGTGCGTCTCCGTTAAATCGGTAAATCTCGTTAAGGACTGCGTTAGATAACTGCGTGGTGTTGTTTCAATTGAACAATATCCGTAGGAGCGCTTCATATACCATCTTCGCGACAGATGGTCCCTTCCAAATGAAGCTTCGAAACTTCTTGAATTTCGGCAACTTCCGTAATCAAACTGAACACCTTCCAAAGAGAAACGAACGCCATCCAATTTAAAATTTAGAAAAAAATTAAAAATTGTTTCAAATTGTTTCAACAGCCTTTCGGACTCATTCTCAAGCTATTGCGTAATGTGTATATGTATTGTATGATTTTTAATCCAAAAATTTTGTGTGACTGTTTGGAATTTTTTCGATTCACCTGCACCATTAAGTGAGCGTACTGTTTGTAGTATAGTTTCATAAAATTGTTATTTTTTTCAAAGAAAAATTCAGATTTAGAGCTGCAAAGTAGAGGAAGGCAGCAATTTTTAGCGTCGGAAGAAGAGACTGCGTCACGAACTCACCTAGAATGTCGCGATTTCCTTTGACTGACAGCAAAAATTCTGTTTGTGTGGAATTACACAATTGTGAATGAACTGTCTATTTCAAAGATTTGTAGAAAACGCACATGTTTTCACGGTACATGGCGCGATCTCTTCAACTGACACTCTGAAAATTTCTGCTTTCCCGTGTTTTAGATCAGGAAAGCAGAAATTACTATTACTTTTCCTTGTAAAATTGAAATTTTTTATAAACATTCAAACAAAGTATTGGGGCAAGTGGGTTGAAATTTTTCAAAAGAAATTATTCTTACCTTCTCGGAGAGTACCGAACTATTATAGTAGTGTAATGTGGAAGAAAGTCGCTTTACTTTGGAAGATGTCCGTTTTGATTTCAAACGCATTTTTTTGCTTAGAAATGTGCAGTTTGATTTCAAAAGGTGTCCAGTTTGGTTTGAAGAGTGCCAAGTTTAGCACGAATTTGGCGAAAACGATAAAGGCGTTATGGTCTTGAATGCGTAAACTTATTCGTTCTACATGTCGTCGTACATGCCTTTAATGTGACCTACATTGGTGAGGCGGGAATACACCTCACCAATCAGGCGGCGAATAAAAGGCTTGTACAGCCGGTGACCTGATTGGCTGGCTCGTCCCCGCCTCTCTCCTCCATGTAGGCTACATCAAGCATTTGTATCGGAAAGGATATCAATTGATTCTTTGATTCTGAAAGACTGTGCTGCTCGCCATGTAGAAGTTATTTACCTTGAAAGAGAGGCGTGACTCATTCGTGACTGCTAAATGAGCCCGCAAATTGGATCAATCCTAGTCGGGAGGGGGCGACCGTAACCACAATCAGACAGAAGTCGGTTAGCAGATTTACTGCTCGGTTTGTATACCTTGTCGTGTCTCAGACACTAAGTTGGTTAGTAGGTGACCATGGAAGGGTTTGGAACCGAGCATGAAAGCCGGCCACGCGCTCCACTCAGCACGTGTAGCTATTGCTCAGCTGAGGGCGTGGCCGCCTTTCGTGCTCGGTTCCAATCCCTTTCATGGTCGCTTACTAACCAACTTAGTGTCTGAGACACGACAAGGTTCAAGCCGAGCAGAAAATCCTCTCAAACCCTTTGATGCTCGGTTATTAACCGACTTTTGTCTGAGAAGGTGTCAGTTGCATACGTTATCCTACGAAATGAATTTAAATAGAAACCTCACATAATGTGAGATCAGCTGAAGGTCTCGTAGAAACCCGGGCAAGTTTCTGGAGATGGAAATCACAATATGCCCCCTCCGATTAGGATAGATCCCGAAAATTTCCTTCATAGCGGCAATCTCGAAAAGTCGCCATGGCTACGAGGACGAATGGGTTCCTTCCAGGTTATTCCGCTGGGCAGGCCAGGGGCATTTGACGGCTCCGACGGCGAGAATCTGTCCCGCTAAATTCAGCCGTCGGCATAGGAATTCCTCTAATTCTACCCCTGAAAAGCGAATAGCTCATGCTCATGTGGAGGCTTGCCGAGAATTCACGGTCAGAATTAGGGCGTTAGGAGGGCTCGGTGCGAAATTTCCGATGAAACAACGTAGTGTTGCGCGTCGAAGTGTCTATTGTTGGCGTGCTTTAGTCGTTGGCGTCGACGATGGCCGAAGCGGAACGCCTGAACCTGCGCAGTCCGCGGCTGGAGCATGCGGAGCGCACTGTCACTGTGCGCGCATTGGCACCACTGCCACTCTCCTACGAGGTACAGTGATGCGGCGGCGGCGGCGGATCGCTGGCTGTTAGGGCCGTAGAACACACCACAGGCGTCGTCGTCGTTCGTCGTCTTCGTGAGCCGTGCGGCTGCTTCATGCTTCATGTGATTTCGTAACCTAAGCCTAAGCCAGCCAACCAACCAACTCGCTTCACTCACACACTGCATTGCCTTCGTTGTGCGTAGTAGTCTGTAGTCTGTGGGTCCGAGACGCTTATTCGATGGTCGTCGTCGTCATCATCATCGTGTTGTTCCCGAGAGATTGGCCCGCGAGCGATTTTGTCCGCTGTTGGGCTGTCGGATTTCATTTCTCCACTGTCAGATGTACTAGTGCTTTTTGCCGTTGTCTCCAAGAGAAGGAGGTTCGGGTGCGATGCTTCAGATTGGCTTTTGTCAGCTGCACAACCCACTAGTCTTCAGTTTTCATGACTTCTGTGAGATATTCTGAAGAATTGTATCTGCAGGAGAGTGGTCAGCCGCATACGACGGTCTCCACCTGGCAAGAGTCCAATCGTCTACCCGATGAAGTCACGACCGAATACGACGAGAAGGGCAACAAGATCACGTGAGTGTTGTTTATTGTTGATTTTTCTAGCGAATTTTTCGTTTTTCTTCAAGAATCAGCTAGTTTCACCGATTGTGGAATCTGGGGCCAGATTCGTCAACCGCTCATGGCCCTCCGATGAAAATACCACCAAAACCTGATGCTGGATGAATGTCGTATCATCAGGGGTTCGCGGTTTTTCACCGTTAGGCCCCATTTATACTTCGACGCCGAGACACGTATAGTGGCCAAAGTGATTGAGCGACGCGATCGATCAATTTGGCCATGTTACATGCCGTCGCGTCGCTCGGAGTCGGAAGTATAAACGGGGCCTTAAGCCCTCCGCACTTTTGCAGCAACGCGGCAACCCTATCTTTAAGCATGGGGCAGAGACGCAGAATCGCCGCGCGAGGCGGAACTACCTCAACCCGGGCTGCCGCTGATGTGCCGCCTACGCGGCAGACGCGGTGCCCCAAATGAGGCAGCGGCAGCAATCCTTCAAGGCATTGTTGCCGCATTGCCGCGTTGGCGATTGAGCGAGCGGGAGGAGTGCCGCGTGACCTCTAGCACGCGGCAGTGGAAACCGCGTACGCGGCTGCCGCAAAAGTGTGCAGAGGGCTGCTTTAGGGCCTGTTCATACTTCGTGACAGCAGCGACAATAGCGACGAGAGCGTAGCGCGCGGAGGTACGAACGGGCGACAGCAGCAACTGGAGCGACAGCGCCGGCGCTCGAGTAAGAACACCTTCCGTCGGCGCGCGATCGATTTGCATTTTTTGCACGGTCGACGGGAGCGACAAGACCGCAGCGCGCGGGCTATGAACAGGCGACAGCAGCGACTGGAGCGACAGCGCCGGCAGTCGAGTATGAACACTTTTCGACGGCGCGCGCTCGGTTTTAATCGATGTGCATGTTTTGCACGAGCGACGAAACGCTCTTGTCGCGAAGTATGAACAGGCCCTTAGAGTGCAGTAAGCGGTTGGTGAATCCCCTGAAGGAGGATTGGATCTATCCTAGTCGGGAGGGGGTGCATAACTACAAATTATGCAACAAGTTGACTTGATGCTCATCTATACAGCAGCTGACCGCCGCCTGACATGTTATAACCCGCATCTGTCGTGTGGGGGAGGCATCTGTCGTGTGGGGGAGGTTTGTTTGTTTACAACCGCGACAAAACCGTATTTTTTGAAGGACAGAGGACAATATGGGACCTAAACTGACAAAATTCATAAAAAAATAACATTCGGTTTCGCAGCGGTTGTAAACGTAAGGGTACATGTCGCGAAAATGGGCAGCATTGGGAGGTCACCATTATGATTGCCTGGCGTCTGTTCGGCCGGTGGTTTGCTTGGTGATGATTGGCTGGCGTGCCACCACCTCCCAATGCTGCCCATCTTCGCGACGTGAACCAGCAGAAGTTATGTGCCTCCCTCGCAATGGCAGATGCGGGTTATAATATGTCAGGTGAATTGTGCTTGGATGTGCTTTGCCCGCCGAGACGTCTTTACAACCGCGACGATTTGTTTGTTTGTTGTTTTTTGGTCCTCTTTGCTCTCAAGAAGCTGGAGTGGCTGAGTCTCAAGTCAGTTGGTTGCATAATTTTTGGTTATGTTCTTATCCCCTCCCCTCGACTAGGATAGATTAGGAAGAATCACACTGCTGGGTAGGGATCAGTATCTAAACGTAGATCTTTGGGTCAGTATGGAGATTGTATGCATTAGGTTGGTTGATGTTGAACTGCGGAAGGAATGTTCATTACCACTCAAATAAAATCGGGACGTATTAGTCAGGTACACGGCGCGTTCCCTTTTATAATGCAGCTCAAAAAGTGCCTCTTTTGACACTTTACAGCAGGCCTCAATCCTTTCTTTTGCCTTGTCATTTTGTTTGTTTTTAAGAGATGAGTCCACTTCTTGAGAAAGTTGGCGTAAAGTTCTCGAAAATTGGTCTGAATCTCCATAGAAAGCGACTGGTTGATTTTGGAAGACACCGTTTTGATTCTGAAGATGTTCAGTAAGGGTCACAGCTCGATTTGGCGGTACACGCGACAGGAAGCTGTTTCTACAATAGCAATCAGTCGCTTTCTACGGAGATCAAAACGAATTTTTGAAAACTTTACGTCACTCCTTTTGAAAACTTCCTTAGAAACTGGATTCACCTCTTAAAACCTAAAAAATGACCTTTTTACCAGTCACAAGGAAGGATTTAGGCCTTCTGTGAAGTGCGAAAAGCGCCAATTTTTGAGTTGCGTTACAAAAGAGATCGCGCCGTGTACCCGACTATTATGTCACGATTTTTATTCGAGTGATACTGAACATTCCATTTGCGCGCAGTTCAACACCGACCAACGCTGCTACTACGCGGCCTAGTGTAGACCTAACAGGCATTCAAATTGTCTCCATGGTGTCCACTAGATGTAGAATACGTGGCGCATCCCAATCAGGGACTGGATAATTTCGCTATTTATCCGTCATCCTCTAGCATGCCTTCGAAGTTAAATCATACCCGAACCAAATTTCAGACGAACTCTGAAGACGTCCCAAGTCAAGCATACGGTCCAGAAGCAGACATTCCAAAACTATGTCGTTCCGACTGAAGGACAGCCTGTAAGTCAACCGGAAGGTGTGCTCAGTTGCTGATAACCAGTTGATGTCCAGACTTCAGGGTGCTGTCACGGTGGAACGTATTCGAGAGGAGACCACCCCGATAGGAGGCCCGGTTGTGAGCACGAATTGCTCCGTCGGGTCGCCGCATGTCGTCGAGACCCACTCGCGATCCGTCGCCTACGATGCTGGCACTCAGAATGAGCGTCCAGAAGAGGTTCGTGCTTCGTGTAAGGTGTTCTGGCTTCTGAATGCTCAGCGAGGATTTCCTGCCGTTCCAGGGTCTCGGCGAGTTCGTATCGTGCAAAACGCTGACGTCCGGCAATCGAACTGTGGAGACGTACACGTATAAAACAGAACGCGACGGCATCATTGAGACACACGTCGAGCACCGTGTCACCATTCATTCGGAGGAGCCGATCGACCATGACGCTGTGAGTTCGAGCTCGATTCTACGAGCTTTTTCAAGATTGAAGGGTGTTGAGTGGCTGCGATAGGCTTGTAACGGTATTGATATCCGCGCCCCATGGATACAAATTTTTCCATCAATTTGGACACTTTCCGCTTCAAGTTTAACACTTACGAACAAGCCTCACCTTTTGAGATCAAACTGAATATTTTTCAATTCAGTACGATCTCAAATCTTATAGAAAAGATTTTCTCAGCATTTAGGGTCGGTCAGTCGATTGAGAAATACCTGGAATGTGGCAATGTTCTGTTTAAGGCCTACTATCCATTATTGAAGCGCGGAAGTTGTGCGGTAAACAAATGAATAAATAAGTAAGACCAGCTTCTTTCATATTAAACTAAAGACTCTAAAAAAATTCGGATGTTAGGTTGTTGCATAATTTTTGTCCACATTTGGGATTACTCGGAATTTCTTGAGGAGACTTTGAAGCTTGCAACATCGCGTAGTAGATTCCAGAAGCCTGCAATAGACGGGTACACAGGCACACAGAGCCCGTGGGCAAATTCTGAATGAAATGGATCAGCGTCAGCTACGAGCCATTTACCTCTACGAGCAAAAATTGGGCATCAGTTCGAAGGACACGACCGAACGCATCAACACTGCATTTGGGCTCGGCAGGACTACAGAGCCACGAGCACCGTCAATGAATCGAAAGAATTTTTTTAATGTAAAAAAACAATAAAGAAGGAATCGATGTTCTTTTCTTCGTCTCTTCTTGTTGAGACTCACAAGGCAGGATCTACCTGGGAGCTGTTGGACTGCTATCAACGTCTACACAAAGCAGCTTCAGAAATTGGCTGGCGCTTCAAAGGAATAACAACCAAAACGACTCGAAGTCACCCTCCTTCGCGTCAACGCTACACCGCATACGGCGAAATTTCCTGGAGGAGATTGGCTGGTTAACAGCGCCTCATCCACCGTACGGTCATGTCATGGCACTGTCAGACCACTACCTCTTCAGAACCCCCAAGTAGCATCTACGGGAAAAAAAAAGTTCCATAATTATGGCCACCTGAAAAATGAGATTCCCCCTTTTTTGACTGTCAGCTTCCTTGCTTCTGGAGCAAAGGCATTAAAACCCTGCCTAAAAAGGAAAGGTTCCCAACTCATGGTGAGCTTTTGCGACGCTATTTTGACTGGATGTAGGGCCGTGTGGACGAAGTCCAGAATTACAGCGAGTTTTTGCTGGACGCTTTTTTAAAGACTGGAAAAAGAGGTGTAAAAACATTGGCACTACAATCGTTTACCCCATACGACGCCCACGAGATATGCCTCGGTGGCGCAGTCGGTAGGAATACCGTCCCATAGGAGCACACTGGCGGGCTCTTGAGTTCGAGTCTCTGCCAATATTTTTGCACATATCAGTTTGTTGTTATTAGGTTGGAAAAAAGTCTCTTCACACTTCGAAATTTTTTTTACCCTTCCCCTTGTAAACGCACTAGCCAATGTTGATTGCTGATTTCGTAATCCTATCACACTTGTCTACCGTTCGCACGCAGACACAGGTTAAGACTCTTCTTGTAATTCGTTATCCATCCAATCTTCCGAACTCAATGCCAGATCTACCTCATGGCCGTTTTCAGCACGGCATTCTTCAAGAATTCATTAAAGGATCTATAGCACGTCAAGCAGCCGACCAAATTAACGATATATATGGCTTGGGATCTACTACTCATCGCGCCTGTTATGAGTGGTTCGGAAAGTCTTTAAAGGGAAATTATTCACTGAGGGCAAAGCATGGTCAGGAAGGCCAACTGGATTGGACGACAGTGAACTACACCATCTTCTTCGTACCGATAGTTGGCAGACGACACGTCAGCTGGCAGAGAAGCTCGAAGTGTCTCATAGGATAGTGGGGATCCATCTGAAGAATCTTGGCTTTCATGGAAATTTGGAGCTTGGATTCCACATGCCCTGTCAGACACTCAGAAAGGTCGACGGCTCTCCATCGCTGCTTCTCTTCTGTCCAGATAAGGAAGAAAATAGTTTCTTCCGCGGATTGTGACAGGCGAAGCTCCCACATGGTTCAGCGCCTCATCGTGGCGTGGGGGTGGCAATGGGTGTCGAACTGCGATGTACAGCGGAGGTTTTCAATCTCCGGCAGGGTCTCCCAGGCTGAGAAGGAGTTCGACAATTCTTCGGAAGCCTAGCGAAGTCTGAATCACAGCACGCCCCGAAGGCACGAAAGGGGCACCCCGAAGGCAAGAAAGGGGTGATACGAGCTCCGCCCGGGGCGAGAAGGGAGGTAGACACCACAAACGGTTATTGGTTTTGTGGTGTCACCTCATGTGAAGTCCGGCACGCCATGCCCTGCAGAAATTGCAAAAATGGCAACGGTTCCAGCGTCAGGCCCAGGTTGACAGGCCGGCTGATGGAGAAACCTGTCACAAACCATGATCAAAAGTCGCAATGGAATCAGTATAAAGGCTAGGACGTCACCCGGAAGTGACGCGCAGAACCCCCGCCCGAGTTCTGCGGTCAGTATGCGAGGGCTACCGAGGGCAGAACGACCTCGGCCAAAGAAGCTAGTTCGAGTGGGGACTCTGAATGTGGGAACGCTGACCGGAAGATCCAGAGAGGTGGCCGACTTGATGAAGCGCAGAAAGATAGAAGTCCTGTGTCTGCAGGAAACGAGATGGAAAGGAGCGAAGGCCAAGGAGATTGGGGAAGGGGTCAAGCTGTTCTACAACGGAGAGGATACGAAGAGGAACGGTGTCGGGATAGCTGTCGCAGAGTCCCTCAGGGATTCGGTAGCTGCTGTCCAAAGGATAAACGACCGCATCATGTCACTGCGGCTCGACACGAAGGAGGGTTACTGGACTGTCATGTCCGTCTACGCCCCTCAGACCGGATGCCCCGAGCACGAGAAAGATGATTTCTACTTCACGCTCGAGGAGGCCATAAGGTCCGTACCAGAAGGCGATTACCTGTCCATAGCAGGGGACATGAATGGCCACGTAGGGAGTGGCAGAAGAGGAGTAGAAAGGGTTCATGGAGGTAAAGGGGTCGGCTTGATGAACCCAGATGGAGAAAGAATTCTCGAGCTGGCTATTGCCCACGACCTGGTGGTCTGTAGCACCTTCTTCGCGAAGAGGGAGAGCCAGAAGGTGACCTATGCTAGCGGAGGAAGAAGGACGGAAGTCGACCACATCCTAGTGCGAAGACCTGCCTTGAAAACTGTCCGGGATGTGAAGGTCCTTCCGGCTGAAGATGTAGCACCACAGCACAGGCCATTGGTAGCTGACCTGGCCATACCTCTACCCAGCAAACCCAAGGTAAGAACAGAACCCAGAATCCGATGGTGGAAACTGCGGGGTTCAGAGCGCAACGAGCTACGAAGGAGGGTGCTCGATGCAGGTCTTCCGGATCCAACTGGTCCCGTGAACGAGACCTGGAGGAGGGTGACCCAAACGATTCTACGATGTGCCAAGGAAACCCTCGGTGAAACAAAGGGAGGGATCAGAGGAGATAAGGCTGCATGGTTCTGGAATGAAGAGGTGCAGGCTGTGGTGAGGAAAAAGAAGGAGGCCTATAAGCAGTGGCAAACGACAAGCGCACCCGAGCACCTTACAGTCTATAGGAAGATGAAGAACCTGGCAAAAGCAGCTGTAGCGAAAGCGAAGAGAGCGGAGATGGATGCCCTATATGAGAAGCTAGACGGGCCACAGGGAGAGAAGTTTGCTATCCGGCTGGCTAAGGCGCGGCATAGAGCTTGCGCCGACATTCGAGTGGTCAAGACAGTGAGGGGTGCTGACGGCAGGGTACTACGGAGGCCAGTCGAGGTCAGAAAAAGATGGGAGGAGTACTTCAAGGAGCTCCTGAATGAAGAATTGCCTCGTCGCGAAGTTCAAGAAGAACAACCAACGGAAGGACCCATCCCATCCTGGACGCGGGAAGAGGTTCGCAACGCCATAGGAAAGATGAAGCTCGGGAAGGCAGCTGGACCTGATGGGGTGCCAGTAGAGGCTTGGAAGGTGCTTGGGGACTGTGGAGTCAATTGGCTGACACAGTTCTTCAACAGAGTCATGATAGACAGTAAGATGCCGGATGACTGGAGGGACAGCATCATAGTCCCCATCTTCAAACAGAAAGGGGACGCGTCCGAGTGCTCCAACTACCGAGGGATCAAACTGATCTCGCACACGATGAAGATCTACGAACGTCTGGTCGACTCGAGGCTGAGGGAGATGGTGACAATCTCCCAGGAGCAGTGGGGCTTCATGCCTGAGAGGTCCACCACAGACGCCATCTTCATCGCTCGCCAGGTAATGGAGAAATATCGGGAGAAACGAAAGCCCTGCTACATGGCCTTTCTGGACTTGGAGAAAGCCTACGACAGGCTACCCCGGGCCGTGCTCTGGAAATCGCTCCGAGGTAGAGGTGTCCCGGAACGTCTCATCACAGTCGTAAAGGACATGTACGAAGGCTCGAAAGCGGCGGTACGAACCCCACACGGAATGACAAAGAAGATGGACATCACAGTGGGTGTACATCAAGGATCGGCTCTGAGTCCGTTCCTCTTCGTGCTGACGCTTGACTGCATAGTGAAACTCCTGGAGGAAGGCCCTCTCAGGACCATCCTCTACGCGGACGATATCGCTCTAGTAGCCGACAGCCGGGAGGAGCTGGAGGAGAAGGTGAGGCTGTGGCAAGTAGCCCTCGCGGATAACGGCCTGCGGCTGAACGTGAAGAAGACCAAGTTTATCAGCTCTGAGCAGTGCACTAGACCGATCCTAGACTGCCAAGGGGAGGCGATCGAGAAGGTGGAAGAATTCCGCTACCTCGGAAGTGACCTATCCGAGGAAGGAAGTGTGGACCAGGCGGTCAGGGGACGGATAAACGCAGCCTGGCTCAAATGGAGGGAGTCCACAGGAATCCTCTGCGACCGTAGGTGCTCCAGGACACTCAAAGGAAAGCTCTATAGAACAGTGGTGAGGCCTGCCCTCCTCTACGGCAGTGAGTGCTGGGCCCTAGGTAAAGCGCAAGAGCGGCAATTGCACGCGGCGGAAATGAGGATGCTCAGGTGGGCTTGTGGATGGACCCGTCGGGACAGGGTGCGAAACGAGGATGTTAGGGCAGTGATGAAAACAGCTCCGATCCAGCTGAAGATGAGGGAGCAGCGCCTGAGGTGGTACGGACACGTCCTCAGAAGACCAGAGGATCACCCCATAAGGTTGGCCCTAGATTTCGAGGCACCCGGAAAGCGTCCTAGAGGAGCCCCAAGGAAAAGGTGGAAGGATGTCATCAAGAAAGATCTCGCTGAAGTCGGCGCCATGCCAGACGACGCCTTTGATAGGATGAGGTGGCGACGGATCATAAGAACAGCGGACCCTGCGACTGCGCGGGACTAAACGCTCGGGAGAAGAAGAAGAAGAAGAAGAATTGTGACAGGCGAAGAGTCCTGGGTTCTGTGTGCCAACTTCCGAGGAAAAGGCAATGGGTACAAAAGGAAGAGAGCCCTAAGTCTGATCTCAAGCCCAATGTTCACGAACGGAAGATTCTCTTGAGTGTTTGGTGGATATCAGAGGAGTGATTTATCGGCAAACTCTCAGAAGTGGAGAGACACTTACTGCTGCCACATACAGTGGCCAACTCCACAAAGTCGCCGCAGCTTTCCAAGAAAAGAGGCCTGAGAAGTCGAAGGTGATGATCCTGCATGACAACGCAAAGCGACATGCTGCAAGACTCACAAGAGAAACAAGAAAGAAGCTGGGCTGGGAGGTAATGCCACATCCACCGTATAGCCCTGACCTCGGCCCTCCCGAATGCTATTTCTTCCACGCTCTCAAGCAAGAAATTGGAGAGAAATATTTTGAAACGGACGAGGACCTCAAAAATTGGATTCAGCGGTGATTCGACTTCAGAACTGCAGTCTTTTACGCGAGAGGAATTAGAAAAATTACCACGTCTTTGGAGAAGTGTAGTAGAACAAAATAGAGTTTATCTCAATTGATTTGACTTTGTAGTTGTGAAGTAATAAATCTTTGAAAAAAATGAAAAGACTTTTTTCCAACCTAATATTACGCTTTCTCATGATCACAGGAGTCAATTTTAGGCCATCAGTGTTTACAACAAATTTAGGCTATGTATTGGCGCCTTATGTGCAGGTTTTTCAACGATGCGTATCTCCACCTCCACCATATCTTGCCATATCACCGTACCTGCACACAAATACGCATACTCTACGGTTGAGTATTATGAGCACGGGCTATCTCGGTACATAAGTGCACTAAAAATGTCGTTCTCATTTGAACGAGTTGTCGGTCGACTATTTTCCACCTTCACACCAAGACTATTTTTTGATTTCATTTCCAGAGAAATGATATGGTGTAGATACGTATCGTTGGAACAATAGCACATATGAAAGCGCAAATAGATAGCCTTGGGGTTGTTGTAAGCACTAAAGGTCTAAAATTGGCTACTGTAATCATGAGAAAACATAATAACAACAAACTAATATTAGCAGAAATACTGGCAGTACGCGGACTCGAACTCAAAAGCCCGCCGGTTTGCTCCTATGAGGGAGCCATCCTACCGACTGTGCCACCGAGGCACGCGGTGTCATAGGGGTTATTAAAGCGGCGTACACGTTTTCACACATCTCTTGCAGGTCTTTAAAGTAGCGTTCAGCAAAAACTAACTGTAATTTTGGACTTCGCTCACACGGCCCTACATCCTTTCAAAATGGCATCGTAAAAGCCCACCTTGAGTTGGAAACCATTTCTTGTAAGAAATGGCTTACTATTATTGACACCAGAAGTGATTTTACTGTTGATGGACGATTTGTTTTGTTAAAGAAAAATAAAACTTTAAAGTCATGCCCTTTTATGGACAAAAATTAGACACCAACCTAATAATTTTATGTTCAACAAGAATCTCAACATATATTTCCCTGACGTTTTAATTCAATTAGCCAATAAGTGTACACATTGTTTGAAATTTTGTATTTTTTCAAAGAATAATGATTTAAAGCTTACTTTAAAGGGCAGAAAAGCGCTACATATATTTTAGAGCCAGTTCGTACTTTGAGCGACAACAGCGACAACAGCGACTGGGGCGACGGACGTAGTGTGGTGTACGTGAATAAGTACGTACTCCACACTCCGTCCGCCGTCCCAGTCGCTCCACTGGCCCCAGTCGCTCTTGCCGTTCGAAGTATGAACAGGCCCTTAGTGGCTAGTATTTCGCAGTACAAGATGTTAATGTGTACTGCATTGGGAGGTGGCACATCATTCAATTCTGTTCTGATCGTAAGCCACTTTAGCGACCTGTACTGCGGAGCGTTCTAGCCTGATCATGTGGCTGCCTAAGAGTAACTTCGTATCTATCGAGTCTTTGCCTCACCTGATTCAATAACATTCCACAGTTATAGCAGGGAGCTAAACACATGTTTGTAGGTCATGTAGGCCACATTAGCGACTAGTACCCAATGCTATTACACTCTGCGAAGGAATCGTTATAAAACATCAATGGTGATGCCTTCTGAATTGCAGGAGCTAAGTCAAGCGATCATGGAAGCGACGCAGATGAATCCGGACATGACGGTCGAGAAGATCGAGGTGCGCCAGGAGTCGACGGCCTAAGGTCACTTACGACTGCCAGCCGACGTCCTGCTGTCTTGTAGATGATCAATTGCGTCTTTGGTCCGCAGTTGCGGACCATAACTTCACTATCCGATTACGGCTGAATTCTTCACATAATATTGATTGATAGACGACTATGTGACGATAATGATCAATGATCAATGATGATATAAGTGTGGTGGGGCCCAGGTCTGCCTATTCCCCGAGCCTCCGTGTTGCATTCATTCCCTTCTCTCACTCGAAGCACACCAGCACATCACCACCAGCAACGAATAACCCCCTCGTGCTTCTTTTTCTCTCTGATTTTGCTTTGTCCTCGTGTAACTTTGTGTGTTATAACCCCACTCCCTGTTTTACTGGATGTGTATTGCTCTCTGGTCTACCCCCCCCCCCTTTGTCCCGATTCGAACGACTGCAAATAGGCCAGTGTGCTCGAGGCGCGTGGCGCTGCTGGCTACTCCAGAAGTCTCTCCACCGCCTGCTAGATGTGCATGATGACTACGACGACTTGCTTTGTGTGTCTGTCTGTCCGTGTGTCCGTCCGTGTGTCCGTCCGTTCGTGTGATGGTGGTTGAGCCTGTATCTATGTGTGTGTTTGTGTTTGTGTGTCATGTGGACAGTAAGCTCGCTGCTTTTGTGTGTCGTTGGATGTACTATGATGATGATGCCCTGTGAACCCTCCCCATCTCTCCACCCCGATAGCCTTGTTCCCTTCGCTGCCTTCTGTCTCGTCTACTATCCCCCGATATGTGTGTCACCCCTGTCATCGCCCCCCTCCTCCTCATTCTCCACTGTCTTCCTTCTAGATGACTTCCGTTTCTCTCCCCCCAGGCAGTGCAAGAAGATTTGTGGTGTCTGGCGCCGATCAGCGCCCAAACGAGCCAACTCAGCTGTGTATGCCTGCTTGCTTTCCTAACCCGATTGCAGCTACCCATTCATCGTCCCATTTTAACGAATTTATCGTTCATCACCTACCATATACGTTTTCTGAGAAATTTTCGCTTTATACGGCTTTTTGATCGTTAATAAAGTTCACTTTTATTGGTGGTTTGTACTGGTGGACGCATTCTTGGCTGCGGAAGTCGTAAATGAACAACGAACGCTGCCAGGTGATATTCGGAAGGAGCGAAGACGAGATTCAGATGTATGCTTAGTCACGGAAGCTGTGTAGAGCCGAGCCCCTTCTGACAGCCCGACGGTCATTTGAACTGTCTATCACGCGAAAATGATGGCCGATGAAGAGACAGGTCTTTCAAAGAACAAGTAGTAGCGCGATAGGGCAATCAATAGCGATCGATATTGTTGATTTTGTCTAAAAGTGGCCACCTATATTATCGGTTCTAGTCGAGTATTCGTGTGACTCCAACTTTAAGTGGTCATTTTCGGACGAAAATCTACAATATCGATCGCTATTGATTAGCCGATCGCTACTACTCTGTTTTCGTCATTGGAGTCGGAAGTGAAGAACGAACGCTGCCAGGTGATGTTCCGAAGGAGCGAAGACGAGATTCATATGAACGCACAGCCATGGAAGCTATCTGTAGAACCGAGCTCCTTCCGACGGTCCAGGCGGTGATTTGAAGCGACTGTCACGCGAAAATGATGGCCGGTGAAGAGACAGGTCTTTCAAAGAATTAGTAGCGCGATAGGACAGTCAATAGCGATCGATATTGTTGATTTTCGTCTAGAAGTGGCCACCTGGAGTTGTAGTTTTCATCTGAATTGTCGATTTTAGTTCAGTACTCCACCATATTCGTGTGATTCCAACTTCAAGTGGCCATTTCTAGTCGAAAATCTACAGTATCGATCGCTATTGATTGGCCGATCGCTACTGTTCACGTTGGGTCATGAAATCGTAAGTGAACAACGAACGCTGCCGGATGATATTCGGAAGGAGCGAAGACGAGATTCAGATGTATGCACAGTCACGGAAGCTGTGTAGAACCGAGCTCTTTCTGACGGTCGAGGTCATTTGAAGTGACTGTCACGCGAAAATGGTGGCCGATGAAGAGACAGGTCTTTCAAAGAATAAGTAGTAGCGCGGTAGGGCAATCAATAGCGATCGATATTGTTGATTTTCGTCCAGAAATGGCCACTTGGGGTTGTAGTTTCACGAATATTTCATGTGTAATATCGATTTTAGTCCGGTAATCCACCATCTTCGTGTGGTTCCAACTTCAAGTGGTCATTTCTAGTCGAAAATCTACATTATCGATCACTATTGATTGGTCGATCGCTACTGCTTACTATTGGGAATGGGAGTCATAAGTGAACAACGAACGCTACCAGGTGATATTCGGAAGGAGCGAAGATGAGATTCATAAGGAACGCGCAGCCACAGAAACTGTGTAGAACCGAGCCCCTTCTGACAGTCCAGACGGGCATTTGAAGCGACTATCACGAGATTGGATTGGACATGAATATGTCCAAAACACAATTTATGGTCAACCAGTGGTGTGACACGGGACTCGTAAGGTTAAATGGAGTCGCTCTGCAACAGGTCGACTCCTACGTCTATCTGGGAAGAGAGCTGAACATGAATAGCGACCTCGCTCCTGAAACCGCTCGCAGGAGACGCACAGCATGGAGAGCCTTCAGTTCGACTCGCGAAGTCACCGATCAGGTCAAGGATCCCGGCCTCAGGGCCTCGATATTCAACGCCTCTGTACTGTCTGCGATGTGTTACGCGATGGAAACCTGGCCCGACAACAAGGCAATCGCCAGAGCGATGCAAACTACGCATCGTGCACTGGAGAGATGTCTTCTGAGGACAAGCCTTCGTCAGCAATGGCAAGAAGGCCTTCGAAGCTCGGAGCTACGGGAGAAGTCGCAATTAGCAGACCCGCTGCAGTACATGAAGAAGTCCAAATATTGCTGGGCCGGACACCTGCTTCGACGAAAGGACGATAGATGGAGTCTCCGTGTCACAGAATGGCTCCCGAGAGACCATAAGAGACCACTGGGACGACCGCCAACGCGATGGGCAGACTCATTCTCAAGATCTTTCAGAGAGCGGAGTCTGCCTCACTGGATGCAAGCAGCCAGAGATCGAGCGGTCTGGAAGAGTTGTCCCCGCTGATAAGACCTCCAGCCGACGAAGGGACCATCAAAGTATCAAAGTAAAGGAAGTATCACGCGAAAATGATGGCCGATGAAGAGACAGGTCTTTCAAAGAATGATAGTAGCGCGATAGGGCAATCAATAGCGATCGATATGTGGAATTTGTTGAATTTCCTCTAGAAATAACCACTTGAAGCTGTCGTTTCACGAATATTTCACCTGTGTTATCGATTTTAGTCCAGTAATCCATCGTATTTATTTACTGGATTGCCGGATTATAAATGTCGTTTCTGCTCAAAAAGAAATGTCGCCATAAGAAAAGAATGACCAGACCTTAATACAAGAGGTAATCTCAGTTGTTATCAGTGACAGGTCGCCAACGTCCTCGCAAAAAAAATGCATGCCTTTCTTGAAGAACTCTGGTGGCTGCGACTCGAAGAGGTTGGACACTCAAACTTCGACCTCGTCACGGTTCTTGAATTTGTTCTCCTCCATGGCGTGATACGTCGACCGGAAAAGATGGTAGTCTGATGGCACAAGGTCCGGGCTAAGGCGAGAGAGGCAGAAGTTCCCACCCGACACCTCAATTTTCTGCAACGTGATGTTTGCGGCGTGCGGTCGAGCGTTGTCATGGACGAATTTCATAGTTGCTGAGTTTACTCGTTGCTGACCCACGACCCGCGAGACCAGTGCCTCAGGTCCACGCGGCTCAGTTGTTCTTTGCGAAGGACTGCCGTGACTGTTTCGCCTGGATTCAGCACCTCAAGATGCACCAGTCATCTACTGTTCCACCAAGCACAGAGCATGACTTGTTTCCGTGAATGTCAGGCTTCGCCGTTGTCTTCGGAACCTCATCGGGCTCAACCATTGCCGATTTCGTGTGGTATTCTAGTAGTGGATCAACTTCTCATCCGACGTCACGTTGGAGTCATAGAAACCGCTGTTCTCGGTTTTGTGGGCGAAAATTCCAGCGATGGATACTACTCGCGCTGCCTTGTTTGTGTCGCCGAGCTGAGGTGGCACCCTTCTTCCAGACCGATTTGACTTTCCAATTGCACGCAAACGATCGGCACTGGTGGACTGGTGACAACCGAATCTCTATACGAGCTCACGTGTAGTTTGTGCTGAATCCGACTCGGCAGCTTCCTTCAACTCCTGGCTCTCCACAACTTCAGGACGCATTTGATGTTCTTCGTCTTCAAGGCTCTCATCGCCGTCTCAGAAACGTTGAAACCATCGCTGGCATTGACGTAATGGTGGAGCTTCGTGTAAAATACTTCAGACAAGATGCGATGGGATTCTGCAGCAGTTCTTCCTCGCTTGAAGTCTTACAGCAAGCAAACGCGCACTCGGTACTTTTGCTCGATTATCGATAATCTAAAAAAAATTCTTCAAAAGGGCATGGAATCGGAACGAAACTTTGGCGAAGAATGCCCTTAAGGTATTTTTCACTGTTTATCAGATAAACATAACCACGCTCTTAATGAATGCATGGCGCAATCTGTTCTTGTGACATGTAGACAGTTTTTTTGCTCCTAATAGCAACCATATACCATACCTCCAAGAGTGAGACTTTTATGAACATTTTAAGAGGTTTTGGGTGTCATATGTGTAGTGAATAATTTAAAAAAAAAACTTTAAATGATTTTGTTTAAATCAAAAAAGACGAAGACATCCGTTTCACATCGGAAGGTGGTGCATGTGATCGAGGAGTGCCCGGTTTGATTTTGAAGAGCGTTCAATTGGTTTGGAAAATGTCCAAATTTGCGTGAGAATGATATAAAAATTCCGTTAAAAATACATTTAGCTGCTTACTTCTGTTGAATTTTGAAGAAAAAAGGAGTGGTTCAATTCAATTTCTTGAAAAGGGCTGGTATCGAGGTTTTAAGCTGTCACAATGATCTCTTGTTATGATCAAAACTCTAGCGTCTGCTGATGGGTCCCACAAGGCATGGTTGTTGCGTTCGATCAAATATCGCCGGTGGTGTAATGGTGTGGTCTTTCCCGCCCGGTGAGCAGGAGGTGCGGGTTCGAGTCGCGCCCGGCGCAAGAGTTTTGGTCGCAGCAAAACATCCTTGTGACAGCTTACAGCCAGCCAGTCACTTGACGCTTAAATCCTGGTTTAGAGTTGCACCAGCACCATTGTCTGAATAGATATCGATCTTGCGGCGCGGAAAATCGATATCTATGGCAGTCGTGGTGCCGCGCCGCTTGGCGGTGCAAGTATAAACTAGGGCTTAAAAATTGAATTGAACTACTGTTTATTCTTCTTCAAAATTTTCTGCTAGCAGTTTTCATAATCACCTGTATCACCTGTCGTCCCGTTGATCATCGAATTGCTCGAGCGGGCGCCAGCAGTGTCTCCATTCGTCCCTGTCGCGTTCCAGAGTGGTCCAATGGATCCTCCTCGCTCGAGGGACATGAAGAGCGTCATATCGGTCGTTCAGGGCTTTCACGAAGAAGTCCGACCAACGCGTTGGTGGGCGTCCTGGTGTTCTCTTGACATCCCGCGGAATCCAGTCGGTGGTGGCTCTCGTCCAGCGCGTGTCTGCGAATCGTATTACGTGGCCGGCCCACCTAATTTTCGACGACGTGGCCCATGCGACAGTGTCTCTGATCTTCGAAGCTGGGCGAAGCTCGGAACTCCGGAGGCATGCTCTCACTTGCTTGAGTCGTGTCACTCCGAGCATCGTCCTCTCGTAGAGATCGTGATCGTTATTTCCTATCACTGGACGTATTTTGAATGACTTACGAAAATTGTTTTTTTTAATTGCAAAAAAACAATTTTCATAAGACATTAAAAATACGTCCAGCGATAGGGAACAACGATCTCGCCTTCTACGAGTGACCAGAAGAAGCGTTTTGAAGTGAGAAGTGTACAGACGGATTTTGAGGGGTTCAGCCGAACAAGTTAATGGAGCACTGACTTTTCACTGGATATCTGCCGCGAATTCGAAGGCTTTGCGGGCGCCCTTCTAATCGGAAGGGCGGAAGATGGAATGTTAATAAAGGCTTGAAAGGGAAGGCACTAGTTAAAAGTTCCGACTCCACCGACAAGGCTTCGGTCGAAAAAAAAATTTTCGCTGAAACTTTGCCTGGGGGGTTATTTAGGTTACGGTAGGTACGGGTAACTAAGGCTGCCGAGGTCATAGTCACCATTTTTGCCCAAACTTCGTCTAGGGGGGGGGGGGTTATTTGGGGTGCTGACCACGAATCTGGCATCCGTTTTTTGTTTTACGTTGGAATACAGTAGGTTATGGAAGGTACGGATGACTAAGGTAATGGTCACCGATTTCGCCCAACCCAAACCGGTGACCATGACCTTAATCACCCGTATCTACCGTAACCTACCGTAACCTACCGTACTCCACCGTAAAACGAAAAACGGATGTCAGATTCGTGATCAGCACCCCAAATAGTCCCCTAGACGAAGTTTCAGCGAAAAAAGAATTTTTCGACCGAAGTCTTGTCGGTGGAGTCGGAACTTTTAACTAGTGCCAAAGGGAAATAGTAACCCTAGTTTGAAAGAAATCCTTAAAAAATTCGGTTGAGCCAGGCTTTAAAAGAAAAGTGCTGCTAAATCGTTAATCGTTGCAGGCCCCGAAACCCAAACGGCCCAGTAAGCATAGAGTTGTGTGCAGTTTGGGAAAGAAATGTTGCCTGCAAAGAAACGGGTGTGCAGAGCGCTAGATCAAGAACGTCGACGTCGATCTGGCGTCACGCCGAGCGCCGGGTACGGTACAAAGGCGCGCGGTAGATCAGTGAAACAGCTATCAATATTGCGACGCGGCCAACCAGCCGGGAATAGTGTGATCCATTTCACTGCGGTTTTTCGAGCGTTCTCCCTGAAATGGCACACTTCCTGCGTGCACTTCCTTCGCCGAAACCACCAAGTCCACGCGTTTAGGGGATAAGTGCCGGAAACGTGGCCATGGGGCGATTACGCATGGTGATCTATATCGGTCGTTACATGACCGCATATGTCCTTGACCTGGCCCGCTGTTCAATTCGGATTGTTCTTGGTTTTTCTGCACTTTCGCTTTTTCAGAGTAGTGACTTCCGGTGTGTACTGTAGGTCTACTGTACTTCTACCGTATATCGTTATGGCACATTGCGTTTCGGTTGTTTCTTTTTCACAGTTCTTTCGCTCCAGTTTGATTTTCCTGCTATACAAGTGCATAGAGAGCTGATCCGTCTGTCTGTCTGTCTGTCTGTCTGTCTGTCCGTTTCTCCTCGTAAAATTAACAACACCCCGGAGTCTTCCACATCTATTCATTCGTTGGTATGGACGTCTATCCCACTTCGCCATTTGAATTGGCCATCATGAGAACACGGCGGCCTATGGACAGACTCCTCAAGATTTATTTACTTATTTATTTATTGCTTTTTTACGTCGATTTGGACACTTCTAAGCTAGACTGAGATTTTTGAAATCAAACGAACTCTTAGAAATCGAAAGGACCTTCAGACAGATTAAACTAAAGGCTTAATAAAATAGTTAGAATAGTTTTTTTCTTCAAGGAAAATTTGGTATAATTTTTTTTGGAAATTTTCAATTCATCTGCTCCAGTATGTGTGATGATTTTATAAGATTTTTATTTTTTTTAGAAAAATATGTTTCTAAACTCTCCTGTTTCATTATAAAATGGTCGCTTTAATGCTTTATAAGACAAGCTTTAATATATTATTTTTGCTCAAAAAATGAGAATTTCATGAAATTTTATATAATCTGCTCACTTGTAGGGAAGTGAATTAAAAATTCAAAGAAAGTTTACCATATTGTATACGTATGCTACAATTTTTCCTTGGACAAAAAATTATTCTGAACCTTTTTGAGAGTCTATAGTTTAATGTAGAAGAAGTTCATATCGATTTGGAAGAGTTTGCTCCAATTTCAAGAGTCTCACAACGAAAGGTTCCCAACTCAAGGTGAGCTTTTCCAATGCTATTTTGACAGGGTGTAGGGCCGTGCGAACGGAGTCCAGAACCACGGTCAGTTTTTGCTGAACGCTTTTTTAAAGACATGAAAAAGAGGTGTGAAAACGTGTGCGCAACAACCATCAACTCCTATGACACCTCATGAGAGGGGCCTCGGTGGCGCAATCGGTAGGAGTACCGCCTCGTGGGAGGACACGGGCGAGCTCTTGAGTTCGAGTCCGCGTGCTGCCAGTATTTTTGCACATTATAAAATGGTCGCTTTCCATTATAAAATGGTCGCTTCTCAAAACAAGCCTTAATATATTATTTTTGCTCAAAAAATGAGAATTTCATGAAATTTCATATCTATATAATCTGCTCAGTTTGTTGTTATTACGCTTTCTCATGATCGCATAAGTCGATTTTAGGCCATCAATGCTTACAACAAACCAAGACTGTTTATTTGCGCCTTCATAAGTGCTAGTTGTTCAACAATGTCTGTCTGCACCACCACCATATCATACCGTATCACCAATCCAAACTATTAGGTTGTAACGAAATAAATGGCACTGAACCACTGTAAATTTAAACAGTTAATATCTCGGTTTGTAAGCAAGTTTATTAATCGAAATAAAAACCTTCTGATTCTACACATCTTTGCCAACGTGACACAAGCTTTTTTATCCCAGTAGCATAAAAATCGGAAGTTCTGGAATTGACGAAATCTTCGAAGGCACTTTCGGCATCCTGTTGGTATTTGAATATTTTCCCTACCAAGAAGTCGCCAAGATGCTTGAAGAAATGGTAGTCTGTTGGGGAGAGGTCGGGAGAAAACGGAGGATGTGGTAGAGTTTCAATGCTCAGCTCATTCAATTTCTGCAACGTCATTCGTGCTACATGGGGGCGAGCGTTGTCGTGCAGAAGGAGATCTCGCCTTCGGTTTACCAAGGCCGGCCGGATATCCTTCAACTTTTTCATCATTTCTTCAATTTCAATGCAGTACTTCTCTGCCGCGATGGATTCACCGGGAGGGAGGAAGCTGTGGTGAATAATTCCCAGCGAACACCACCATACTGTCACCACTACTTTCTTTTGGTGCAATTCCGGCTTCGCAAAAACCTTGGGGCTCTCATCGCTGTCCACCCACTGTGCCGATCGTCGCCCGTTCTCGTACATTATCCTTTTCTCGTCACAGGTTACGGTGCGATCAAGGAATGGGTCCGTTTCGTTCCGTAGAAGCAGTGCGGACGAGATCTCATATCGTCGGTTTCTTTGCTCCTCAGACAGCTCGTGAGGCACCCGTCTTTCCAGCTTTTTGGTCTTTCCAATTTCCTTCAGATGCCGGGCAGCTGTGTTGTGACTGACGCCAAGAACCTTCGCTATCTCCATGGTACCTTTGTGTGGATCCTCCTCTACCACATCTCTCAGCTTGTCCTCATCAACATCACTATGCCTCCCACGACCTTCATGTCCTTCCAAGCTCTCATCTCCATTCCGGAACTTCTGATACCAACGATACGCCGTCCGAATTGTGGAACATCCTTGACCGAATGCGGCGTTGATCTTCTCGTCCGCCTCCTTAGCTGTAGTGCCCAGCTTGAATTCATACAAATAAATGCCACGGATTACCCCTTTGTCCATCTGCAAAAAAGTCAATAAAACTCTAAAGCTTTCCCACTTTTACATAGAAAATTTGGTACTCACCGGTAGAGAAAAGTTTGCGCTTCTAAATGATATGCCACATGTTACGGTTTGTTCTTGATCAAACGCGTAAAGACGCGCCAAAAAATGGCGCGAGCCAGTGCCATTTAATTCGTTACAACCTAATAGGTACCACCCGTGGTATTTCTTTTGATTGCAGATTATAAGCCTAACCTGCCGACTGTTCTGCGTCCGGTGTTTCGGCTGTGTTTGTCATACGCGTGGGTGGCAGCTGGATAGCTGCTCGATGTTCACCCAGGACCCTTCTTTACACCCACAGATTATGCGTTCAACGTAGAGGTGGTCATTCTTTGTCAGGGTGCAGATCGGCATTGTTGAAAATGTTGACATTTGAAGACGATTTGATTGTTGACATATGAAGACGCGAGTAGACAGCCTTGGTTTGCTGAAAGCAATGATAGTCTAAAATTGGCTTCGGTGATCATGAGAAAGCGTAGTAACAACAAACTGATATGTGCAAAAATATCAGCAGTATGCGGACTCGAACTCGAAAACCCGCCGGTGTGCTCCTACGGGGAGGCACTCCTTCCAACTGTGCCGCTGAGCCACATTTCGTGGAGTGTCGTAGAGGTTGATGATAGTTGCGCGCCTGCTTTCAGACCTCCTTTTCAGGTCTTCAAAGAGGCGTTCAGCAAAAACTGACTGTGGTTCTGGACTCCACTCACACGCCCTACATCCTATCAAAATATTAGGTTGTAACGAATTAAATGGCACTGGCTCGCGCCATTTTTTTGGCGCGTCTTTACGCGTTTGATCAAGAACAAACCGTAACATGTGGCATATCATTTAGAAGCGCAAACTTTGCTCTACCGGTGAGTACCAAATTTTCTATGTAAAAGTGGGAAAACTTTAGAGTTTTATTGACTTTTTTGCTGATGGACAAAAGGGTAATCCGAGGCATTTACTTGTATGAATTCAAGCTGGGCACTACAGCTAGGGAGGCGGACGAGAAGATCAACGCCACATTCGGTCAAGGATGTTCCACAATTCGGACGGCGTATCGTTGGTATCAGAAGTTCCGGAATGGAGATGAGAGCTTGGAAGAACATGAAGGTCGTGGGAGGCATAGTGATGTTGATGAGGACAAGCTGAGAGATGTGGTAGAGGAGGATCCACACAAAGGTACCAGGGAGACAGCTAAGGTTCTTGGCGTCAGTCACAACACAGCTGCCCGGCATCTGAAGGAAATTGGAAAGAGCAAAAAGCTGGAAAGATGGGTGCCTCACGAGCTGTCTGAGGAGCAAAGAAACCGACGATATGAGATCTCGTCCGCGCTGCTTCTACGGAACGAAACGGACGCATTCCTTGATCGCATCGTAACCTGTGACGAGAAATGGATAATGTACGACAACAGGCGACGATCGGCGCAGTGGGTGGACAGCGATGAGAGCCCCAAGGTTTTTGCGAAGCCGGAATTGCACCAAAAGAAAGTAATGGTGACAGTATGGTGGTGTTCGCTGGGAATTATTCACCACAGCTTCCTCCCTCCCGGTGAATCCATCACGGCAGAGAAGTACTGCATTGAAATTGGAGAAATGATGAAAAAGTTGAAGGATATCCGGCCGGCCTTGGTAAACCGAAGGCGAGTTCTCCTTCTGCACGACAATGCTCGCCCCATGTAGCACGAATGACGTTGCAGAAATTGAATGAGCTGAGCATTGAAACTCTACCACATCCTCCGTTTTCTCCCGACCTCTCCCCAACAGACTACCATTTCTTCAAGCATCTTGGCGACTTCTTGGTTAGGAAAATATTCAAATACCAACACGGTGCCGAAAGTGCCTTCGAAGATTTCGTCAATTCCAGAACTTCTGATTTTTAAGCTACTGGGATAAAAAAGCTTGTTTCACATTGGCAAAGATATGTAGAATCAGAAGGTTTTTATTTCGATTAATAAACTTGCCTACAAGCCGAGATATTAACTGTTTAAATTTACAGTGGTTCAGTGCCATTTATTTCGTTACAACCTAATAGCATCGCAAAAGCTCACCTTGAGTTGGGAACCTTTCCTTGTTAGGCTAGCTTAGAACAGTGTCCAGTTGGATTGGAAAAGTGTCCAGTTTGATTTGAAGTGTCCAATTCGACGTGAAAATGGTGTAGATGACTGAGCGACGAAGCACTAGTCAGTAATGACTGTTAATTTTTGAATAAATGGATTTGAAAATGACGGTAGTCCGGTCTCCGTGGGATGAGCCTCGCATTCCTCTTCTTCCTCCTATTCTTCTTCATCCTCACCTTCCTCGCCATTGTGGAACTCAGTCAGCTGCAGCGTTCGCCTAGCCTCGTTAGCGGAGTGCTAGCTGCGCTCTTGTGAAACCCGAAACGAGCCCAGCAAATACATTCGAGGCCCTCGACGGTTTTTTCGAGGGGCCGTTTTTCGCGGGTAAATTTCGTCAGAGACCATCCTTAAGTGCGTTCATTAGACGGCAAATCGGATAATCTCCCAGAGTGCAGAGGCAGCTCGCGTTGCTGCTGAATCCTGCCCCCTCGTCTCGGTCGGTTACCCGAAACCGCTGCTGTCTCCCAGTAGGCTCTGCCGGCTTCATACATCATCTGGGCCTTCTAATGCTCGGACATTTTGCCGGAAATCTCTGTTTTATCGGGACGAGACGACGTCGTCGAGTTTCGGCCGGCCGGCCGCCCGTCAAATGGCGCCTGATCCCTGGGGGCAACCGCCAACATCCGCTCCTCGTCCCAGACGTCGTCTTCCTTAAATGAGCCCGTTGAAGCGTGCAATAGGCCACCACTGCACGTCCATTTGTTGCCGACGCTGCCCACAGTGTCCCCTCTGGCTCTTCTGTTCTTCTTCTTCTTCTTCTTCTTCTTCTTCTTCCGAAAATTCTATTTGCTCCAGTGCTTTTCTCATGGATCAGCTCCTTGGAACTACTGTTAGCCAGGCAAAGTTTCTGCTTCTTCAAGTCGCCAGTCGTAGGGATGTGATTCCCAGAGTTCCTACAGATTCATCGGAAAGTTGAAGGGGAATCGCAAGGCAATCTCCAGACGCTATTCCCCATTATGGAAACAGCATCAGGAGATTGGATACTGTAGAAGGGTTAGCTGGACACATTCCTAAGCTCGCTAGCAATTCTATAGGGATTCTATGCGCTATGATACATACTGATGAATAGATTCATCAGTATGTATAATATCACAGTATGTATCATAGGAACCTAGATTCATCCTGAGGTATTATATACAGTTTTCACGTCGAATAGGTCACTTCTCAAATCAACTCGGACACTTTTCAGATCAAACTGGATGCTTTTGAAATCAAACTGAACACTTTTGAAGTTGAATTGGACACTTCTGAAGTTAAATTGTATACTTTTCGAATCAAATTCGACACATTTCGAATGAAATTGGACACTTTTTGCTTCGAATTGGACACCTTTGAAATCGAACCGGACACTTTTGAAGTCAAATCGGACACTTTTTGAATCAAATTGGCATTTTTTCTGATCAAATTGGACAGTTTTGGAGTCAAACTGGGCACTTTTCAAATCATTTCACTCTTTTACCATCCTAAGGCTTTTGAAATCAAAGCGAACTCTTCCAAATCGTAATAAGCTCCTTTAACAAAAAATAAGAGGCTCTAGAATAATTTTTCACTAAAGAAATATTTTAGTATGAGTTTCTTTGAAGTTTTTGTTCACTGACCCAATAGGTGAGCATCTTGTTTGAAATTGTATAAAAATCGTATTTTTTTAGAAAAAAATATTGGTTTAACGCGCTCGCTTTGAAGAGCAATTAGGCGGATGTGTTTTAGTGACAAAAAGAGATTGCGCCACGCTCTCTTCCAAAACGACGCGATTTTTACTCGATTGGTAGTGGGATTTCTGCTTTCATGGACTTTGGCACCTGCTCACGATACAACAAAAACTGTAACTGTACTGTAAAGAACTGTAAAGAATACACACATATCCTCAATTGGACGGTTTATGTAGGTGGCATTTACACTGTAAATTAAATAAGAGTCACGCCGAGCTTTTCGAGTGCATGGCGCAGTCTAGTCTTGTTGCGCTTCAAAATAGCGTTTAATTTATTATTTTCCCAAGAAGCAAAAATTTTGAAGAATCATCACGCTCATTCGGGCACCTGAAGTTAAAAAATTCAAAGATAGTTATATCAAATTTTTCTTGCACAAAAAATTATTCTAGCCATTTTATTGAGTCTGTACCTTAACCTGCGAGAAGGTCATTTCGACTTGGAAGAGCTCGCCTTGATTTCAAAAGTCTTGCATTGGTTGATGTCCAATTTGATTTGAAAATGTCCAAAATGATGTATAAACTTCTCTACCGAATCTGCTTGTCATTCTAGGTTTTTCAGGTGCTCAAGCTGTGGTGCTATATTACCAGGAGCTGTTCTCATTGTGGTTTAAATGTCGAAGTACAGATAATGTTGTTGCAAAAGTAATTGCCGAAACGGACGTCGTACATAGTTCAACATGACAGCCAGAGACGTAAAAATTTAGAAGGATTGAATATTCAAAATTAAATTTAACATATAAAATGGGCTAATAAAGGATAAAGGATAAAGGACGGCATTATTCAATTTCTTTTTGGGATGCGCCACGCATTCTACTTCTACGGGATATCGTGGAGGCGATTTGAATGCGTATTTGGCCATACAATGACTTGCGGTGGCCAGCCGATGTACAAGTCAGTGCTTTATCCTTCCCAAACAAGTCTGGTACCAATTCAACGACCCCGGAGGGATGGAAGGCTTGGCTGGCCTGGGCGGGAAATCCGAACCAGAAACCTGGTATCGGGTGCACGCGACAGTCGGCGCCTCCTCCGACTCCGCTACACGCGCCCTAAAATGGGTTAATATTAAATTAAATTAGAAGCAATACTGCAAAACATTTGCTTAAGCCTGAAGCAGCTGGTAGGAAGGCTATATGTTGTTAAAGGATGTCTTGCTGCGATCAAAAGTCTTGCACCAGGCGGGAGTCGAACTCACACCGTCTGCTCTTCGAGCAGAATGCCATGCTTTACACCACCTGCACTGTTTGATTACTCATATCATCCATGATATCCCCGAGGCCTATCAGCCCCCGTGATAAAGATAAAAGGATAAAGGACGGCGTTATTCAATCTCCTTTGGGATGCGCCACGCATTCTACTTCTACGGGATGTCGTGGAGGCGAGTTGAATGCGTATTTGGCCATACAATGACTTGCGGTGGCCAGCCGATGTACAACTCAGTGCTCTATCCTTCCCAGACAAGTCTGGTACCACTTCACCGACCCCCAAGGGGCGGGAAGGCTTGGTTGGGCTGGGCGGGAAATCCGAACCAGGAACCTGGTATCGGCTACAGGCGACAGCCGGCGCCTCCTCCGACTGCGCTCCACGCGCCCCTAATTGACATTAAAAGTAAAAATTGAATTAAAATGAGCCGTGACATCTAGAGAAATTAAAATTGGCGCATTTTCCCGTTAGCCTATTACGGGGTGAGGGGAAGGGGATTGGGGTTAGTTAAGGGATTTCATGCAAAGGATGGCCAGCAGGGAAGTGGCTCTGGTCTGGAGTTCAGACGATAACCAAAATGCGTGCATCGGCAGCCGGCGGCGGTTGTTTTGTCTCGGCGGCGATTTAAATTCGTTCCGAAGACGATTGCCCAACGACGTCGGATGTGTGACGGTGTTTTTCGTCGTGCACCACGTGTTTTCCGATTTCACACCCATGTCACCCTCTTCCGCTCCCTATAGTCTCGTTCGCTGTCGATGGGTTTCGGCCTTACGTTCAGCGGTGATGCACTTCTCCTATGGCTAGGTCTGTCTTGACATCTAGAGCCGAAAGCCGTAAAGAGCACAGCCTTCTGGAGGTCTATGACGTGGTTCGCCTGAGAGGCATTCGCCTCTGCTCTCCGTATGGCGCTGATGCATTTTGAGAATGCATATGGAATTTTCAATGCATTAAAGCCACCCGAAAAGAACACGCTATTAAGCAGCTGACGTCATCGCCGCTCGGCTTTCAACGAGCGGGCCCGACGAAGTAGAGAAGCCGTTTGAAGCGGAAAAAACAGCCCGGTAGCGCGGCGAAGTCGTACGGACCCTGATCCGTAAGGTCGCGGATTAGAACTCGTGGCGTCTCCAATGCGCGCCTCCCTCCACTAAACCATAGATGCTTCCTTGTTACGAGCTTTGTATTCCTATATTTTTCCAAATTTGTTTGTTAATCGCATAAGAAATAGCATGGATGCTTTATGAAAATTAGCACAGCATTGGGTTTTAAAATAGAATTTTAAGTCTTCATTAGAAGGAAATGGATTTTTATTTATTTATTTAAAGCACGTGAGAGTGCCACACCAGCCGATCGGTCTGCATCAAATTGGTGTACCATTAAGAGAGGGGTTGTACGCTCATAGATTCTGATTGGATGGCATGCGCTCGATTGGTGCTGTGCTTCATTATGATTGGCTGGCGCGCCATCGTCTTTCGATGCTGCCCATTTTCGCGACATGAACTAAACATTTAATTGTTTAGAGGTTTATTCAATTTCTATTTGTCAAAGGGTGTAAAGTCCTTATTCTATTCCTTTGTTATCCATTATTATTCTAATTTTAATAATGTAGAGGAAAGCATCGCGGTTAAAATTTTCATGTGAGTTCGAGTACCATCTGGAATTATTACAAAATCAACACGCTCGTGATTTAAATTCAAAACTTTAAATATACCAAATATTGAGGCCATTCAATAATAGAGAATATAGTACTAAATTATTCAACTCCTGGAATTTCAACCTATTTTCTGAGATCTACATTTGTTTTGCAGATCACATAAAGAATGGGGGGAAATTTCCTTCATGCTAGGAATCTTATGGATACAAATATAAATTTAAACTACCTTAGAAATATTTTGTACATTCCCAGAAGTCAGGTCAGCCGGTAATAATGGTAGAACTGACTATTAACTAAGGAAGGATTTCGACCTCCCATGGAACTTCAAGTTGTGACCAGGATCATTAGAAAGAGCTCGCAATGCTGATTACGAATATGGGTGTCAAAATTGCAAAATGAAACTCCTAAGCGAGTTATGGCCTGTCGAAATCGGGGGGCCTCACCACAGGCTGGCTCTGCAGCACAGCTGGTGCGAGAGTGGTGAGTCATCGGGGCCCCGTCAGAGGGGACAGCAAGTTGCGGCGGTGGCATAGGGGTAGTGCTCCTCCTCTTCAGGTGCGACGTAGTTGGCTCGTTTCCCATTGCTATCGGCTTTTTTTGCAAATCAAAATTTATCTTCGAAATGACCTTTTGTTCTGAATTATTTATTTATTTATTTATTTATTTACCTCATACACTCATAGGTGTGCCACAATTCGAAAACTGTAAAAATCCACAGGGAAAAAACATCATCGTGATATCAAGAAATGAAAAAGAAACAGGAACGATCAATAAGGGATTAACAACAAATCGAGACACAACTAAGTAATGAACTGAAATGTTTGATGTTTTTGTGAATTGGGCTAATCCCAAAATACCTCATAAACCTAACGTAAGATCAAAAAAGATTTATTACTCTGATTAACAGTCACACTACACTAAAAATGCATTAGGGAGAACAGGTCTCTACTGCGGCTCCACTTAGATAACTTAAAAGACTACCCAGAAACCAGAAAAAAATTATTGCACGATGAAAGAAAACGAGCGGTATAATGGGTAGTAAAAAAGTAAAAAAATCTTAATTGGAGAACAGCTGTATGCCGATTTTTATGACATACTATGATAACATTGCTCCTCCATGTGTGCTACGACTTAGTAGGCACGCAACTGGCATAGCCATTCCGGGGCGGGTTCTGTCTCTCAAGAACCTCTTTAAACTAACTACGCACCCCAGGCGATGGCCTACTAAGGAGACACTCAGCGGAGATATGTGCAAAAGGAATAAATTAGATAAGAATATTGAAGCAAAGACATTTGGGTTGTATTTGGGTATATTTCTTGAAATGAAGGAAGGCTGTCTTTAAGCTAAGGGTGCCGCAGTAATGCCTGTAGTATCCGAGTTTTCCGGAGTGGTATGGTTTAAAGCCTCTAAACGACAGCAGTCTCAATATGCTCTAATATGTTACTGCATGTAGGGAATATGAGGCATTCCGAGGAAAAGCACTAGACCCCACGCCTTGGTGGAATAAGCTGGAGAAGAAGCTAAAAACCAAACAAGAGTAGGAGAACCTACATGTACACGTAAAATGTGTCATGTGGAAGAGTCTACGAGAAACAGCTAAACCGAACAAAAATAGGAGAAAAATTCATGTACTCCCAACAAGTGTCATGTGCAAGAGTCTACGGAAATCAGCAGTACATAGGTATGGAGAGAATCCGTCGACGTTGTGAGAGCACGCAATCAGCTAATACGAAGCATTCCAATTGGAGCTGGCAGGCTAGAGTGGGCTAACTCTGAACATTTAATATCGATAAAATATCAAGCTTTTTCAGCTTACTTCGAAAAGTGTGAACATTGGGAGATTTGAGAAGATCGGAAGGTAGCTTTTGCAGCCACCTAGCAACTCGCAAGAAAAAGGAGTTATGAATTTTGAAAAATTGGTTCCTTTTTGGCTGGATATAATGAAGATAAAACTCACTTGAGCGTCCTGAAGAAGGTCTGAAAACCCAGTACTTGCTTGCCTTAAGTTTCACCTGAAGATGCAAGATCCGAAAGCATAGCACTAAATCATGAAAAATTCTTCTGTATAGTAAACTTTTAAGTCCAAAAATTTGCAGTCTTCTAGAGTAATCAGGCAATGGGTTTAGGTAATCAGTGTACCTCATAGTTCTGTGGAACAAAAGTCTTGTGAATGTCCTTTGAACATTTTCGATTTTTGATTGTAAACATTTCCTAGAAGGACTCCAAACTTGGCAGCAATATTCCAAGTGAGGAAGCACATAGGCTTTATAGAGCCTTAATAGAACTCCAGGATCCTTACAGCTTACATTCCTGAAGATGAAAAAGAGGGACCTGTAAGCCTTCTTGACCGCTTGGTTTATGTGCGTAGCAAAGTCAAGAGATGTGTTGATTATTACACCAAGGTCCTTGATTTCGTTTCTATTTTCAAAACAAATATCGTTGGATTGGTACTGCACAATGGGACAGTTGCCGAGGTGTACTACAAAAGTTTTAGTAAGGTTTACTGGTAAGTCCCAGTCTGCAGACCACTCCATCATTCGACGGATAGAATCAGCTAAGGCGGAGGAGACTTCTAGCCTGTTCTCGCTGTTGTAAATACCGTATAGTTTAATGTCGTCTGCATAAAGTTGCACCTTAATGGACGTATGTGTTTTGAGTTTGGAAGGTAGATCCAAGCAGTAGATGAGAAACAAAAGCGGCGATAGAACACCACCTTGAGGGACACCACTCGGACAGGAATAACGTTGAGAAAAAACGTCACCCACTTTTACCCACATGTTCCTGTCAGCAAGGTAGGACGCAATCCATCTCACGATGATATCATTCATTCCAATCTGATTAAGTTTTTGAATCAGCTTTGAATGGTTGACCTTATCAAATGCTTTAGAGAGGTCAAAGTACACTATGTCTACTGAGAAGTTGTTATTAAGTGCAACAAGCCAGTCGAAAGTGCAATCAAGCAGTTGAGTTGTGGTGGAAGCACATGTTGGTGGAAGCACATGAAGCAATTATGACACATGTATGATTAAATAGCCGGGAAAACTACCACACACGTTACACAAACATCTCTAGGTACAGGTTGCTAGATTATACAGGTTGTTAGAAACCCCTCTAGTTATTCGTTATTCGATTCTAGTTATTTGTATTATTTGGACTCTATGTGTGCAAAATAGAAAATAAAAATGGGTACATGTCGTGTAGGTGAGCAGCATTGGTAGATGGGAACTCGTCAGCCAATGATAACCAAGCAGAGCACAGACCGAACACATGCCAGCCCATCATGGTACCAACTGTACGCGCTCTCTCTGAATTGCATGCCCATCCAATGCGGTTTGATTGGTTTAGGCGTTCCCATCTACCAATGCTGCTCACCTACGCGACATGTGCCATCAAACACGTGTCATAATTCAGAACAAAAGGTTATTTCGAAGATAAAGTATGATTTGCACAAAAACCGACAGCAACGGAAACCGACCCTACGACGTCTTACCTGACGAGGGGGGGGGGGGGGGGGGCACTATGCACCCCTGCGCTACCGCCGCAACTGGCGCAGCCTCTTACTGAGTTCCGATGACTCACCACTCTCGCGCCAGGTGTGTCGCACAGCCAGTCTGTGGTGAGGCTCCACAATTTCGGCAGGCCATTACTCGCTCAGGAGTTTCATTTTGCAATTTTGACACCCATATTCGTAATCAGCATTCCGAGCTCTTTCTAACAATCCTGGTCTCAACTTGAAGTTCCATGGGAGGTCGAAACCCTTCCCTAGTAAGTGGGGATTCGCCCCAGAAACCATCGCTATTGATTGGGTTGATCGGTAGACTATGTTTGTACGATATAAAGCACGTCCATCCACATGTAGCGCAGTCGAAGAGGCGTCGGCATTCGCGTGCTTCCGGTACCAGGTTCTTGGTTCGGATTTCCCATCGGGGCCAACCAAGCCTTCCATCCCTCCGGGGTCGGTGAGTTGGTATCAGACTTGTCCGCGCTGACTTGTTCATCGGCTGGCCACAGCAAGTCATTGTATGGCCAAATACGCATTCAAGTCGCCTCCACGACATCCCGTAGAAGTAGAATGCGTGGCGCATCCCAAAAGGGATTCAGTAACGCCGTCCTTTATAAATTTTATCTATTAAACTGCAATTAAGCAATGATTTCTTTTTTGATTTTTCCACCTATGTCATCTTCGTAGTTACTAAAGTATCCTCATCCCAGAAGGGATTAAGTAACACCATTTTTATCTTTTTATCCGTTATTTACTGGCCGCTGGCGAGGGTTCTATGTCTGTCTCTTCAAGGTGCTAGTCGAATGCCATGCCTTTTTTCCTTTATACCATCTGTTCAGCTATGTTCGATGTGTTTTCGTCATCGTCGTATGCTTCCGTTCCCTTCCGCCGCGCCGGCCTCAGCAGCGGAACAGCAGTCCAGCTCTCCTTCGTGTCCGCCGGCGCCGTTCTGCTCTTGTCCTCCGGAGTGCGTGTGCCTTTGTTTATTCGGGGCATCCACCACGGTGGCGCCGCCGGTGATGAGCCGAATTCAGCGCAACCAGTCGGCCGGTCGGCCAGTCGTCGTCACGACGTCGTCCTCGCCAGCCCCGTTTGTTGGTTGTTTTCCACTGGCACTAGTTAGGCCACTAGCCCACACGTCCGAGACCTATTTAGTTCAGTTCATTCGTCGATGTCGATAGCTTCTTAGAAGGCCTTTCGTGCGTTTAGCGACGTGTGTCCTGATCGCCGTATACTATTCTAAATGGTCTTACAACGCTTCCACCAGATCCTGTAAAAGTAGAGTGCGTGGCACATCCCGAAAATAATCTTAAAGGGTTGTTTCACGAAAGCGTTTGCTATATTCGTCAGTCTTTCTCAAGATTTTGAGCTGTAGTCGCCTTATGCAGTCATTCCGCGACTGCTTATGGTCTTACCTGGAGAGTGATAAGCCTCTCTAGGTACACATAGGCCTAGGTGCGGAATCGAACTCGACACTCTCGCTACTAGTGCCTTTTGCAGGTGCTCCTCCCGCTGTTTTGCCGGTTAGCTTCTCTATGTTTCTGGTCATTAGTGAGAAACTCATCGCCGACTTACCGACTCCAGAATGTCAACAGAATCACTGATTTCCTAGCGGCGTCGTACTTGATCGATATGAGAGCGCGCCCCTTGGCATTGCGCCATATGGAGATAGGAAAGCCCACTGATACCTAATTTCCTTGTTCTATCCACTAGTACCTCTCCACCAATGGGGCTCTTGACGTAAGTGTAGCACAGCAGGAGGGGGCGTCGAGGCCCAAATCGATTGAAGGTTCGAATCTCGCCTAGTGCAGTCAATCCTTTCGTCCCTCTGGAGTAGATGGAGTGGTCCAAGCTTGTCTGAGAAGCGTGAAGCACTGAGTTGCTGATCGGTTGGCTAAGACAAGTCATCCAATAAGCAAGTTAATTTTCCTCCACGGTACCCTGTAGAAGTAGAATGCATGGCGCATCCCGCAGAGTGGTTGACTAATCCCGACTTATGTACTTACTGTGGTAACATTGAGGACCTGTTTTGGTGCCTTTAAGTGTCATAAGAGCGTATGTAGAGAACCTGAGGGAAGGGCTTATGCTGAAGCAACCTAGTGTCTTGAGGTGCCCCATACACCCTACTTCTACGTTCATCTAGCTGTACTTGAGTACGTATTTCAACCCTTTCTTCACGGTTTAAAAAGTTGATGTAAAGGATAAACAAAAAAGGTTGGCGTTACTCAATCCCTTTTGGGATGCGCCACGCACTGTACTTCTACGCGATGTTGAGGAGGCGACTTGAATACGTATTGATCATACAACGACTTGCTTTGGCCAGTTGATTGGCACGTCAGTGCTTTATCCCTTTAAAACAAGTCTTTTACCAACTGGCCGACGTCGGAAGGATGAGAGCTTGGTTGGTCTTGGCGGAAAATCCGAACTACGGACCTCATATCGGGTGCACGCGACAGCCAGCACGCCTTCCGACTGCGCTGCCACGCGCCTAAAAAGTCGATAAACATGTGCTTATCTTCTTCTTGTAGGTTTGAAACCCTACACATGACCCTATATGGGGTAGATAAGGGTTCTAGGCAAGTAACAGAACCCAGCCTGGCTAGGCTCACCTCGAAGCGGCGCCCCTAGCTACTGCGCGAAGCACACCTGGCAAGAACAAGTGGGTTTCAAGCGCCTCTGCTCATGAACTTATTGAAGAGTCATTATTTATCGACCTATTCAATCAATATCGATCGTTTACAGGGCGAGTTCCCACCTAGTTGCTAGGTCGATCGTAGCTTTCGGTTCACTGCTATGATTGAATGAAATATTTCTAGCAAATAATAGTACACGTCGCGAAAGGTGAGGGAACGAGTCGTTGATTCTGAGATACCCGCAGTAACCAATCAAGAACAGCCTCATCTGCTGAGGCGGGATATGTGATTGGCTGTAGCGACTACTGTAGAAACAACGAGCATTCCCGCGCCCCTGCACGTTCCCGCACCGCCGGCTGTGGTCTTGCCGTACCCAAATATTTTTGCCAAAATTTTTAGTGATCTACGCAAAATGTCAAAGTTGAAGACCTTCTGAAGACCTTTTCTACTTTCTGAAGACCTTTTTATGTTCAACATGTTGTCATTAACAATTAAGAGTAGTCCGATGACTTTTTGCCTATGCCTCTCCCTTTGTCTTCGATAGCTCTTCCTGAGGCTCTTCATCCATTTGAAGCTTCTCATCTGATGAATCTTTAGATCAGAGTGCCTAAGAGGTTCGTTTTCGAGCAGAACAAAGCGGCTGTCCTTCGGGATTCCCCCGAGACGACGTCAGCAACGACGCGGCCGCCGTCGGTCCCGGACCACATTCGCTATTCAGACACATTCATGCAGTCCTTCCGGACTTCCTGCATGCACGTAGCACTGTTAGAGAGTGCTGGCCTGCTCGCCATATCGATTTCTCTCTCCTTTCGGCTTCACTTTTGGCAACAATTTGTCGTTTGTATAGGCACTTTTTCGGGCATTTAGGCCCGTAGGTACCTTGAGGCTTACAATTAGGCCTGCTCAGCAGGACGAGCCTAGAATGCCAAGACGTGCAACGATAAGTCTTTGTTTGGTGCATAACTGAGAATTAGGGAATGGATTCCTACATAACTAATTGTTTTCGCGCTACGTCTTCTTCACGTAATCAATTAGACAACTGGGGCCAGATTCATCAACCGCTTACCGCCCTCCAACGGTGAAAGTACCGCCAAACCTGATGCTGACGAATGTCACATTGAGAGGTTTGGCGGTATTTTCACCGTTAGAGGGCGGTAAGAGGTTGAGAAATCTGGCCCCTAGATGACTGCCCTCATCGTCGAACCCTAAGAGTTTGCTCCATTGCCATTATCTCCCTCCTGTGTAGTACTTCAGCTCGTTGTCGTTCTTCCGAAGGCCTGCAGTGTCTTCCAGAGGCTCCGAAACTGACTCATGTAGCCCCTTTCGTCCCATATTTTTCTTCCAGGTTGTTCTGGAAAATTTTGGAACTCCTGAAATGCACGTAGAGCGACGTCTCTTTTAGTCCTGTTTTGTTTACAGCTTCGCCCTATAGTTGGAAATGATAATTGGCTGACTTGTCTGTCCGATGGCCACCGCAAGCCATTCGATAGGCCAAATACCAAAAATTGCCTCCACGACATCCCGTAGAAGTAGGATGCGTAACGTATGCCAAAACGGATTGACTAACGCCGTCATTCATCCTTTATCCTTATCCTTGTAAGGGCTGAGCTCTCTAGCAGGTTGATTCCCTCTATCGTCGGCCCCATTCTAAGGAGTCTCTTTATAGGCTTTCCACGAGTTTTAGAACAGTTAAGGTTATTTCCATCTCCGCAAAGCTGTCAAAGAATATTACAGCGGTTAGATTAATAAAAGAATAAAAAATAAAGGACGGCGATACTCAATCCCTTTTAGGATGCGCCACGCATTCTACTTCTACGTGATGTCGTGGAGATTTGGATGCGTATTTGGCCATACAATGACCTGCGGTAGCCAGCCGATGCACAAGCCAGCGCTTAATCCTCCTCAGACAAGTCTGGTACCAATTCACTGACCCCGGAGGGATGGAAGGCTTGATTGGCCTGAGCGGGAAATTCGAACCAGGAACCTGGTATCGAGTGCAGGCGACAGTCAGCGCCTCCTTCGACTGCACTACACGCGCCCAGTTAGATTAACTGAAGTTTATATGTATATTAAATATCTGTTAGATTGTACATTTAATAATTTACGTATACCATTTTCCCGTCAAATTGGACACTTTTCACGTCGAATTGGACTTCTAAGCTAGCCTAGGACTTTAGAAATGAAAGCGAACTCTTTCAAATCGAAATGACATTTAGGCGGGTTAAATTACGGACTAACTAAGGCAGTTAGAATAATTTTTTGTGCAAAAAACTTTTGAATTTTTTCAGTTCATCTGCCGCAAGATGTGCAATAATTTCATAATAAAATTGTATTTTTCTGAGAAAAAATAATAAATTAAATGTTGTTTTAAAGCGTAGCAAGGCAGAAATTATTTAATGCATCAAAATATTGGATTGCGCCATGCACTCGCCACAATGTTTATTTGATGGATAGTGTAAATACTGCTTGCAGACATTCAAAAGTCTTACCATTAGACTAGCTTATAAGAGTGTCCCATTTGATGTGAAAAGTGTCCAATTTCATTTTAAAGGAGTCCATTTCGACGTGAAAATTGTATATTAACATTATGTGTTAAAAACTATTTTTTGCATTTAATTAAAAAAGAATTGGATTAAAAATAATTAAAGTTATGATCAGTATATTATGCCATATCAGCAAACCAAATTGGGTTTCAAAGAAGCGAATTGCTGTAACCCATTGATTCAAGTTTTAAATTATTAGACTATAGGTTTGGAGGACTACGAAACTATATCGCTCAGAAGGCTACCTCTTGGGAGGAATTCTCCATCTTTTTCTCATCCAATTTCGTTGCCTTTGAAGAATGTTATCTTCACCTTTATGTTCCCCATTTTAACTTCTTCTAATGTCAAACAGAACCTAGGATTTGAGGCGATTTTCCGTCCTTGCTATGATTTACACTCTTAGAAGGCGATATTTTCAATGAAAGTAAGCGCTATTGGGCATATCTTCTGCTCGGATTCCAGCACTGTTGGGCTGTAATATAACGGCTTGACATCTCCTTTCTATTTATAGCTACTCTGTACATGCTAAATACAAAAGGCGGGCTTCGGTAGGGAGCTTCTACTAGCGAAAAGACCCGGTTTCCATGCGTTTGAGAGGAATCAGTCATACCTTTATGATATTTTTAGGGCTATTTCGTTCTCATTTTGTGGTTTCTAATCATGGTTCTTTCACCGCCAACGAAATGCGGAGATTTCAGATGCTTGCTCTTGACTAGGGCTTGCTACAAATTCGTGAAACGCGACTATTCCTGCAGCGAAAATAAGTGCTCTTGGTTCAATTCTTGATTGAGATGCGACTTTTTGCTTAGAGATTACAGCGTTCTGGCTCCATAAATTAACGTCGAAGCGTATCCCTTCTTCCTACACGAGCTTCGTCCATGTTATAGACCTATTGCAAAAGGGAGGTCCTGGCCGGGATCGAACCGGCGACCTTCTGCGTGTGAAGCAGACGTGATAACCACTACACCACAGGACCACACGGCAGCCACGGCTAACGTAACATCACTGACCGCCGCCACCACGGCGGCAAAGCGGTGGCTTCGATTCGCTGCTAGAAAGTCAAAGACGTCTAACGCCTCCTGAACGATTCAGAATGGGTCGACTGAGTAGCGTCTATCGATCAAACCAAGGGCGTGAGGTCAGAAGTGGAGGAGAAGAAGCTGAGGCAGTGCTACTTTCCCTTTTTCTTGGGGAAATTTGTTGGGTGTTCTACCCGATTTTCCTCCACTAATACTGCTGCTATCCGGAATCGGTTGAGTGAAGTACAATGGCTGAAGACGTGAAAGGCGGCACGACTCGCAAAGGTGGCTCAAAACACCTTTCAGGGTCGACTATACATGGCAGGTGGCCCGCTGTGCATCGTCTCGGGCGCAATTCGGCTCCATTGATGGCTGGGAAAGCTTTTGCTGGAGCTGTTCTTCATCAGACCTCCCCGTCGCCGTCTCTGCTAGTATTTTCTGAAGGGACTATGTGGCTTAATGGCTGGGTACCTTCTCCGGGAGCCGTCAACACGCCTTGGGTTCGATTCCCAAGCTAGGCCATGTGAAGCTTTCTATCCTTGGGTGTGGTAGAAGCGCTCCAGCCTCAATTGGGGGCACTTTTATGATCATTTTTGGCTGCAGTTCATTTCGTAGAGCCTGAATATTTCAAGATGTGTCACTGGCGCTGGCCTCAGACCGGCTTTTGTTAACGAATTAAAGCTAAGATTTGTGCAGAAGAATAAATGGACCCGAGTCCCAGCTGGGGCTTGTGGTTTCATTTGTTCAGAATTGCTTCCTCGGAGTCATTAGGAGCTGCTGCTGCTCATCATATATCCTTCAGATGAGAGCGTACCGCATGATACTCACAATGCGTCCATCATGGGAGATAGAAGAGGTATGCATGGCGCATTCTAGCACTTGACGGTTATCGGCCGTCCTGTCACATATCCTCGAATTCTGCACTAAATCATGTTTACTAGGGATTAAGGGATAAAAGAGGTTGACGTTAATAAATTTCTTCAAAAGATACGCCATGCACTGCAATTCTTCGGTATGTCATGGAGGGATTGAATTTTGAATGCGTACTCGACCTATACAAAGACTTACGGTCGGTCGTTTGAACAAGTGTTTTACCTTTTCCTAATCAGTCTGCTACCAAGCCACCTAATCGGGCGGATTGAACGCAAGGTTGACCTGGCCGGGAGTTGAACCATGGATCGATTTCAGATGCACGCGGCGGCCGGTACTTTCTCCACCGCGCTTTTGGGAACAAGTCACTAAGCTTTAACTACTAAGTGATACGGCAAGCTCCCAAAAACCACGAAAAATTAGGCAAATTATGCTGCTGTAGGACGTTTTTGTTGCGACAAAAACTCTTGCCCCAGGCGGGACTCGAACCCCCTCCCCCACCATCTTCTGCTTTCCGGGCAGCGATGCCACGCCTTAAAAAGCTACGTAGTCTATAGGTCAGCCGCTCCAGGATTAAGCGAATGTGTTGAAATATTGTTAGGCAAAGTGGCTGAATACATTGTCGCTCAAAATATTTTTTGGGTTTATGGCTTGAATGTGGGCAGCATTGGGAGGTGGGAACGCGCCTGCCAATGACACATGGCAAGCAAAGTACGGACGCCAGCCCATTATGATACCGGTCTCACACCACTTTCTGAACAAAGCCTTTCAATGCGGCATGATTGACTAGCACGTTTCCACCTCACAATGCTGTCCACATTCGCGACATGAAGCCGAGGAAGCGTTAAAAAATACCTTATTCAATAATCCTACATATTCAAAAACCTACATACTTACTTGAGCGGTTTGTGCATTAGTAAAGCACTGGTTTTTCCTCTCCATCATCCTCATTTTTTTCACTAATTTTGCCCTTTTCCCTCTCATTTTCTTTCTTCGTCCCTTCTTTCCTTGTTGTTTTTTTATAACCGATTTATCTCTTGTCAATTTCCTTCCTTCCTTCTTGCACTGTGTGATTTGAATTGGCATAAATAAATAAAAACATAAATTACTTCGTCTATTTTTTAAAAATAGTTTTTATAAATAGAAGCTTACGGTAATTACTGGTTTGAAATGCAGCCTACGTGGGAAGTCGGGAACGCCCATTGTCAGTCAGTCGGAGCACCGACCGAATATACCCCAGAGAACCATTCCATACAACCTGGAGCCAGATTCATCAACCGCTTACCGTCCGGTAACGGTATATCGGTTATGGTATCTGTATCTCTATATCTCTCCGTATCACCTACTAGAATACGTAGGCCGATATTGTGAATCCGCCGTGAGATGATACCTGAATGACCCCTGATGAATCTGACCCCTGGTATGACAATCACCCAGCGCCAGGTTTGCTGGTATTTTCGCAGTTAGAGGGCGGTAAGCGGTTGATAAATCTGACTCCTTATTAGTCCGATTCGCTTCCCTCCCTTTGTAGGTCACATTAGCGATCAGTACTCAGAATTTTTGAAGAACATGGAGAAGGCTAAGCACAAGAATAAAATTCATATGGGATGGGTTTGAATACAATTCATTTGGGGTTATATATATATATATATATATATATATATACATATATATATATTATTTCTCTCTACTATTATATTAATGTAGGTCTTGATATACGGGAAGGTATTTGTCAATAATGTCCTCGACTAGCGGAGATATTTAATTAACGTTTTTTCCTGGGTAGAAAAACTGCTATTAACGGATCGGAAATGGGCTCTTCATCAACCGTGGACTTGTTTATTCACTGCTCTTCATCTAACTGCTAACAGCTCCTACTTTTTTATGAAATATTGCATAGAGATGTGCCACACGAGAGATGTATGCTCTATTTGTCTGTGGTCTTTCCGGCAGACTGATCATTCTGGTTCACAATGAGGCATACGTGGGGGACTGAAGGAGACTTTTTATCGTTCGTTGCTGGACATTTTTCAACAACCCTAAACCTTTATTCCGAAAATGTACTGCTCAATGGCCTGAGTCATGCATTTCACCTCTATTCATCAAGCTCCCCAGAAGCATCGAGCGGATCTTCGTCCTTAAATCTACGCATCGCGTGACAACCGGATGTGAAGATGCTGGCCACAAACACTTCAGGCTTCGTTATTCACAGAGAACAATGAAAGTAGGCGACTTTATCGGCCCTTCGGACCTCTACTCTGGCTTCTTACTATACGATTTTCTTAAAAGCTTCAATTTATTGGCCTCGCCATTTTTTAAATTTATATTTATTCATATGAATGAAAAAATAAAAGACAGTGTTACTCAATCCATTTTGGGATGCGCCACGCATTCTACTTCTGCGGGATGTCGTGGAGGTGATTTGAATGCGTATTTGGCCACACAATGACTTGTGGTGGGCAGCCGATGAACAAGTCAGAGCTTTGTCCTTCCTAGACAATTCACCGACCCCTGAGGGATGAAAGGCTTAGCTGGACTGGGCGGGAAATCCGAACCAGGAACCTGATATCGGGTGCACGCTACAGCCGTCGCCTCCTCCGACTGCGTTAAACGCGCTATATTGTGTGGTCGATCGGACTGAATCTTCTCTGAAAGTCTAGTTGTTTTCATTAACTTATACTTATTATTATTAAATTATTTTTATTTATATGTAAATTTTATTTTATTTTATTTTTCATTTCACCCCGAATTTCACAGTATCTCTTTATGTTATTGCAGAATGTTATAAAACATTTAAAAGAAAATGATTTGCTCTACCAAAAGGTATGTATTGCTTTTTTCTCATTCAGTTTTTTGATAATTTTTTGGCAATTAAAGTGGAAAGTCAACAAGAAAGAAACAAAATGACCTTTACTGATGGCTCCTTCTCTCTGCTTATTTTTTGATATTTTTTACATATCGTTATGCACCGTTCGAAAGAGGATGACTTACACTAGAAGAACATGTGTTCGATTTTTTCGATCATTTTGATTTTTGTTAAGTTTCAGGGCATTAAAGTGGTGTTCAGAAGAAATAAATTATTTTCTAAGGCATATAGTGTTGGGTATTGGTAGAAAACGTATCTTTAGATACAATAGATAGCTAACGTGATAGTTTCAACATTTTCTGTTTTCTTCGAAAATTTTGAAAATTTCCGCCAATCCCTGAAAGGAACCCACTAGCCAGTGAAAGTGCTGACCGCGCAGGAGCCAGCGGTACATGTCGCGAAGGTGAGCAGCACTGGTAACTGGGAGCACGACAGCCAACAATAACCAAGCAGAGCACAGACCGAACACGTGCTAGACGATTAGGGCACGGACTGTATACGCCCTCTCTGAATGGCACGCCCATTCAATGGGGTTTGATTGGATGAGGCGTTCCCATTTCCCAATGCTGCCCGTCTTTGCGACACATACCGGAAATTCATAAGAGAAACAACTTAAATTGGCTATAAAAGGCAACAAGGAAAAGAAGAAGGAAAAACGAAAGACAAAAAGAACAAGCTCTGTGAAAATTGAGGAAGTTGAGAAAAATTCACTAATGCACGAGCCGGGGTACTTAATGTGAAGGTTTTCCCTTGACAGTACGTTCTCCGATGCGCCTTGATCACTGTGTTCTCATCTCCCATTGTTCTGGACTCTGCGAAACTACAAATTCTTCTTTACAGGGCTTTCTATATCTGAAGAACTGAATGCACTATGCGACCTACTGGTAAATGTATTCGCTACTCTACATATATTCGGTTGTCCGGAAAGTTCTCAGCGTTTTGTGTCATTACTTTTCATTCGTCTATTATTAACTAAAAATTCAGCTTGCATTGCCCATTAATGCTACTTTCTGTACAGAATTTTTCGCTCCATCTGAGTGAATAATTTGATTCAACGTTGTTTTGTATTTCTGTTCTTGAAGGGCTTATTGAAGTATGTAGAAGGAGCAGTTCTGAGCGATATTTTATTTTGACTTCAAATTGGGACAATCCGCAGCCGAGACAGCTCGACAAATCAAACAAGTGTGGGGGTTGGAGAAAGCATTGTGCGCCAGTGGTTCAGTAAATTTCGGACCGGAGATTTCAGCCTCGAAGGAGACCCTCGTAGCGGTCGACCTGGAGCAGCCCTGTACGACGAGTTGAAGGAATTGGTGGAATCTGAACAAACCCAAACAGTGCGCGGGATCGCGGAAGAGCTAGACATCAGTAACACTGCTGTTGCGGATGCTTCAAAACGACGCCCTGGGAAGGTGAAAAAGCTCCTACGAGTCGAGTGAGCGGCAAAAATTGTCACGTTTCGAAATTTCGTCTCCTCTACTTTTACGCAACAAAACTGACCCGTTTTTGGATCGAATCATCCCTTTTGATGAAAAGTGGATTTTGTATGTTAACAGGTAACGTTCCGGACAGTGGTTGGACGCCGACGAACGCCCTAGGCCTTTTCCTGAGGCGAACCTCCACCAAAGAAAGGTAATGGTCACTGTGTGGTGGTCGGCAGCTGGTGTGATCCATTACAACTCTTTGGCACCACATCCGACGATCACAGCAGAGTCCTACTGTAAGGAACGCGACGAAATGCACCGAAAATGGCGTGAACTTCATTGGTCAAAAGGTCAGGTCAAAAGGAGAGGCTCGATTCTTTTGCACGCCCACACGTTTCGTTTCGTTTCAAATTACCATTCGAAAATTGAACGAAGCAAGGGTTGAAGTTTTGCCTCACTCGCCATATTCTCCAGGCCTTTCACCAACCGACTACCTCCTTTTCAAACACCCTCAGAACTTTCCCGCTGGTAGAACCTTCAACAGTCAGGACCTGCCAAGACAGCTTTCCTGGACTTTGTGGAATCTCGACCACCTAATTTTCTCGCTGATGGAATAAGTCGACTGGTGTCCCGTTCGCAAAGGTGTGCTGATTCGAACTTTGCTTATTTTTACTAAATCCCATATGATTTGAGAAGGTTATGGTAATTCGTAGTGAAGTCCTCAAAACGCTGAGAACTTTCTGGACAACCTAATAGCTAGAAGAACGTTGTAAGTATTAGGCACGTAATTGATCCCATCTCAAGTACCTGACATTGCAGTGTTATCCCGAGCTCTTCTATAGCAACCGTTCACGATTCAGAACATTCTTTCTTTCCTTACTTCTGTGTGAATTCGTTGAACACCACGGCGAAATACACTACGGTGAATCAAATCATCTGATTCATAGGATTCATCGCTAGGAATGACGGACTGCCACGTCCACAACAACTCCCAGAAGTAACAGTTTCTCTCTGCCATTGCACCGTTGACACCACTGTGGTCAGTACTGCGCCCCGGGTTCCTCTACAGGGTGGCTCCTAAATATTTGCGCGTAGTTTATGACTAATAACTTCAACAAAAAACAACAGCTATACAATCTGATGCAACTTCTATATAGAGCAATGCCTAACAACCATTTACTCGAGAAGATGTTCAGAATGAGCTCCTTTTGCCGCAATACAGGCCTTCAGTCTCTTCTCGACCGACATCACTGTGGGCCGCAGGAAGGTGACGTCGATATCGTCCCACGCCTTCTGAAGTGAAGCTTTGAGAGCGTTTAACCTTTGTTGACTCTTCGAGGAGACCTTCTGCTGCAAGTAGCCCTCCACACAGCGAAATCCATCGGATTCAGATCAGGCGAGTTAGGTAGCCAGAAGTCCTTCGTCCAGTAGCCGGGGAAGTGACTCTCGCAGAATGAGTAGGTGCCCAGTCCAGTTGGAGCACGCATTAACCACTGACAAAATTTTCAGCAACGCAGGGGAGAAGAACATCGCGCAGGAGGTTTTTTTGGTAGACTTCAGCGTTGATTTTCACTGAACGGTCGACGAAGACCATAGGTGTCTTATTGTCCAGGGTAACGTCAGCCCATACTATTACAGATTTCGGAAAAAGAGTCCTGTTGAGAACACGACGTTGAGAAGACCTGTTTCTGGATGGAGGCAGCAGCTGACACTGATTCTATGAGCTGTGTGCCACTTCAACGGTAAAAATCTTCTCGTTCGTCCAGACGACGTTTGACAAGCGGCCCTGCTGGATCTGCTTTAGCAGCAACTTGGATTTTTCCAATCTAATCTGCACGGCAGCTTTCGTAAGGGTTTGTCCGCGATAAAGACGATAACTGCGAAGCCCAAGATCCTGTTTGACGATCTCCTGTGTTTTTCTGCGGGAAACCCCAAGGTCTACGGCCATCCGATTCATGCTGACTCCATTGTTCCGGTCGATTCTCTTTTTTATGACCTTTCGAAGGCGGAGAGTGTTTACAGTACGTGGTCTGCCAGATCTCTTCCTCGGTTCGACCGTTCCTTCCTCTCTGTACTGTTTCACATCGTGTTGGACTGTTCTGGCAGAAATTTGAAGTCGTCGGACGATATCTGCTGCAGAATGTCCTTTATCGGCGAGATGAGCGATGGTGGAACGATGTGGTGAAGCTTTCATTGTCGAGGGTATTGCGTGTATCACCTTGCTCCGTTTTGGTACATACTTCCCCATTCTAGAAAAATCCTAATAATTGATCTCCCGCCATTTTCAAAATTACAGCAGCGGCTTGAATTTCACGCAAATAATTAGGAGCCACCCTGTATACTGGTTGGACCAGCTGCGAGCTGCTGCTCCTTTCAGTGTTCTGTTAGCAGAGCAATGCCTACGCGCTGGCTTCTTTACTGATGGGGTCCTTTTCTTCTTTCTACATGAATTCAAAGGTATTTCATTGCGTGGCGCATACCAAAATCGACTACTTGATGCTCTCCTTTACCTCTTTTCCTTTATCTTGAGAGAGCGCTTGTTAACTGGCTTTCATCCTTTGACCTTTTTTTGAGGTAGTAAAGAAAATCGAGCGCATAGTGGTAGAAGACTCAGTACCAAACGGACGCATTCATATTGCCTCCATGTCGTCCCGCTGGAGTATAGTGCGTGGCGCATTCCAAAAAGAGTTAATTGGCGCCGTCCTCGGTCCTTTATTCTTACTACACCTACAATCTTGCAACTTCCTTACCCTTTAATAATATTTTAATTGAATAAAATTAGACAAATAGGTGACGTACGCATTCTTTGATACGTACTTCTGCGAGACAATGTAGCAGTGCAATCAAATCGTCTCCATGACATCCCGCAGAAGTAGAATGCGTGGCGTATCCTAAAAGAGATTGAGTAACGCCGCCCTTCATCCTTTAACCTAATGTCGTATGATGTGGCTAAGACAAAGAACAGTAGTGTGGCCGGTGGTGCTCTCGTCTTTCAGCCTCCTTCCAGCTCCAACTCGTGCTTGAGGTCGGTGTGGTTCAGGCAGCTTACGGCCACCTTCCATCCGCTGTTGCTACAAGCTGGTCCACTCACTGGCCGATGCGCCCGCCACCATCCTGGCGACCAGGCGGCTGGTCTGTAATCGGAGAGGCGTATTGTCACCTGCGAAGGGTCCTCTTCTTCCTCCCAGACGTTCATTGTTCGCTGCCATATTTGCCGGACAGCTTCGCCAGATCGGCCGGCCACCTTTGAAGGCGTGCTCGTCGTGTAGTCCGCCTATTCGCCTTGTCTGAAGGAGGTCTACAGCCATGCAGTGCTTCGTCAGCAGCTGTGATGGGGTCATTCTCCCACTTCATTCATTTCCTTCCTTTTCTGATAGTCATTCTCGAATATTTACGGGTTGTCAAGAGACTGTTGGGCTCAAGGTGCAAGGAGATAATTCTTCGTCCAAAGTTAATAATAATAATAATAATAATAATAATAATAATAATAATAATAATAATAATAATAATAATAATAATAATAATAATAACTGCGAAGTTGACGTAGCTGTCTCTATGGATACTGTTTCTCCTTATCTTTTTAAACCTTCACCATCATATAAAGCACAAAGCACGACGAAAGTTAGTCCTTTTCTGGGATGCGCCACGCATTCTACTTCCACAGGAGGCAGTTTGAATGAGTGCCAGTTGGCGAACAAGTCTGTGTTTTTTCTTCCGATTTGGTACCAATTCTGGGGCCGGATTCATCAGCGACTTACGTAACTTTAGCGGAGAATTGTAAGCGAACAGCTCAGATAAAGCGGCTTATCAGGCGATATGGTGAGCGATAAGCCGCTTTATCTGAGCTTTTCGCTTACAATTCTCCGTTAAAGTTACGTGTAAGTCCTTGGTGAATCCAGCTCCATTTTGGCACGCTGGAGGGATAGAAGACTTGATTCGGCTTGGCGAGCTATGAACGAGAGACCTTCATTCGCTTTCGATGAAAAATTATTAGGTTGGTGCATAAGTTCTCGGACATTTGGGCCATGAAATATTTATTATCACAACATACGAACAACAATATCAAATCATTTGAAGTGACCACCCTTTACATCAATTGTCTTTCGCCAACGTGCTGGTAAGTCATGGATGCCTTTTCCCCAAAACGTGCCCGGTTGTGATTCGAAAAATGTGAGCAGTGCCTCCTTGACATCCTCTCGGTTCCTAAATTGCTGGCCGTCCAAATAGCGTTGAAGGCTTGAAAACAGATGATAATCAGAAGGAGCGAGATCTGCTGAGTAAGGTGGATGTGGAGGAACGGTCCATCCGTAGTTCGCCAACTCAGCCGCCGTCGCTCTAGCAATATGCGGTCTAGCGTTGTCGTGTTGAAAGTACACCTTCACTTGCTCTCCTCGTGTGGTTTGAAGGTGGGCCCTCAACTTCCTCAGTTGGTTGACGTAAACCTCTGCCGTCACTGCTATCCCTTCGTCCAGCAGCTCCCAGTATTCTACGCCAAGAACGCTTCACCAAATGCATAGCATCACCTTTTTCACGTAAAGGTCGGGTTTCGGAACGTCCTCTGCCTCTCCAGTTGCCTCAACCCACTGTGCACGCCGGTGATGATTAGAGTAGAGTATCCACTTCTCATCCCTGGTGACACGGTTGTCCAGCCATCCGTGGGTACGTCTGAGGGTAAGGAGAGACAGATCGACATCGGCTCTGCGATCCACGTCATGTTGCGTCAAGTCGTGAGGTACCCAGCGACCCAATTTTTGCACCTCGCCAATCGACTTCAATCCTCGAACGACTATTGAGTGACTAACACCAAGAGTGCTTGATAGTTCGCGAGCGGTTTGGTATGGGTCTGCTTCCACTCTACTTCGGAGGCCATCCAAATCCAGTGTCATCGGGCGCCCTTCTCGTTCATCATCTTCAACGGAGAATTCACCAACTGCAAACTTCGAGAACCACTGGTCCACAGTACTTCGAGCAGGAGCACTCTCGTTGTAAACATCCTTCAGGCGACGATACGATTCGTTGGCATTGAGGCCAGATTGATGCAGGAATAACATGACGTGCGAATATGCGTCTCAGTTGGGATGAATTGCTTAGCCATACTAGCTGACGTTAACAACGCAGAAGTAAATGTTAGGAACAGTTTTGTAGCCCTTTCCTTTCTCTATCGATCGATCATTTACGCGTTGATAGACGAGAAGTTCATACGTGAGAAATTTGGCGGGAAAATGTGCTTTCAATTCAGGAAGGATTAAATGTCCGAGAACTCATGCACCAACCTAATAGATTTTGTTCTAAAACGCAATGAAGCAGCAGTCATTTGGTGTACAAAAAAAAGGATCGCGCCATGCATTCGAAAAGCTCGTCGCGATTTGTATTCGATTGATTCTATTGCATCATTTACCGATGTGAAACTCCATGTGAACACGAATATTGCTATCGAATAAAAATCGCATGGCGCAGTCTCTTCTATTAGAACTAAAAAAGGACGTCTTTCTACTGTTTAAAACAAGCTTTAAGCCATTATTTTCCTAAAAAAATAGAATTTTTTTTAATAATTTTAAACAATGTATACACTGTTTAGTGAACTAAAACTCTTAAGACCGCTTTTAGTTTAATGCAGAAGGAGCTCGATTCCGATGACGATCATTTCGATTTCTAAAACCTTCGGCTTGTTTAAAAATATTCTAACCATTTTAAGAGTCTGTAGCTTAGTTTGAAATAAGCTCGATTCAGTTTAGAAGATGTTCAGTTTGATTTCAAAGTCTTAGGCTGTCTTAGAACAGTGTTCGATTCGAATTGAAAATGCTGTAGATGAGTTGATTAAGATCGAGCCTGGTTCTTTATACATAACGGAAACAAAACCAGGAAACAACACCATGAGACCGTCTACTCAGTAGTAGAAGTTGGTGTTCCATGGCAGATAGTAGATTGGAGTCCACTCGTTGCTCCGGTCGTCCCACTTGTAGGTGCCCTCGTTCGCTATCCACGCTGCGGTTTGTCCGCACTTGGTGCCGCCCAGCTTTCTGAAACTCTCCAAGACGTGGTCGTTCGCTCATCGCTGCTGACGACTGTGAAAAGCCCCGCTGCTCTGGCTATGAAGAACGTACCTCAAGACTTTGGAGGTGTCGTAATCCTTAAGCGTGACCTCGTTAAAGAGCGGGTTTCTTTTGTATATCTTTGAAAAATCTGAGCCGGTGCCCGTGTCGGGAAGGCTCTCTCGAAACTGCTGATCGAATTGAGCCCTTTTTGTAATTTGCCGAGTTGTTCTGTTGAAGAGAACCAAGTATGCGTCGCGTATAACGAAGCCAGATTCAGAGTTTCGCGAGCAGATGTCCTTCGTGGGGGAGTGGTAGAACTGGAATATGTAGTATTCTGAGGGCGTTTGAAAAGTATCTGCCGAAATACGGCAATATTTCGATGACATCGTTAAGGTTCGACCTCCTCCAACTGGGATTGTTGCGATCGGCGGTCCCACCGGCGGAGATAATCGCCTGCCCGTTGTGCTCCTAATCACTTCGTGGGCACCGCTGGGGCCGGATTCGTCAACGAGTTACGTAACTTTAACGGAGAATGGTAAGCGAAAAGCTCAAATAACGCGGCTTATCAAACGATGTGGTGAGCGATAAGCCGCGTTATCTGAGCTTTTCGCCTACAATTCTCGTTAAAGCTACGTAAGTCGCTGACGAATCCGGCCCCTGGATAGAACCTAACCCATGGGAGAGGACCCCACTAGCTAGCCATGTCTGGTCCGTATGCTTGCCCAATGGAGCTGCAGTAACCGACGGTCCTTTGCCTGGCCTCCTGCCTGCTATCCGGCTCCGTACCTTCTCATCAATCGTCCCCAGAAGGAAACTCCACAACACCAAGGGATCAGTACCCGCAAGCAACAATATCTGCTCAGGAACCAACATCGTCAACCTTATGCTGCGCCCAGCTCGTCGTCCGCGTACCCGTACCATGCGTAGTGAGTTTCGAATATCATATACAGGATACATGATCAAAAACGCTACAGTGCACTGCGACGACAACTGACCCATGCTTGCATTAGGCCTATGTTATACTTCGGCGACGCGTCGGCGACAACAGCTTCGCCGAAGTATAACATAGGCCTTAGAGTGCGAAATTGACATCGGAGCACGCTTCTCCACAGTCGATGTGCATTGTGTCGCTCGGTGTCCACGTGGAAATTCGATCGATGATGACATACGGACGCTGTTGATTACGACTATTGGCAAACCTGGTCTGTTGCGGAGGACAACGCAGAGCAGGGAAGCGTCTGGAATCTTCCATGCCAAGCCGCGCCCACTGGAAAAGGAATATCAATCTGCCCGGAACCACTCGGCACTACAAAATTGGGCACAAGTGGCTAGTTGCACCACACCCCGGAGTTCCTTTGCTAGCGTGATCCTGCTCTCGAAGAGCGCAGAACCCAATCGTACACTTCGCGGATGAGCTCCTAAACTCCTACAGAAGAAGTCGAATCGTTGAACAAACATAAAACACTTTATTCCAGGAGATCCAACTAGAGCCCTACCGCAGAAGTGCGTGAGGAAATGCCGGGGGCTAGGGAAGCAGGGCGCCCGCCCCTCATTGTACTGTAGTTCCACTCGGAGATGATGCCAGCGCCAGTCCTCTTTGACCCGTATTGAACGAGTTCCTTTGAGGTCGCGGGGGTGAGCGCTGTGCTCATCAGAGCTCGCTGCCGTCTCCTGGTGCCGGTCAGCTACCCGTAGTGACCTGTGCTGACCTCTTGCAGTACCGGGACCCTGGTCATTGATGGTCATGCGGCATGATGGGAGTATAGACGAGCGAGCGGCTATCCTCGCCGTCGGAGCGCAGGGAGATCGATGCAGACTGGTGGTGTCAGAAGGGCGGAGTTGTAGCTGATCGACTACTGATGTCAGTCATTTGATAGCCATTAGAACTAACCAAGCGCTCCCGTGGCAATGTTCCAGCGCCCGCTAAACTACCACGCAAACCCACACGTCAACCGAGCCGTCGTCATTGGAGCTCGTTTTCGTCGCCCTTGGGGAGTCCGCAGCTGGGGGTTCTGCGCTCAAAGAGGTCTTCGAGCGCAGAACCAGCCTAGGGTGGGGGCTCCAGGATGTGGTGCGAAAATTCCGCAACGCAAGAGAACCGAACCTCTGACCTCTCTCGCATGAAGCAACACCACTATCCACTAACCCACGACCCGCTTGCCGGGAATGCCATCGCGGGCGTACAAAACATCGATCGAATGCCCACATGGACGCCGACGCGATCCACCACACAACGGCAGCAACCACACGCTACAGCATCGTGGGCTGATGTGCAAACCTGCGCATCACTTCGCGACTCCATGGAGTGCATCGGCAGAAAGTGGTTACGTCTAAGTAAGACTCAGTCATTTTCCCAGAGCCTAGGTTGGTGGAAGCGCCCCATCGGCAAGCCATCGTGAGGAACAGCATGTCCGACCAATCACAGAGCAGAGCAGAGATTGCACCGACTACTATCAGCGTGGGTTCAATCCCAAGGCGGGGGGCGGGGAAGGGGGGGGGGGCACTCCATACTCACGCCCAAACACTTAACCCATTGACGACCGCGCGGCAAATCGCGTGTCTGGCGCGTGGGACCGCGAGCTGGGACCGCCTTGAGGCTCGAATCTCGTGCATTCACTACTTCACGGTATTCCAAATGAAGCTCCCTCTCCAATGGGTGAGCCACATATTGGAAAAGGCCGGAACAGGTTCGAAGCAAAACGTAGAAGATGTATTTGCTGCTACAAAAAGGTCAGCACAGAAAAGGGTGCACGTTCGTCACGAATCGTGCAAATAAAGTGACCACACGATGTAGCAAGTGTTTGAAATATTCTTTCTAAATTGGGTTCACGTTTTTTGCAAGAAATTTGACTAGGTGTCTTAACCATGACCATTTTTATAAGATATACGTAGCTGTTCGTGAGTAGTATCTATTTATTTGAGATTTGAATAGTGTGTAGTGCTGATTTTTTTTATCAAAGCTTTCGTTAGAAGTAAATGATTCTCGGACAACTGTGCAGGTAGCATTGGTAGGATCCAACGAATCTAATGAATACTAGTAAACTATGAAAAATCGAGGAAGTGGGCCGCAGCGAACATTTTTTTAACCGCGGGCTAAAATTGGGCCGCGCGGTCCCACGCGACAGAACAACTGCGGGCCGAAATTGGGCCGCGCGGTCGTCAATGGGTTAATGGAGTTGAACATTTGCAACAAAACATGCCAACCTGAACCTCTCCTGTGACTATTGCAGTCTACTTCCTGAAATAAAGAGGAAATTTAGAAGTAAAAACGCGCAAAGCCTCCAACGACCTCCGGCTGCCTCCGGCCGCAACGCATGTGTGCGCGTCGACAGGTTCACCGTGGCGTTACGTACAGGGGCGCCTGTGGGGGTTCAATCCCAACGAGGGGGGGGGGGGGGTGCACTCCATACTCACGTTGAAACACTACATAGAGATGAATACTTTTAACATAACATGCCTACCTGAACCCCTACTGTGGCTACTGCAGTCTTCCTCCTGAAATAAAGAGGAAATTTAGACGAAAAAAACGCTGGACAAAAGACGAGAAAAAGGCGCGTCGACAGGTTCACCGTGGCGATTCGTACAGGGATAACCGTACAGTGGCCGTGGGTCGATACGTGGAGTCTGCAGACATCCCTGTACGTATCGACACGGTGAGCCTGTCGACGCGCACACATGCGTTCCGGCCCGAGGCCGCCGTGCCCCCCCCCCCCTCATTGGGATTGAACCCCTGTGGGATCCGCGTATCGATCCACGGCCACTGTACGGCTATACCTGTACGTATCGCCACGGTGAACCTGTCGACGTGCACGCATGCGTTGCGGCCGTACGGCGCCGTGCCCCCCCCCCCCCCCCACCCCCGCCTTGGGATTGGACCTCAGAGGGGTATTTGGACTGGCCCTATTGCCAAAAAGTGTATTATTGAACTTTGTAGGGTAGAACTCACATTTGGCGGGGGTGGGGGGATAACTATTAGTAGGTTTGACCCATTCAGCGGTAAGAGCTGCTTACTCGCAACACTTCTGCTTTTTCTCTGGTTTTTGCGATCGATGCGCTTACAATGTATTCAATGTTTCCAATGAGAAAATAGCTTACCTTGAATGTCTATTTTGCATCGCTGGTGTAGTGCTCAAGAGCAGAGTTAGTGTGACGACGGCCAAGATCCTTACGTTGATCTGAACACGGAAAGTGGACATTGAAGCGACAACTGAAGGTCAATCGAGGCTCGCTGCTGACTTACCGACAAAGCCATCATCGTGCTAGGTTAGAGAAGGTTAGAGAGCTGCTGCTGAGCCCAACTGATCTCGAGAGCGTAGGAGGATGAATGAGAGGTCGTTATCTAACAACCGGAGACGTTGCCACCGCGTTGCTTCGACCCGTACATGCCTGATGAGCTTCCACGTCTCTCTACGTCGACCTGACCGACTCGGTGGCTTCACACGTTCTGTCTTCACCTTCCAAGATTCGCCTTCACGTCAGATGACGTCGTGCTTCATTCTTCTCTAATGCACTACTACGTCTACCGGTTCAACTGAATAATACCGGAAAGCACGCCTCAGAAGTCTTTATTAATCAATCGATACTGATCAATAAATTGATCAGATTTTGATTCATCTTATAATCTGTCCAACAGCCATGCTTCGTACTCGCGCGAATTCACCTCAAACACACGTCGATATTGAGTGATATCGATTGACAGGTTGCTATTGTCCACCTTTTGTGTAGTTCGCCCACTGGACGATGTTTTGGTTAGAATGGCCAATAATTTTGCGTGGACAGACCCACTGACAAACGCGACGACTAATTCAATTGCAATGTATAGGGCGTCTCAAAAATGGTATACACTCTTTGAAAGGTGACAACTTTCCTCATATTAAAGGTACTGAAGAAATTAAGGGCTCGTATTAAAGCTTAAGAAAATCGAAATTTTCCGACAGATGAGAGGCACGGAATGCGCCATGCACTCGGCCGAAATTTTCCATTTTACACTCGATTGACTGTGTTTCATTTGAATACATGTTATAATTTCCTCACAAAGTGGCCGTTTTAATTGATTTGTGCTCATTTTAGAGTTTAAAGCTTAATCACACATTATAGCTTGCGAAAAATGGAGAGTGTTCTAAAAAATAAGGGTACTTTGTGAAGGGTTGTAACATTGCTGCTAATAAAGCATTCGAAGATATTTGAGACTCACATGAAAGCGCAGGGCGACGTTATTACTGTGGCGTGCAAATAGTCAAGATTGCGTCATGTTCCCGCCTGGAACCTTGCATTCCAGACTCGATTGATTGTGCACGGGCTAAATGCTTGTTACCATATTGTTGCTACTTGGTCACGTTAACCTGTGCTGTGCTTCTTTTAACGTTTTGAACTTGACAACCTCGTGAAAGACACGTTACACGCGAGTTTATTGATCGCACAATTTAAATGTGAGCAAGAGCATATGAGCATTTGTGGACTGATGAAGAAACATTCAAGCTGAATGGAGAGGTTAATCGGCATAATGGTAGCTACTGAACGACGCATAACGGTAAAAGAAGCAAAGCACAGGTTAATATGGCCAAGTAGTAACAAGATTGTGACAAGCATTCAGCCCATTCACAATCAATCGAGTCTGGCATGCAAGGTTTCAGGCGTGTGCATGGCGCAATCCTGACTGTTCGCAAGCCACCGAATTCTTGTTATTCCCGCTTGCATATGAGTTTCAAACGTCCTGAAAACTTGACCAGAAGCAATGTTAGAACCTTTCCAACAGTACCTTCATTTTTTTAGAATACTCTTCATTTTTCGCAAGCTATAATGTGTAATTAACTTTTAATTTCTAAAATAAGCACAAATCATTTGATACGGTCACTTTTTGGAGAACTTATGACAAGTATTCAGGCGAAACACAGTCAATCGAGCGTAAAATGTAAGGTTTCAGACGAGTGTATGGCGTAATCCGTACCGCATAAGAGCTCTTAACTTCTTAAGTATCTTTAGTGTGAGCAAAATTATTACCTTTCATACAGTGTATACATTTTTTGAAACACCCTGTACATATCATAGAATGGGATTGAAAGTGTTCAGTCGATGTAGATAAGTGGAGGAATGTTGGTGATTTATTCCGATGTCTGTCGAGCTATTATTATATTCTCTACTCGCGGTTAAAAACCGGTAACCGGTCGATCGGGTCTGCAAAATCGATCGATGTTATCGATGTTAATTGATCGACTGTTTCCGGCTACTATGTTGCATAGGCCACCCATGGATCGTCATCCTCTCGTTACACCGCAACTATTGCTTGTGTCCATCGTTTGGTTGATAACACTTTCAACCGCTTAACACTGCCCAGCGGCAATTAATTTCGCGTGGACGAACTCATTGTTGGACTCACGGACCAAATCGGTTGCACACAGTTGCTTACATTGTTGGTATTCAGTAGACGTTGATTGATGGGCATATTATGATGACTTATTCTGAAGCATGTTCAGCAGTCATCATTTTGGCGCGATTCTCACCTTTATTTCAAAAAATCGATAATGTCCATCGATATTAGTATCTGTTACTGCTTATATTAATATTATTATAATATCGAATGATGTCGACTTTATGTTGCGAAGATCATCTGGCGGTCGTCACATATTTGCGGTTCATTGTTTATATCAACTAGTTCATTCTGCCCCATGTTGTGGGCTCAGCGGTCATTAATTTTGCGCCGACAGACCGACCAGCGGAGGCAGGTACTAAGTGAATTGCATACATTGGGGTGGTTATTAGTAGTTGGATTAGTTGAACAGCACTTTTCCGAAGCTTGGTAAACGGTCATCATGTTCTCAACTTCCAGTTAAAAACCGATATCGATCGCTATTGATTGGTAGACTGATATCGATTATTTACTACGAAGGCAATACACCGAGTTGCAGTGAAGCAGGAAACGCGGCGCAAGCCTCACAGGCACTAAAGTTTCCTTTTGTCAAGTCCACCTGAGTAGTGACGAAAGTCATTCTACCCGACCTTATTTGTTTCTTAGCAACGGTGGTGTCTCGCCGTCCCTTCAGAGTCATTGTCGTTCGCTTCACCAGCTTTCAAGGGAATTTAGCGTCGTCTAAGCTGATTCTGTCTCTTAAGTGCTTCTTACTATAGCTTTCAAAGCTCTGTAGATGAAATGCGACAGACTGACAGCCTTCTCCAGATGGTACTGCGGGTTGCGCCGTGCGTTCCCCTTGCGACCACTTTGACGTCTTCGAACTGTTGCTTACACTTTTCAACGCGCTCTGTACACAGATTGCGTAGTTGTTGACGATTGGCGCCTGAATGGGAGAGGACCCGGACGCTGTCCTCATGGACAACTCGTCGAAGAATAGATGGGCCGCAGGCGTAAAGCGTTTTGTTGGCACCCCAGCCTAATGAATTCCATCAGACGTCAGAAGTACACCAATACGCTGACAATCGTGTCGGCTGAAATTCTTCGTGAAAGCGCTGAACGAATGACTTAATTCCCCTCGAGCGCAAAGGACCCTCTGAGCAAGTTTGGCACGCGACAGGGATGGATGGAAATCGCTATCTCTAAAAGAGACTACGGCTATTATAGTTGTCACACCGCCTAGGGTTGTTATTTTGTGTGAGGAAGCGTACGCATGGTGGTGTGGTCGGGAGAGGTCCCGGCTGCCGCTTGCACGTGTATCGATTTGTGGTTCGAGCTTTCTCAGGGGAGGCGACCATTGTTTAACCCAATTCACCTTTATCACCCGTCGTCCCGTTCTTCATTGAATCGCTGAGCGAATTCGGTAACGTCTCCATTCGTCCCTGTCTCGTGCCAATGTGGCTCAGTGGATCCTCATCGCTAGTGGGACTCAAGCAGTGTCATATCGTACTTCAAGACTTTCAAGAAGAAGTCCGACTAACGCGTTGATGGGCATTCTGTGTTCTTCTGTTCTCTTGATACTCCGAGGAATCCAGTAGTAACTGCTCTCGCTCGGTGAGGTCTCTGAAACGCATTTTACGTCCGGTCTACCTAATTTTCGACGGTCAGGTCCATGCGATCAGACGCTGACGAGACTCGCATTATCTCTCTTGCGTGACTCGAAAGCTTCCGGGCATATCCTTTAGGCAGCGGACTAAGTCCCCATTCAAATTGCCCTTACAGACATCCGTAGCAGTCGAGTGCATGGCGCGATCCCCAAAGAGGTTGACGAAGCCGAGCATGATTCTACCGGTAATTCGGTGTTCTTAAAATACGTTTGTTTTCATTAATTACTCTGACGCCAGAGTAACGGCCATTAATTTTGTGTGGATGCACTTGCAGACGCAAGGATGGAATATAATAGTAGAAATTTGGTTAATCAATAGGCGTTCATTTGCCAATCAATTTTGATTGTGCGCTGGAACCTATCCAGCGACTATCATATTTTTGTGACTATCATCAGCTCTCGATACTCATGGTATTGATGGATATTGATTGGTCGATTGATTGTTTCGAAATCGACTCATTGGTCTACGAACTCGTAGGGTGTCGATCCGCAAGGAAGTGCATCAAATTTAATGGCTGCTGCATTGGGTTGAGGAGGAGTTATCGACGCAAAAGTAATGACCACCCTAGGCAAACCAGCTCTGTATACCCACGATATTGATCGATATTGATTGGTTGATTGATTGTGCTTACTTGCAGCGGAGCCCACCCACCCAACGGCCGTTGTATTCGCGTTGCACCAAAAACTTTTTTCGTGTCGATCGGAAGGATTGATTTCACGTCCATGCTGTAAAGCTTATTCGGCGGAAATTATTTTTGCCTCGATGGACTCGTTTGCAGACGCACGGACTGAATAACAGGTCCTTTGCTAGTTATTAAGTGTTGAACCGTTGGTCGAATTGAACATGTTCTACCTACATATTCGCGAGATTACCACCTCGCACGGCCAACTTTATATACCCATGGTATTGATCGATATTGATCGGTTAGTTGATGTTACCTTGTGGATGTGAGGCTTTTGCCTCAAACCCTTGCTTTACCAGATATCGTAGTCCCTCACTTCTCCGCATGCGCTGATTGCATCAGTCGACCTTCGCCAATCAATAGATATTGTATTGACTATACACGCAAAAATAATGGCCGACACGCATGAACATAGAGCTGCGGCAATCTGGTGGCTGATTTTCAAAATTTAACTTCCGCTGTTTTTTACGGCTTGCAGTAGCGGATATAATTCGATTGTTTGTCTAGAAGACACGTCCTAATTGACGTCAAAACTTCAATGAATTCGTAACAACATTACATAGCATTGGGATGACGCCTCGCGAGCTGATGGGGTGCGGCTTCCGTGTACTTTGGGAAGGTTTTGACGCATTATCTGTTGCTGTTGCTACCTTCTGACAACGACTTTTGTAACCCCTTAAGCCCTAGTTTATACTTGCACCGCTGCGCGGCGCGGCACGATGATCGGGATAGATATCGACCGGGTGGCGCGAAAAATCGATATCTATGGCGATCGCGGTGCTGCGCCGCGTGGCGGCGCAAGTATAAACTAGGACTAATGTCTCAATTTTTGAGCATTTCCGTAATTTTTTAGGTCCAAGTCGTTAATATGGCCTACATGGGGAAGGGGAAGCTTATAAGGCCTATCAAACAGCAGCGAATAGGTGTGTTGCACCTAGTGGGCGTGCTCTGATGGTTCCTTCACTGCGCCATCGTGGCGATCATATTCTGTCTTATCACATCAATCATGTGATGTTTCATAGCGTCGCGTGCGGCTACGGCGCGGCTTTCGTGTATGGTGTGAAGGTTGTTAGACCTTGTCTTTTGCTGCTGATATTTCTTAAAGACTACATTGCTGTTCCTTGTCTTTGTTCCCTTGAAGTTTAAAAATTTTATGAAGTCTTTTCGAAAAATTTTGTACATTTTTCAACTCGAGAAAAAATGCTACATACCTTATCTGGTAGTATAAAGGCAGCAAAATTAAAATAGAAAAAGATACTAGTCGTTAATGTGGCCTACATGGGAGAAGAAAAGCTGACGTACATTACCAATCAGACCGCAGCGACCACATGACCTATCGTAGAGGCCCAACCAAAGAGATCTTCTACGGTAGGTCATTTGATTGGTCGTTGCGTATTAGGCTAGTCCTGATTGGTTGAGAATTGGCACAAGCCGTTAATTTGGCCTACATGAGAAGATAGCGCACCAGTTCATCTCAACCAACGCGAACTGGTGCGCCATCTTCTCATGTAAGCCAAATTAGTGGCTTGTGCCAAATCTCATCCTAGTCGGCCTGTTTTTTCACCTAACCCATGTATGGGTTAGGTGAAGCTGCGCATTCCTAGGAATGGCTGTGATTGGTTGGCGCCTTCTCGTCTCCCCATGTAGGCCACATTAACTTGTTCAATGTATTTATACTTCGACTGCCTGCTCGTTTCATGCTTCCCATTGAGGTTCTTGCATCAGTTGTCTCGTCAAACTCACCCTGACCCATATGTGTGTCATGCCTCTCATTCCAGTCCAGATGGTCCTGTGGCAGTGGCTGGCGACGGCCGCCTCGGTGGCGTGTGTGGCGGGGATTCTGCTGCTGTGCTGCTATGCCCTGTGTCGACGTGGTACGTCATCGTACGAAGTCTCCAAGGCGGTCATGAACCAGGAAGCACCGCAAGGAGGCAACGAATTCTACGTATGATGACCAGACAGGTGGGTGCTGCTGTCCTTCTTCTGAATCGCCTACGGCCTACAACCTTCTCCATTCCAGGCAGCGATTCACTTTGTGCGGACCCATTACTTCTACTACTACGGACTCAGAAGGTGATCCAGAAGTGCCTTTGCCCCGGAAGGCGAACCAGCGAGACGAGAAGCGCAACTATCGACTGCAATTATACGCTCCTTCAATACGTTTACGCATGTAATAAAGTATTTATACATCTGTCGCACTCTGACTTTGTCGATCATCAGGATTCTGAAGTCCTGGCTTTCTTGAGAATCCGACAGAACACGTTTTTCCTAGAGTTCTCTAGAGCTTACCTATTTGCCTGAATCTTGCTGATGAAGTGCCTGTGACTTTTTGGAACTAGTCGTTAATGTGGCCTACGTGGAGGAAGCTGGAACGTCCAACCAATCGCAGCCATTCAGATCCCTGAACGAACGCTCTCCTCCCATGTTGGTACATTCATCCGTTGCGGCCTGGTTGGCCTTATGCGTCTTATCTGTCGCTCACGTAGGCCACATTAACGACCAGTACCGTTACATGGTTTTTTATGTTTATTCTACCGTCAAAGAAGAAATACGCATTAAGCTGGCTTTACGATATTTCGTAGAGAGTGCATGGCGTATCGCATAATGCCGACCTCTATCCATTCAACGTTCATAGGCTGAGGTAAGAAATCTGGAGTTTTTTTTGCATTTATTGAGTCCAAAACATATTGAAAAGCGACGCTATATCAAAGATGGAAAAAAAGCTTTGGAAAAGACGAAAAATCTGAAATTATAAAACATAAATTTATACGCGAATGAAAAATATTGGAGAAACATTTGAAACAAAGCCACAGCCAGCTGGAATGCAAATCCTGCCAAAAATCGATAAAATCGATCGATAATGGTCAGCCGATAGTTATGGTGCGCTCGTTGTGATGTCTGCTTACGGGCGGTTTCCACTGCTTATATATTGCCAGGTAAAGAAAAATTTTGTGGTTTTCCAAACATTGATTCCGTATTCTTTAGAAGAGCAGGGCAAAATCGCAAACGAACGGTAAATTTTGGAAAACAAAAATATGGCACGGTTGAATATTCACGAATCAGGTTAGTAGGAGATTCGTATGAGCAGCTCAAAATATCGATCGATATTGATTGAACGATCGAAATTGACTATCTTTCTGGTACGGCTAACTGACGTCTATTCTAATCTGGAAGGTGACGACTTCAGTTCCAAGGCGTACTGGCATTAGGTTGATCGAAGAGGTGTAATTTGAGGTCTAGCGACCAACATTTTCCACCTTGGACGGTCTACTCTATGAGTCCATAATAATGATCGATATTGATTATTCTGCTTCTGTTGCCTTCTGGTTGAAGGGCCCGTTCCCCAGCCATTGCAGGTGCATCCCCCGCAACGCTTACTCACGCAGGGATTGAGTGTTTGGGAGGATCCGTGCTAACATTCGATAAGTATTGATTAATTAATCGATTTTTATTACGTACTTTAATGCATATCCAACGGTCAACATTTTCGCGCGCGACAATAACCTGCGACGGCCAGATCGATATTGATTAGTAGGTTGATGTGACCTACTTGCTACGAGGACCATTCTCCAGCAATCGTAGTTAGGTTGCCCCACAAACACTGTTCGTATCGATTCGTCAGTTGACATTGTCTCTACGCTATTAAACTCACTCAGTGGCCATCAATTTGACGTGGATGATCGACTTGCAGACGCATGGACTAAATATTGTTTCAACCCTTAGAGGTCTCTAAGTTGTAATCACGTGTTCAGGTGCTTACCACACATCGGGCTTCATAATTATAGGACTAACATATTGAATTATTGATCGATATTGATTGATCGATTAGTATTGCTTACACGTGTTCAGATGCCCACCACCCATCAGGTTTCGTATTCGTAAGATTATCACCCTAGACGCTCATCTCTAGATATTCTTAATATTGATCGATATTGATTAATCGATTAATATTACCTGCAAGGGTTCAGATGTTACCCCTATTGTGTTTCGTATTCGTAAGGTTAACACCCTAGACGCTCACCTCTAGATATTCTTAATATTGATCGATATTGATTGATCGATTGATGTTACCTACACGTGTTCAGATGCCCACCACCCATCAGGTTTCGTATTCGTAAGATTATCACCCTAGACGCTCATCTCTAGATATTCCTAATATTGATCGATATTGATTAATCGATTGATATACCTACACGTGTTCAGATGACGTCTGCCACCTATCGGGTTTCCTATTCCTAATGGTAAGATTAACAACCCATCTCTAGATATTCATGGCGCTGATCCATATTGATTGGTTGGTTGACAGTACAATTGATTTTTGGACTCGTTCACCAAACATCCTAGTCCCTCGTCACGCAGCAAACACTATTGACCTATTGATCGCTGGATTGCTCCCGCTTCTATACGTTGTAGTCCATTAAGCGGCCATTATTTTTGCGTGGATGGGCTCGCTTGCTGACGCACGGATTCAACAGTAGATCCCCTACTAATCAACATATTCTATCCGTTGTCGGTTCATTGGTTTTACTCGTCCAAATCCTTTTATTTGTGCTTCAAGTAGCTACTGCTGGTTTATTGGCAGCCGCAATGATGTCCGATTGTGATCAAAACTTTAGCAGCGAGCAGGATCCGAACTTGCACCCCTTCTTGCTGGCCGAGATGCAATTTTGATGATGTGTTCTGAAGAAAGTGTGAGCGTTAGCGCAATCGATGAGGCGACGACTGTCGCGAGCCCCGCGAACCGATTCATAGCTCATGCTCCATCCAGGCCAAGCCAACTTTCCGTCGCTCTGGGGGTGATTTGGTGCGAAACTCTGCTTGACCAGCCACAGAAGGCCATCATATGCCCTTCGCAATATCTCGATAAAGCCTAGTGCACGGCGCATCCCACGGAGGTGTTTGTCACGGCCCATCTATAGCGTTTATTCTTAACAAAGAAAAAAAGCAACAACAATAGGCTGGCTACTGTCAGTAGTAGAAGTCCGTGTTCCAGGGCATATAGTAGATCGGAGTCCACTCGTTGGTCTCGTAGTCCCACTTGTAGAAGCCCTCGTTCGCCACCCACGCTTCGGTTTGCGCGCACTTGGTGCCTGACAACCTTCTGAAACACTCGGAGTGTCAACGGTGAGCGAGCAGGTGAAGCCGCAATAATTTGAGCAACAAGATACCTGACCACTTCCTTGGTATCTTCGTAGTTGAATCTGCTCTGGGGAAACAGTGGGTCTCCTTTGTAGAAAGCTGAAAAGTCCGAACCACTGCCTGTATCGGGAAGGTCCTCTCGAAAGGACTTCTGGAGTTGTACAGGATTCGTCGGTGGATTGTCGTTCTTTCTTATTTCAGCATTTCCGTGGAGGAATGAAACATAGACTCCGATGCCGAGCTCTGTATCGTTCCATTTCCATTTCACATCGTCAAAGATGGTATTGGTTTTGTAAGGGTTGTAGTATCGCATCCTATTTACAATAAGCCGACTGGTTCTGTTGAAGAGAACGTAGTACGAGTCGCGTCGGAAAAACCCGGAACGTGTGCTGCTTCGTTCACAGATGTCTTTAGAGGGAGTGTTCCAGACCTGTAAGTAATAGAATCATAGAGTGATTTCGGGAATGGGGGGGGTGTGCCGAGTATTTTGGAAGAAACACCTTTTTACCCTCACGATGTCACATCTTCATTGCATCGCTTATTTAAATACCAGACGTTCAAAGGCCTGCCGGCCGCCAAACGTCTGGTTGGAGCTTCGCCCCAAACCCGGAGAATAGAACACCCCGAACGTCTTCTTCTCCTCTTTAGGCCTTCTCTAATTCATTAAAAAAAACTGGTTTTGCTATATAGAATGGTATAATAGGGCAAAACAGGTCCCCCACCTTCACTGGACCCCCTTAGCTGGTCCCTTATCACTGTTTCTCTTTTATTGTCAGCCCTTTTCCGGTTCACCCTTCACTGGTTTCCCTCCCCCTTCGTCGGTCCCTACTACTGCTCCCACCTTCACTGGGCCTCCCTTTACTGGTCCCCGCTTCGCTGGTCATCATATCCTTCACGGGTCCCCATTACTGGTCCCTTCCTTACCGGTCTCATCTTCACTGGACCCCTCCTCCTCCTTCACCGGTTCCCTCTCCACTGGATCCCCCCCCCCCCTCACCGTCCCCATTGCTGGTCCCACCTTACTGGTACCTCCTTTATTGGTCAACCCTTTACCGGTCCCCCTTGCTGGAACCCCATCCTTCACCTGTTCCCCATTACTGGTCCCATCCTCACTGGTAACACGTCGTCTGAATCCGGAACCGTCGCGCGATATCGGTGACACCTCATCCGAACCCGGACGCCTGTTGAACAACGTCGGTTGTTCCCAACCCGATCGTGCTTTGCGCGACATCGGTCACACGTCGTCTGAATTTGGAAGGCCTTTCGCGACATTGGTGGCACCTCTTCTGAATCCAGGCACCTGATGAACGACGTCGGTGACATGTCGTCTGAACATGGACGCCTGTCGACAACTACAACAGTTGACAACTGGTGACAATTGCAAGACATCTGCGAAACGAGATGGCCTAAAGACGGCTGCAGTGGCCCTAAATCTATGGTTTCGCGTGTCGCTAGATCCGCAACAACTCGCCCGCACGAATGCCGCACTAGGGCAGATCCCAAAGAGAACGGCCTTCGCCGGTGAGGATGTGGACGAGTTGTAGGTACCGTACCGATGTGATACATTCAGTGGCGGAAGTCCCGCTCGATCGGACGGGTAAGCCTTTCAAATCCAAACCCAGCACTGCTGCAGTGACTGTTCGTTGAGTTTCTTCCATAATCCTTTTTATTTATTTGATGGTTATCTCCCTTGCTTTCCTATTTTCGATCCACCCAAGATGTACTTTGGCACATGAAGCTGGAGGTTACACTTACATTCCCCACCTCCCCCCCCCCCCTTCCGCCCATTGCGGTTTTGCGTCTGTGAAATCAACAACGATTAAAGATGGCGAATTTCGTAGTTATAGCCGTCACTTTATCTTATTATCAGAATTGTTAAGAGTAAGTTGATAACAAGTTATATAATAAAACATAGTTTTAATTTCCGGTGTTATGATCCCCATTTAAGTTCAAATATACCTATAACAAGTACTCCGACACGCCTGAAGGCGTGCCTCGCACTTGCGCGCTTCGCGCGACTTTGCAGCATCATTGACCTATGGAAAGTAGTTTTTGTATAACTTAAAATTCGCTAGCATCTAGGACCTGCTGCGCGCTTTATCAGCATCAAGCCGTTCGCCATTTCGGTAGCTTCACCACAGATATTCTCTCCGGACCGTCCATTGGTTTGCTCTGCGCAGTACTTCTGTCTCACAGGTTGCTCTTCCGCAACCGTTCTCATGCTCAACATCTAGCGTTTCCGGGTATCGTTGACATCTCCTTCCAAAGCCAGGTTCCCCCTCACTCGTTTCTTTTTACTGGATCTAACTGCTGGTTCGCCTTTACTGGTCTTCCCTTCCCTCTTTAGTTCCCCCACCCTTCTGGTCCCAACTCCTGGCCCACTTTTTTGTTTCCACTTTTAACCCCTACTGGTCTCTTCTTGCTGGCTTTCCCGTCCTGGCCCCTTCTCCAGGTTGTTCCTTTTCTTCCTGCTTGCCCTACTGGTAAACCCTTACTACTCTCCCCAATTAAGTAGCTCTCCCACGCTCACACACGACGACGGCGAGCGAACGCCATGGCGAGTCATCGATGTCACATCTTCTAAATCCGTACTCTCTTAGTGATAATGGATCCGCTTACTGATCCTCTTAATTGCTCCCCCCCCCCCTGATTGTTAACTCCCTACTAGTCCCTCCTTAATGCCTAAACCCTTCTTGGTGTCACCTCCTGGCCTGCTTCATTGATCCCCTATCGCCCCCCCCCATCCCAATGCTTCCTCCAAGTCGCCACCTCCTGGTCGCTGTCAGTTCCACACTTTCGAAGTCTCCTTTATAGTCTTACCCCTTTGGTGGCCTTCTTATGCTAATGGCACGAAGTCGGCGGCACAGCTTCTGAATCTGGACGCTCAGGAACGCGATTAAGTGCTGTTGTGTCAAGCAGTAAAAGGATGCGCTTTCCATGCTGCAGCGATTCCCACGTTCAATGGGAAATTTTTACCGCGCTGTGGATGATACAGCGTACCTCACTTACGATTAGATTAGATCATTCGACCGCTCTCGCTGTGGATGATGCGGCCTACCTCATTTAAGGGCTCCGCACACTTCTGCGGCGTTGCCGCAGCCCTATCCTTCAACATGGGGCAAGGACGCAGAGGCCGCCGGCAACGGCAGCCGGCACCGTCCCGCACCAGCACACTTTTCCGGCATTGCCGCATCGACGGCAACAATGATTGAAATCATTGTTGCCGTCGGTGCGGCAATGCCGCAGGCAGAGACTCTGCGCTCTAGCCGATCGCGACGGGGAACAGGAAGTGGGAACACATGCGTCCTTTAAATTAGGAGATCGATTATGGCTATCAGCTGATTATTTCTGGAGGATCCGGGCGACGTCTGGGTTGATTTCTTTCGTTCTTGTGTTGGATTTAGCTGTTTCGCTTGTTTAGTTTCCTTGGGGAGAACTGACGTTGCCGAAGAGCTGATGACGATGGAGATTCTCAGCTGAGTTCTACTTTCGGGCGCGCGTCTCTCATCGGAGCGCGCTTTCCTTCTATGCGAGTAGGTCCCGATTGGAGTTCGCTGCGACGGCGCCGTGCTGCGGCAACGCCGGAGAACGGGCCGTCACAGTGGGGAGGAGCGCCGCAACTTGAAGGCTCCGCCCCACTTTTGCCGGCTGCCGGCTGCGGCAACGCCGCAGAAGTGTGCGGAGCCCTTTAGGTTAGATCATTCGACCGCTCTCGCCGTGGGTGATGCGGCGTACCTCACTTAGGTTAGATCATTCGACCGCTCTCGCTGTGGGTGATGCGGCGTATCTCACTTATATTAGATCACTTGACGGACAAACTCTTTTATATTTAGGTGGTGACAGCTTTAAAATCAATCATTCACAGAAACATTAAGTTTAACTAGTGTTGCACGACTTTTAATGATATTGTCGAAAACCTAATCAAATTGATAATTATGCCTAATAGATTGACTATCCAGTAGGTATAATTAAAAGGGATGTATTAAAATGGTTGAGCAGAGACAAATATTTATTATTTAAATATGATTGCTATATTACTATGATAGGTGCGTGTAGCGCAGTTCGAGGAGGTGTCGGCAGCGCGCCCACTCGATAGCAGGTTCTTGATTCGGATTTCCCGCCTAGGCCAACCAAGCTTTCTTCCATCCTTTCGGGGTCGGTGAATTGGTTCTATACCTAATTGGAAAGGATAAAGCGCTGACTTGTTCATTGGCTGGCCACCACAAGTCATTGAGTGGCCAAATACGCATTCAAACCGCCTCCACGACATCCCTTTAGCACCGTTAATACTTTCGCTGTCGCGCGGCGCTGCATGATGGTTGGTCTAGCTATCGATTTTTCGCGCCGCGCGGCGGTTTTTTGTTTCGTGGTTAATGCTTGCGCCTTATCCACATTTAAAATTTCCTATTTCAGACTGAATCGGCTACGTATGGGTTAAGTGCACGCTTCAGTTCCGCCATAAACTAGTCATATCGCTGTCTGTAGTGCCAACCAAGACAACATCTCAACATGTTACAAGATAGGTGCTCCCGGAAAAGTAAACACTGAAGGAACATAACTTCGTTTATGGCAAGGTGATCGCCATCAATTAAGGGGCGTTCAGAGCAGCATCGCGCCGCGACGCGACGAAATGATAATCTCCCATATCGATCAAGCGACGTCGCGTCGCACATCGCGAGGTGTTCGTACCTGTTCTGCAGCAAACACCTTATCGCATGCAATTATCAGCATCGCAACGCGACGATGATATCGCTGTTCATTGCTGAGCGATTTGCTAATCGCCCTGTGATTAGCTACGCTATCGTTTCGAACGCATGGTGTCCACAGCACCAACACTCATCGCAGAAGAGCGCGACGCGATGATCGGGTCGCACCAACAGTCGCTACGCGAACGCTCTGAACGCTCCCTAAGGTCTCATTTATATTTTGACGCCGAGCGATGCTACGCCACGTATAGTGGCCATGTTGATTGAGCGACGCGATCCATCAATTTGGCCGCTTTACATGCCGTCGCGTCGCTCGGCGTCGGAAGTATAAACGGGGCCTAAGGAGCAAGCATTTACCACGAAACGAAAAACCGCCAGGCGGCGCGAAAAATCGATAGCTAGACCAACCATCATACAGCGCCGCGCGACAGCGAAAGCATAAACGGTGCTAAAGGGATGTCGTGGAGGCGGTTTGAATGCGTATTTGGCCACTCAATGACTTGTGGTGGCCAGCCAATGAACAAGCCAGCACTTTATCCTTCCCAATTAGGTATAGAACCAATTCACCGGCCCCGAAAGGATAGAAGGAAGCTTGGTTGGCCTAGGTGGGAAATCCGAACCAAGAATCTGCTATCGAGTGCGCGCGCTGCCGACACCTCGAACTGCGCTACACGCACCATCGTAGTAATACAGTAATCATGTTTAAATAATAAATACTTTTCTCTGCTCAAACATTTCAACACATCCATTTTGATTATACCTACTGGATAGTCCATTTACTAAGTATAATTATCAATATAAACGGGCCCTAAGGGGTCGTTAAGTGTGTGCGCGACGCGCGACGCGATGCGTTTGTAGTGGCCAAATTGATCGAGCAACGCGATTGATCAATTCGGCCACTATACCTGGCATCGCGTCGCGCACACACCATTCGACCCCTAATGCCGGGGGCATACTTCCATCGCCGCGATGCTATCGCGGCGCTCAGTTTATGGCCATTCCTCAGCACGCGGCCGAATAGTCAAGGAAAACTTCGCCGCAGTCGCCGCAACAGTGGCGGTCGGCGTGCGCGATAGCTTCCCTTCGCCCATCGCGAGCATGGCATAGTTTTTCGCGCCGCGCGCGGTGTTTAGCGTTGGTCCTGGAAGGATAGCCGTCGCGCTCCCTTGCAGAACGATGGGCGATGCGACGAGCACAGAGAAATTCAAATTCTTTCGCGTCGCTTTGCAAAACTCATCGCCGCGATTCAATCGCGGCGACAGGAAGTATGCACGAGGCCTAAAGGCCCCGCAGACTTCTGCGGCGTTGCCGCTGCCCTATCCTTCATCATAGGCCTATGGTATACTCCCGCGTCGCTCCAGCGATGGGCGCGGGGCAACTGTCAACGGCGCGCCTTCGCTGCAGTGGCGGACGGCGCAGTGGGGCGCGATTGTCAGTTGACGCGCCATCGCTCCCGCGATGCGTCGCAGAGGGATGTTATACCTCCGCGTCGCGGGAGTGAAACATACTCCCGTGCGTGTCTTTGTTGTTCTCCTCGTAGGGTTATCGTCGTGGCTAGACTCATTTTGGTTTTTTTTTCGACGGCTTAAACAGCTAGTTTTTTGAGGAGGTATTATTCTAGGCCGTTTTTTCACTTTTGTGCCGATCCTCGCTTTTTTTTCGCCTCTGAGCTTTCTCGCCGGCACCGAAATCTACATTTCTGTGCCGGAGCAATGCATTTCACGGTTAGAACGTACAGACCGTCGGAAGATGGAGTCTCTGTTTATAACCTTTATACCAATGGGTGTGTAGTTTTATCTGCACGTTGTTGAATTTCCAAGGAATGAGGTAATTGCATCTATTTTCGCTCTCCCGGCACGTGTCTGGATCTAGAAGATTGTTAAGATAGCAGAGAAGCTGGCAATGCTTTCGTACAATAGCGCTCGCATCGTACGGTCAAAAAAGAGTTGTGACGGATTAGTCCGTCGTAATCCGTCGTATGCTCATAACTCTCCCAGTTTTAGTTTCGAGAACTTCTTTGTTACATGAAAAATCTCTCTAAACTCGTTTTGAGAAAGGGAAGACTCGTAGATTGGGGTCCGACGACGATTAAACCATTTGATTCCTTTTCCTATACCTCACGCTCCCCCGTTGCATTTGTCTGAACATCCCTGCAGCACGATGCTCTCAGTTAGTTTGACTGGGCTCTTGAGCGAATTCACGGCAGGATCCACGGTGGGTGTGATGGACAAAGCACGATTTTGTCGCTGCACTGGATCAGGTGATTCGCTAGAATTCTGCAAAAGTCTCCGTCTGCAGAATTGCGTGAACTATGTCAGCCTCAGCGATGGCGACGGCTCGCGACGCGCATCGCGAGCCGTCGCGTCGCTGTGCACTCCCGCGTCGCTGCAGCGGACGGGAGTATACCATAGGCCATAGGGCAGGCACGCAGAGCTCGCCGCCAGCGGCGCCGCTGAAGCGGCACCGCCGAAAATGATTTGAATCATAAGCCGCGTGCACACTTTGCAGCGGGCAGCGGGCAGTGGAATGTAGGCGGAGCTGTTCTCGCACACTGCGGCACTGTTGGACTGCGCCGCGGCCGTACGCAGCGACAGTGAGGAATTCCCGGGTCATTCCTCGCTGCCACTGCCGCTGCGGCCGCTGCGGCCGCTGCCGGCAGCACTGCGGCAGCGGAAGTGTGCACACCCCCCTCGTCTTCAGCGTGGCTGCCGCACTGCCGCAGCGGAGTGTGCACGCGGCTATACGAGACGGCGCCACTCCAGCGGCACCGGGAGTCTGCGCTCTGTCCTTTCGCGGCGGGGATCCACAGCGGAAACGGCCGCGTCACCAGTTGGTCTCGACTAGAAAGACTACAGTACCTCGCCGTTGAGCGGCGTGACTCATCGATTTCGCCAGCGGCCAGCGGCCGACGGCCGCAGAAGTCTGCGGGGGGCTTAAGGCTTGTATGGAAGAGCTAACAAGAAAGTGCATGTAGTCCCTGGATATTATGTCACATCTGGATCTTCAAATTTTGGATATCCAGATGTGATTGAATATCTAAGGCACCACGCTCGTCATGGTATCGATTTTTCACGCCATAAGATCGATATCTACTCCAACTACGGTGCTGCGCCGCGCAGCATGGAAGTATAATCTAGGGCTTAACTGCGTACGAGTACGTGCAACTTATAATACTTAACCGCGTACTTGAACATGAAAGTTACCTAACCGAAAGACGTAGCCGCATGTAACTTTTCTTGGAGATCTACTCGTTCAAATTTTTCTGTGTGCACTGGATATGAACTACTGCGAATTCACGCGGACGAATTGTCGCGAATCTACAGTGGAACGCACGAAATCATAAATTTTGGGTCATTGTGGGCGTGCCCGACGCACAAACGGCATTCCTTTTTGTTAGGCCGCTATGGCCATTTCTTTTGTTTTTGTGACACCATTTTACTTCTTATGCACTCTTGGAAACTTGTGCGGGGTGGGGACGAACTTCCAAAAAAGAGGAAGACCACATACCGTTTGAGAAGAAAAAATGGTAACACTGTTCTGTCCTGGGAAATTGGTGTGGGGGGGGGGGGGGGAGGTCGTGAACTTCCAGAGAAGGGGGCATACTATTTGTGAAGAAAACAAACGATGATACGGTTCTGTTTTGTCCTCTGCTCTGCTGACGCGGAGTAAGATTTGGGATTGGGGCAGGAAAAGGAACTCAGAATGTAGCTCGATCAACCCACCCCTGTTAGAGCTAACTACATCCTGGAACCTCTTTCCTTAACAAAAATATTAGAGTCTACATTAAAGTGGATATTTGCCCCCCCCCCCCCCTTCCCCCAGACTCCCGTATTGCGCCATGGGCCATCCTAGCGTCATTGAATGAACTTCTCAATCACAGGACTACTGAGTTTTTTTGGTCCTTGTGATTGTGAGTTTACGTTCATGGAAAAAAGAAATCGCTCACCCTGAAGTACTCTTGCGCCACCGTAGTAAAGTGCTCTGTGACTAGAATCAGCATGGTGACGGCCAGGGTATTACAGTACACCTAAAAATGAACATGCAAGTGACGGGAGACTATTCATTGAGACAAGAGAACAGTCGCTGACTTACCGACCAAGCCATCTCACTCGAAATAGGATAATTGATGTGGACAGACCCAGTCGAAGAGGCGTTAAATTGAAGAATGAGAGCTCGCAGAGAGAAGCCTCCATCACGTTGCTTTGATACGTACCTATCTAACCTATCTCTATCGGCGCTATGTGTGTTAGGCGTCTGGCATACTCCGAGTCGCTCCAACGACTGGTCGCTGCGATAGTGTTGCGCGGGTAGCTACGCAGCTCGTAGCTACCCGCGCAACACTATCGCCGCGACCAGTCGCTGGAGCGATTCGGAGGTATGCCAGATGCCTTAGCCCTAGTTTATGCTTGCGCTGCTACGCGGCGCGGCACCACGACCGCCATAGATATCGATTTTTCGCGCCACCCAGTCGATATCTATCTCAACCATCGTGCCGCGCCGCATAGCGGTAAGTATAAACTAGGGCTTAAACTAGGCAAGTATAAACTAGGGGACTTTCAGAGCAGCATCGCGAATCAACGCGACGAAATGAGAAGTACCTATGTCGATCGGGCAGCGCGAATAATCGATATGGGAGATTTCTGAACGTTTCCTTAGGGAGTTCAATACAGGTGAATGGAAAACTCGAGTATATCTTGGAGCAAATACGAACAGCAAACTAGACAAAAAATTTTCAGGCAAAAACCATTAATAAGCAACGTCTATGTTGGAGTGAGCCAGGATGATCAACTTTGTTAGTGATGGAAACGAGCTACTAATTGAAAAATAAGCAGCAATGAATCTATGACTGCCACAGCTACACAAAGGGTCATGCGTAATTTCTAAACAGAGGGATTATCCATGCTGCTTGCTTCTGTTCATAGAACTAGGCAAGGGAGGCAAGCGTGTGGCTTAAACAATTCACTCCCATTGTGACCTTATAGCCAGCTACATCTTGGAGCACTTTCTCTGCTGGTCCTCCCACTAGGGTTTCACCACGGAACAATTTAAACGATAAGGAGTACTGCAAGAGAAAAAACTGCGAACCTCTGCAATTATTGGTGTATGGGACAACCTGACGCGTGTCATACGACACACTACCACGTGCGACCTACGGGTGACACGTGGCAACACATCGTGCGCATCCTGTGGCACGTGTCACATCGTAGCGTTCGATCAGCGGCACGCCGAAATATAACCGCGGGAGTAAATTTATTTTTGGAATTTTTTAAATGCCTTTTTTAGTCTGATTACTATTCTTTGTTTCTAGCATATTCCTAGCTGGGGATGTTCTATGTTGCACTGTTTTGGTTTTCTAATAGGAGCCTTCGCGTATCTTTTTTTACGGTCGCATGCTGCCCTCCCCCCTTAATTGCACCTATCTGTCTATCTATCGATCGAGCCATATAACTAACTCCATTCCCCACTATGTACACTACGGAGTTTGTCCGTCGATGACGTTTGCGTCGTCTTAAGTTTCATCATATCCCGCGCGGGCAACATTTTCCATTCATCGTGCAGCGGTGGAAGCGTGGGTTCTTCCTGCTTGATAGTACGGCAACTGCCTACGTTTCTGTGCGTCCGGATTCAGAAGACGTGTCACCGGCGTGGTGGCTTGAGCGTGGGTGGACCACTAAAGGGGAGGGGGTAATAAGGGGGCCTCAAGGGGGGAGGGGAGTACCAGGAGGGCAATCGAGGAGAAAACACCTGCAGGTGGAACCTGGACGGGAAAAAAGAGGGTCTTCAGGGGACAGGGAAGTGTGCCAGGAGACCTGGAAGGTGGGAAGGGGGCAATAAGCATACCAGTAGGGTTGCCAATAAGGGGGACAAGCAATGGGATCCAGTAAGAAGAAATCACCGAGGAGCAATCAGGCTTCCGGATTCAGAAGACGTGTCACCGACGTTACGCAGCGAGCGTCTGGATCCGGAAAGCATGTCACATGTCGTTTTTTGGTACTTGTACTCACGTTTTTTATTATTTATTTGTATTTTTCTTATATTCTTTTTATTTTTATATTATTTTGTTTTTGTATTCCATGTCCGACCGTCCTCAAGATCAAGATTTATATAATAACAGACGTTCAGCGGCCTCGCGACCGCCAAACGTCTGGTTGAGGGCTTCGCCCCCAAACCCCGAGTATAGAAGTATAGAACACCCCGACCGTGTTCTTTTCTTCTTTAGGCCCTCTTACTTTCATTTCATTCTCCGAAGTACATGTTCTACTAAGTCCTGAGGAACATGCTGTGAGAGTCTCAATCCAAAGTGCTTAATCTGCGGAAACATAAATGAAACCAATGGGTGTCGGTAGACCGCTCGATACCGTTAACTGTCCGACAGCAATCATGTTCCTCCGATAACTTTAATCATTCTCCTTACCCTCACTCTCAACCCCGTCAATACCCCTTAGGCCTATGGTATAGTCCCGCGGGAGTGCCCGCGGGACGTCCGCGGACGGGAAGTGCACCGCGAAAGGCGGTCGCCGACCAGTCCGGTCGGCGGCCGACACTGAATGATAATCGCATTGGAGCGCGCTTATCATTCCGTGATCTAGGAACGTTCCAAGTTCACGGAATCGATCGCTTTCGAATTGGGTCACGTTTATTTTTTGATAACGTTTTTGATAACGCCGACCGACAGCCTCCTGCGGTGCATTGCACTGCGGGAGGTTGACGGTCGGCGGGATCGTCCCGCGGACGGGAAGTGTGCCAATCCGTCCACCGACCGCCGCCGACGGTCCGCGAAAAATGGGCGTTGCGGACTGCGGCTATTGGGCGCGCGTTGGGTCCCGACTAGATTATTCCCGTTCAGCGGATACTTCCGCGGGACTATACCATAGGCCTTACACTTGTGCCGGAGTGAAATAAATAAATAAATAAATAAATAAAGGCGTAGTGAGAACCAAGTATGCGCACGCTTGTCGAACGAAGTCTTTAAAAAGTCTTCTCACCAATGTTGTGCAAAGTATGATCTGTGGAACGACTTCTGGATCTGGACGCACGTTGTACGACGTCTGGGTCTCTGTTCTGAATCCGGACGCATGTTGATATCGTCTGTGATACATATGCTGAGCCCCAACGCACGTGTAACGACGTCAGCAGCACATCTTCTGAAGCCTGATACCCGTTGGACGATACTGATAAAAAAATCACGGTCCGCGCTTACTGGTCCCTTCACTGGACCCCTTCCTTCAGTGGTCCCACCTTCACTGGTCCCCTTTACCGTCTCTTTCTCTCTCTCTCACTCCCCCCCCCCCTGTTACTGGTGCCACTTTTGCTGGTCTCCCCTTTGCTGGTCCCTTTTACTAATCCCCTCTTCACTGGTCCCTCCTCCCCCGTTACCAATCCCCCCACCGGACCCTGCCCTGCAGTGGTACCTCTTAGTGGTCCCCTCTTCACTGGCCCTCCTTCTTTCTACTCCCCCCCCCCACTACTGGACTCTTCCCTGCAGTGGCCCCCTTTACTGGTCCGCTCTTCACTGGTCACCCATCGGTGACACGTCGTCTGAATCCGTACACCACTTGGGCGACATCGGCGACACCTCTTCTGAACCTAGACACACACTGCACGACATATGTGACACAACTCCTGAACCCGGACACCTGTCGTGCGACGTCGGTAACACGTCTTTTCAAACCGTTCGTCCTTTGCGCGACATCGGTGACACGTCGTCTGAATCCGGACCCCACTTGGACGACATCGGTGACACCTCTTCTGAACCTAGACACCGAATGCGCGACATGGGTGAAACAACTCTTGAACCCGGACGCCTGTTGAACGCCGACGGTGTATGTCTTCTCAACCTACACCCCCTTTGCGCGACATTGGCGACACGTCTTCTAACGCACGCGACACGACGAGGGTCACACCTCGTCTCAACCCGGACGCCTGTCACTCGACATCTATGAAAGGCCAGATGGACCGACGAAGGGCGGATGGACAGACGGATGGACAGACAGACGGACAGACGGACGGACAGACACAACCGCTTACTCTTTTATATATAGTAGGATCTTTATCCGGCTAACGTTTCGGCGCAACCGCCTTCGTCAGAGCCTGGAAAAAACAAAGGAGCTTAGAGAGGCTATTCGCCCAAGCACCGCCTTCAAGTCACAGAGATCTAAGAAGATAGAGATGGAACGAGACAGAACGGAAGTGGCACAACCCTAGCTAGCTTTAAGACTGCATCCGATAGGCTGTCAAGTCACTCTCGGATGGAGGCAGATTGGGCGAATGAGACTCTCCCCTTTTCGTAATCTCTTCAGCGACCCTCCCTTTAGCATTATCTGGCGTCAGACCGCAAAATTCAGCACATGAAGCGAGCTCCTGAGTTACCATCACGCGTTCCTCTCTCCTATTCATAACGGGATTCCTTGAGACAATCCACAAAGCTTCAAGAGTCTTGCGTACTGTGATGTCAACCTCGCGCACTAGGACTGTCACCGCTATCCCAAACATTGCGCTAGCATGACTTCGCAGCCTGTGTTTTCCTAACGGTGTTGGCTGCTTGCTCTTGCTAAGTCCATGCAGGTGCTCCTTCATCCTTACCCAAAGCGGCCTGCCTGTCTTACCGATGTATTCCTCCTTGCACTGATAACAAGTTATGAGGTACACCATCCCCGAGGCCTTGAGATCTCCACCTCTACCAAAGGGCACACCACACATGAACAAGTAGTACAAGCGCAATCATACAGACGGTTCACGAGCTAAGCCTTGAGAATACTAGGTATCTCAAGGCTTAGCTCGTGGTATCTCAGTTAGCCTAATGAAATCGTCCTGTCCAGCTCTACGGAAACAGCGTCGTCTTGAGCACTTAAAGAATCCGAAATACATAAATGGGACTGAGAAAGCAATCTTGGCGCGCTCCTGGTTTTGCTCATTTGTGCACCTACAGGCAGACGAGGTTGTACACGCAGCCTTTCGGCAGCATGACCAAGATACCCAATGGGCAATGCAATGCGATAGGCCATCTCCCTTGAAGAAGATCGGAAGTCTTCAATGGAAGACACCATGGTCACTCTGTGAAACATTTTCCTGATAATGTACTTTGAGTACTGCTCGGATGTGCAGAACGGAAATGCACCAAGATGTTCTTGTTACTAGTTACCACTTCGTTTAGAAGGTGCCACGAGAGAGGTGCACTTGCACGTTGAGGAACGGCAGCCAGTTATTTGTCGGTTTCTCCCTTGTGAGCTTAATATGCTCCGCTTGATGATTAAGAAGATGGAAGCAGGAATCCACTTCCATTGTGTGACACAAACTATGAAACAGCAATATACCGACAGTAAAGTAGAGGTCTGCGCTCCAACACGTATCTCTCTATTTTTGACAGATATGCTATAGCCAGCACAGGTACCAGACGTTAACCCATCGCGAGTCTTCTAGTCTACCTGTAGTACTTTTTGGATCATTTGAAGATGTTACACTGAAGACACTCATCCACGAGTGTCATTATTTGAGCTATACTGAGCCCATACAATGATATCTGGTCCTGGTACTCCCCAAGCACTTCGTTAACGGCTTGCATTGTGTTCTCCTTAGAGACATTTGTGTACAACAATGTGGCATCAAATGGTTTCACCACACAGCTACCTTCCACATTTGTTCACATTCACATTCACACTGATTGCTGGAGTGCTTTAATTTTGGATACTAGTCGCTAATGGGATCTGCATAGCGAAATGGGGGCATATTAAAGCCTAAGCCCACCCAATGGCACTCGCATCACTCCTAACACGTTGGTCGTGTCAGTAGGTTTGTACGTTCTACCTCTGTGCTGTGGAACGCATTCTGCGGCCACTTTCTTGCGCGGATGGACTCAAGTACGGGCACACGGGTTGAATAGTAAAACCATTTCTGATCAGCTGGTCCAGTTGACTGCGTGTTCTGATGCCCATCCATGGCCTTCATATTCCTAAGGGCGCAAAGCGGCTTGGAGGGGGTCACGTTATAGGGCAGCCCTATACGACGTTTTGTATCGCACGAAAATAATATGTGTAAACACCATTGGTGTGTTCTGCTCTACCCTAGTGGTGAACCGAGCTAGGTCACTTCTGATGTAATTGGACACCCATGTATTAGGTTGTCCCATAAGTCTTCGCCGTTTTTCAACGATTCACTGAAGATTTCGCCGGCGGTCTCTTGCATAGCGCTGCATAGCTTCCGAAAGAAAATGACTTGCTCTATCAGATCGTTTATTGCATTTCTTTTTTTTTCTCCCGAATTTTATCAATTTTTAGATCGTTGAAGTGAAAGTGAAAAAGTGAAAAAGTAGCCATTTGCGCACTTGTTCTCTCCGCTTAGGTTTGTAATTTTTTGCGCAGTTTTTTATAGCATTTGGAAGATAATGTTCTGCACTACAAAAATGTGTGATAGTTCTATATGCTCGTTTGTCCTTTATTGATTTTTAGGTCATCAAATTGGGATGTCCGAAGGAGGATGGTTATTTTTGCCGACAGCTCCTGTTCTGTGGTTGGACTTTTTGGGTTGGTGTTATATGTCGTTTGAAAGAAAATGCCTTGCTTTATAAAAGTATGTGTTTATTGAATTCTATTGAATATAAAGAAAATGCCAAAAAGAGAAAAATCGTCTTCACCAACAACTCCTTCTCCTTCTTCAGTTGTTGATATTCGACAGAAATCAGCGTGAGCCAATAAACGCAACACGAATTTTTATTAAGCAAGACACCCTCTTCCGAACGACGTATAGCACCAAGCAAAAAAGTCCAACCAAAGAACCGGAGTCTTGGTAAAAGTTTGGACGGGAAAGTTGGAATTCCCAATTTGATGGCCTAAAAATCAATAAAGGGCAAGTGAGAAAGCAGGCCCAACACATATTCTTGTAGTACAGAACATTGTCTTCCAAGCGCTATAAAAAACTGCGCAAAAGTTACAAACCTAAGCGGAGAGAACAAGTGCGCAAATGGCTACTTTTCCACTTTTCCACTTTTCACTTCAACGACCTAAAAATTGACAAAATTGATGATGAAAAAAGAAATGCAATACACTTTTGAAAACTATGCAGCTCTATGCAAGAAATCGCCGGCGAAATCTGCAGTGAATCTTTGAAAAAAACGACGGGGACTTATGGGACAACCTAATACTTTCATACCGAGGTGGATAATCAATTAATACATGGTGACCCCCACCAAATCGCTTTGCGCCTTCGTAAGATCACCACCCTCAATGGTCAACTCTAGATATCGATAATATTGATCGATATTGATTGGTCGGTTAATGTCATTACCTGCTAATTTTGAGACACGACTCTTTCCAGGTACCGTAGCTCCTCGTCACGTAGCAAACATTCAGGGGGATTAATTTTTCGTAGATGGGTCACTCGAATTAAATAGGGGGCCTTCTACTATTCAATGGGAATATACCAGTTAATTGACTTTAGTCTTTCAAATTATTGTAATTAAGCCTCTACGCGTTGTTGCCGAGATTATTGGGCGTTGCCTTTTTGCCCTGGTTTATAGTTGCGCCGCTGCGCGGCGCGGCACCATAGTCGGAATAGATATCGACCGGGCTGCGCGAAAAATCGATATCAATGGCGAACATCACGCCACGCCGCGTGGCGGCGCAAGTATAAAGCAGGCGTTAGGCGACAAGACGTCGGTGCTCGGTTGTGTTCAAAATTGAGCACCGGACGGGAGTCGAACCTGCGCTCACTGGGTTCCTCGAATTGCTACGAAACTTATTCCTGGCCATTAAAGAAACAAAACACTGAATTGTCCATCGACTGACCATCGAAAGCCATCATTTTCCCTTTGCGATATCTCGATAAAGCCTAGTGCATGACGCCTCTCACGGAGATATTTGTCACGGCTGAGCTTTACCGTTTATTAATACAACAACAAAAAAGCAACAGCGGTCTACTGTCAGTAGTAGAAGTCGGTGTTCCAGGGCAGATAGTAGACGGGATTCCACTCTTTGGTCTCGTAGTCCCACTTGTAGAAGCCCTCGTTCACAACCCACGCTCCGGTTTGCCCGCACTTGGTGCCGGCGAGCTTTCTGAAGTGCTGAGGAGTCATTGCAGACCGAGGAGGTGAGATGCTTTTGCTGACTACAAACAACGTACTTGAACAATCGGTGCGGGTCGTCGTAATAGAACGAGGCTTCGAAAAACAGCGGGTTTCCTTTGTAGAAGGCAGAAAAGTCTGAACCGACGCCTGTATCGGGAAAGCCCGTTCGAAACTCCGATTCGAATTGTCTCGGGTTCGTCGCTGGATTGTCATTCCTTCTCATGTCAGAGTTTAGGTGACGGAAAGAAACATAGAGTCCGAGGCCGATCTCAGTATCGTTCCACTGCCAATAGACTTTCGCCATTACGGCATTGGTTCGGTATCTGCTGATATGGTGATACCTTTCTGTAATTCTCCGAGTGGCTTTGTTAAAGAGGACCAAATATGCGTCGAATCGGCTAAAGCCAGATTCAGTGCTTCGTTCACAGAACTCCTTGGTGACACTGGTCCATACCTGTAAGTGACAGAATCATGGAGTGAAAACATGCCTATACACTGCCTGCAGTAACGGAGAGAAAGCTTTCACCTCTACTTGCTTTTTTGCAAACAGTACCGCGCATACGATTTGGTCATTTGCCGAAAAGAACGCTTTGGAGCGTTTCAAAGTGGCTTTTTAAATAACTTTTTTAAACCGAGCATGCGTGAAAAGAAACATATATTTGAGCTCAGCAGCTCGAGCTCTAGCTCTCTTTTGACATATAAATCAATAGAATTGAGCAATGCATATAAGCCGGACATAATCAATGTAGTGGGCGCGCGAGGAGTTTTATCGAAAATTCCTAGCCACCGTACTCAGGAATTGCCTTAAGGCTGTCTAGTCAGCCTTTGGAATGCGCCGTGCAAATGCATACAGAATCGAACCTGTCAATCGAGTAGGGCGACCGCTCGCAAATTGCATACGCGGGCGCGTTCTGAGCGCAGTAACTCTGTTAAGTTCGAATCGCTTCGGCTGCAACTTGTGGGTCTTGTAGGCAGTAAAACTGTCTAGTAGTACACTAAAGTAAAATGGTGAAGCTTAAGAAGAGGCAATGTTACCGGGTGCGAATATGCAGGTGAGGCTTGTGTGACGCATTTTTTCCGATTTCGGTGGAGCACTGCGGGAAGACCGTAGAGCTAACCGGCCTATAAATGCATAGGCAAGCAGACCACTTGAGGTAATTTACGAGGATGCGCTCACTGCTCTCATCCGCCTAAACTGCCTTAGTCACAGGTGCTATTTTAGAGCGGCGGAGGGCAGCGGTGAAGTTTCCTGCGTTTTCTGTAGTATATTATGTAATCCAGCTCCATGTCCCTTTTGAATCTTAGGCAAGGAGCTGTGACCGGCGGATACGAGCCGGCTGACCTAGGGTCGTAAACTGGTATCCGGGGAGATACCGTAGCAGTGCAGGTAGGCGTGCCACCATCACTCTCCCGGAGAGCCAGCTCATGCTCATACTTCTCACTTGGGACCCGCTTGGTGTGGTCTTCCTCCAATTATTCTTATCATTCCCCTTTGCGATTCAATCTCAGTTCTGATAAATATTGCTCCCAGTCTCAATCTTTTGTGATCGTCGTTGATATGAATAAGACAGCCGGATTTGGTTGTAGAGATAAGCCAGGAAGCGTATAGAAGGCCGGACTAGACCGACTGAGTTTTCAACACTCGCAATGGTACCGCTCTGTTCACCTCGAAGAGCTCTAACGAACGGTATCAATATGGGGTGCGTAGATTTCGTATCGGCTGGTTGTAGGGGCCGCGGCCGCGCGCCCAGGTGGCCATACCTGCGGCGTCATTCCCCTGCCCGCCGTCTCCGCTCACGCTGTGACACCCGTCGCGCGCGCGACGGTGTCACAGCGTGAGCGGAGACGGCGGGCAGGGGAATGACGCCGCAGGTATGGCCACCTGGGCGCCCGGCCCCGGCGCCTACAACCAGCCGATACGAACGCCCCCCTCCCATCAATATGTACCAATTTCAGAAAAAGCGATTTTTCGACAATTTCCCATCAAGGACGGGGCGCTGTAGGCCGATTACGAGTGAAACGCCCGAACCGCGCGCCGGGTCTGTTTTGGTGCGAGAAAATCCCCGAAACTAGGGAGAAAATGCCCGCAACCAAGGGAGAAAATATCCGCGACCACTGAACGACTGTCGTTTTCGCGATCAAACCCTTTGAACAAAACACGTGGTAATCGTGAGCAAGGATACGATGTTTTCTCATTTAGTCATGGATTGGGCATGAGAAAGAAGACGAGAGCATGGCAACTGGAACCGTGATGATATCTCATCCGTACGCTCAAAAAGAGGAACGTGGTCATTTTTAACCATTTAAAGTTCACGAACCCACACCAGGGGCCGGATTCATGAACGTGCCGGAGGTAAATTCTACCCCCACTTACCTCGACGGCCATTTACCCGCCACTTTCCTCCGAACTTACCTCCGTTTTCTGATTCATGACGGCCAAGGCGAGGGTTTTGCTCCGCGGCCAATTTCTGACCCAATGTGCATTCCTCCGCTGACCCGCTGGCATCAGCTAACAGCGAAACCAAGCAGTCACACTTGCTGCTGGGACGTCGCTAGCACCGACACTAGCAGCATCGTATTTATGGAAATAAAATGTGAAATGTGGGGTTGTGCGAGGGGGGAGGGAGGGAGAGGAGTGGAAACTAGTAGCATAGCAGGAAGTACAGAAACAAAAATAAATGTGGGCCTACATGACTAATAATGGGTGCCATCCAGTAGCCTCCATAAACAACAGATGCCAACGAGGGCTAAGGTGGTGGACTAGGCTCATAGTGGCCCAAGCCGACCCACAATGCCACTAAAGAAAGCAATTCACTTAAAAATAAGTGGCATTGTGGGCCGCCATGGTCCACAGAGCCTAAAAAATCATGGAATACAAGCCTAATAGAGAAAAACAAAAGATAAGACAACTCACCGAAGTGCGGCGAAAGATGTGCGCATGGCGATGGCAACTAGGCGCCCCTGCCAGGCATTGAATTTGCGGCTGGCGGCCAACACAGAGCTGGCTAAGGGCCAGCGGAGGCATGCACAGGGTCAGAAGTTGGCCGCGGAACAAAACCCCTTGGAGGTAAATGTTCCCCGACGCGCTGACGGGGTAGCATTTACCTCGACACTTACCTCGGATTTTTCCCGCCACGCGTTCATGAATCGCGCGTAAGTGGGGAGTGGGGGTAAATTTCGCACTTACCCGCCGGTAAATCGTTCATGAATCTGGGCCCAGCAAAGCTTAGCCCTTCTCATAAAGGGTGGACATCTATTGCCATGTTTGCACATGAGCGCATGTTTGAGGGCACTGCAACGAATTCACTTTGAAGAAGGAAAGCAAGAATGATGTTTCCGTCTATGAATAGAGTTGCCGCCGATGCATGGAAATATCTGACCCAGCAAGATATGAAGTCCCTGCTACTGTAAAAGTAAAAGGCTTTTCGCGTTTCTTTGCAATCTAACTGAGTAAACATGCATTTCAGATAAGAAATGCTTACTTCATAAGGGATCTTCTTCCTGGTCAGCCCAAGAGCTCCGCTGAAATTTCTATGGTACTCGAGATAGTTAGGAAGTGTTCCATGTGCACTATGCATATACGTACGTCTATACCCGCCTCTGCTTCTGTGTTTTTAGCACATTTTGATGATGCTGAATAGGCTATAACCTTGGCTAGTGGACGACGGACATGAGAATATCCGAAGACGAGATCTTTGGAACAGAACTCCTTCGCAGAGGCTGAAACTTACTGTCTAAGGCCCGTTTATACTTCGTCGTGGCGCGACGCGAGGCCACGCATAAGGCCCATGCACACTTCTGCGACACCGCGGCGCGACAAGTGGGGCGACGGCTACCTCCGCGAAATCCGGCGGTCGCGGCGCGGTTGCGTTAGAGCATCGTTATAGGCGACGGGATAGACGTCCCCGTGCATGTCGCGCCGCCAGGAATGATTTGAACCATTCCAGCTTGCGGCACCCAGCGCGGCATCGTCGGCGATAGCCGCCGCGACAACCGCAAGAGTGTGCATGCCCCCTCCCTGCGGCACGTGTCGCAGTGTCGCGCCGCGGCCGTCGCGGCCCTATGCTTCATCATGGCCGCGCCGCGCTGTCGGAGATGTGTGCATGGGCCCATACTGATTGTGCGACGCGATCGATCAATTTGGCCTCAGTGCGTGGCCATCGCGTGGCGCCGCGCTGAAGTATAAACGGGGCCTTAGGAAATGTTGATCAATCTGTGATATTCTGCTCTAAAAATGGATAATAATTCTTTCTCTTCAAAGGTCAACATATTAAATGTCTTCCAAGAATGGGATTGCGAGGAAGTGTGTTGCATTGCTCCGGTTTCAAAAATTTTTTAAAATAAGTTTAAAATGAAGCGATAGTTCCGGAATTCGTTGAGTCTAAAGGACGCGTTTTTGGAGCGAGGGGCGATTTAACAAATGAATAGAACATACGGTGCAGTACTCTGCCAGGTCTTTCGAGTCCCCTGTTCGAAATATAGATTATTTCCTGAGCATGAAAGTTTTGCTATCAACTCCTTATTGGAGCCTTGATTCGAATAAAACGTTGCGAATATTGACCATCATATTAACAATACATCCGGTTAAGACTTTCGTATTGAACGGTTTTCCCAAGAGTTTCGAACTTATTCCTAGTTTCCTTAATGTTGTTTACAGCCGAAAATTGGTTTTTTCTTATTTATAACGGCATTTTCGCTGATCACCACATGATGGTATTTTCTGGGGTGCTATACGTTCTTTTCATTGATCCGGGCATCCTCTTTGACGGTTGCGGACATTTTCGTGAGATTCGGGCATTTTCTTCGTAGGCCCTCTAGGCCGGGCCTGCGCGGACGATGACTTCATCTAAAATCGATATTTTCGAAGTTGGCCAAATTTTCTCGTCCAAAAACATCTGGGGAGTTGTTTGGGGAGCTGATTACGAATCCGACGGCCGTTTTTGAAAAATCCGCCGATTTCGGTAGGTTACTTCCCGTTTGAGGGTGGTCGGGTCAGGATCGCCAATTTTTGCTCTAACTTCGTATAGGCGCGGGGCTTATTCGGAATGCCGAACACGATGCCAAAGTCCATTTGGACGATTAGGAGCTCACCCATAACAATAACTGGGGTGATAGGTGATCCTAACCCGAGCACCCTCAAACGGGAAGTAGCCTACCGAAATCGGCGGAATTTTCGAGAACGGATGTCGGATTCGTAATCAACGCTACAAAAAACCCTGGATGATTTTGGATGAGAAAATTTGGCCAATTTCGAGAATATCGATTTTCGATGACGTCATCGTCCGCCTGTCGCGGCCTCGAGCAGCCTCGCCCTCGATGGAAAAACTCGAGAGCGCAGGAAACTTCACCGCTGCCTTTCGGTGCTCTAAAATGGTACCTGGGGCTAAGGCTGTTCAGGCAAATGGAGAGCAGTGAGCGCTTCCTCGTAAAGTACCTCAAGTGGTCTGCTTGCCTATGCATTTGTAGGCCGGTTAGCTCTACGGTCTTCCCGCAGTGGTCCATCGAAATCGGAAAAATACGTCACACAAGCCTCACCTGCATATTCGCACCCGGTAACATTGCCTCTTCTTAAGCTTCACCATTTTACTTTGGTGTACTACTAGACAGTTTTACTGCTACAAGATCCACAAGTTGCAGCCGAAACTATTCGAACTTGGCAGAGTCATTGCGTTCAGAACATGCCCGCGTGTGCAATTTGCGAGCGGCCGCCTTACTCGATTGATAGGTTCGATCTTCTATGCATTGTTCACGGCGCACTCCAAAGGCTAACTGGACAGCCTTGGAGCAATTACTGAGTACGACGGCTGGGAATTTCCAACAAAACTCCTCAAACGCTCACTCTACAAGCTTTCGCGCCTACGCGATTGATAGGTTCGATTCTGTATGTATTGTTAACGGCGTACTCCAAAGGCTAGCCGCACAGTCTTAGAGCATTTCCTAAGTAGGGCGGCTAGGAATTTCCGATAAAACTCCCCAAACGCTCACTTTACAAGCTTCGCACCCACTCGATTGATAGATTCGATGCTGTATGCATTGTCCACGGCGCAATCAAAAGGTAAGCTGGACAGTCTTAGGCCAATTCCTGAGTACGGCGGCTAGGAATTTTTGATACAACTCCCGAAACGCTCACTCTACAAGCTCTCGCGCCCACTCGATTGATTATGTCTGGCCTCTCTGGCCAGTCTCAATAGAATTGAACAATTGCATTGTTCAATTCTATTGAGATTGGCACCTAATTCTATTATGGGTATGGAATTCATATTCAGTCGACGGAGATTCACCAACCTTGAAGTACTCCTGTGCCTCCGTGGTGGGGTGCTCCAGCACTAGCGTCAGCGCGATGGCGGCCAAGATCTTACGGTACGCCTGAACAACAACCTGGCGGTACTGAGCGGGGATATACTTTGGACTGGAGAACGGCCACTGACTTACCGAACAGGTCATCGGGCTCGGGCTAGCTGCTAAACCACCGAGCCGTGAAGACGTAGCGTGAAGAGTGGCAGTCCTGGGAGTGAAGCCTCCACCACGTTGCTCCGACCCGTGCACACATGGCGCTCGTCTACGTCCTTCAACGTGGACCTCCCGTCCAGCCCGTTCCGGCTCCGCGGCCTCACACGTTCCGTCTCTCCTTCCAAGATCCGCTTTCATGTCAGATGACGTTGAATGTACTCACGACCAGGGCCCGGATTCATGAACGATTTACCGGCGGGTAAGTGCAAAATTTAGCCCCACTCCCACTTACGCGCGATTCATGAACGCGCGGCGGGAAAAATCCGAGGTAAGTGTCGAGCTAAATGCTACCCCGTCAGCGCGTCGGGGAACATTTACCTCCAAGGCGAGGGTTTTGCTCCGCGGCCAACTTCTGACCCAATGCATGCCTCCGCTAGCCCTTAGCCAGCTCTGAGCTGGCCGCCAGCCGCAAATTCAAGGCCTGGCAGGGGCGCCCAGTTGGCGTAGCCATGCGCACGTCCTTCGCCGCACTTCGGTGAGTTGTTTTTCCTTTTGTTTTTCTCTATTAGGCTTGCATTCCATGATTTTTCGGGCTCTGTGGACCATGGCGGCCCACAATGCCACTTATTTTTAAGTGAATTGCTTCCTTAATGGGTCCGCTTGGGCCACCATAAGCCTAGTCCACCACGCAAATCGTAATTTACGATTTGCGTGGGTGGACTATGCCCGTCCGCCACCTTAGCCCTCCTTGGCATATGTCGTCTATGGAGGCTACTGTGGTGGATGGCACCCATTATCAGTCATGTAGGCCCACATTTACCATTGTTTCTGTTTCTGCTATGCTACTAGTTTCCACCTCTCTCCCTCCCTCTCTCCTCCCCTCCCTCGCCCAACCCCACATTTCACATTTCACTTCCCCTAAATACGATGCTGCTAGTGTCGGTGCCAGCGACGTCCCAGCAGCAAGTGTGACTGCTTGGTTTCGCTGTTAGCTGATGCCAGCGGGCCAGCGGAAGCATGCACACTGAGTCAGAAATTGGCCGCGGAGCAAAACCCTCGCCTTGGCCATCATGAATCAGAAAACGGAGGTAAGTTCGGGGAAAGTGGCGGATAAATGGCCGTCGAGGTAATTGGAGGTAGAATTTACCTCCGGCCGCGTTCATGAATCCGGCCCCAGAGGTGTGCGTAAATGAAATTTGAAATTTCGCAAATCGTAAATCGTAAGAGTCACATGACCTGCAGTGCAATACAACTAAATCTCAAGGTGCTTTTTCTACTAATGTTAATTAGAATTCATTCAATATTCACTTATTTGTCGAATTATTTTCAGCTCAATCTGAATAGTTTTCCTAGCAACCTATTTTCTTTTTTCACGTCTTCTTGCTAGTGCTACCTTTCAAATCGAACGTTAAACGTTTCAAGGAAGTCGAGAATACTGTTGATTCAAAAACGTTACTTTAGCCTATGCATGGTATTCCAACTAAAAGCCTGCATCGTTTGAATATTGATTAAACTCCTAGCTTACGATCATTTTCTTCGCATGAGTATTAATCTGGACTTATTAATCTGGCAGAAACAAAAAATTCACTAAAAAATCACGTCACTGCTGAAAATGGCGAAACAGCAACTCCGCATGTAGTAATCTAACAAACATACTGAGTCGTACGATTGGATTGAGCCTTCCGTTCTGAGTGAATGCACGGCGCAATCCCATCGTGGTCGCGCCGAAAGATTTACGCTTTTCATAATTCTGAAATAAGTCCTGAAACATTCCCATGATGAACGGGTAAAAAAAACTTTTGGCCGCCGAAACAGCATGACCGCATTTCATGGACATCTTTTGTAGTCCGTTTAGAATGGAAAAATCTACCACTATATAATTGAGTTTGCTCCCCCCCCCCTGTAGATGATGAGGCGTATCTCACTCAGGTTGGAAACCTGGCTGAGATACGCTTCGTGGAACCACGGGCAATCTCATGGAACCCCTTGCGACGCCTCCGCGTACCTCGCGCGGGCACGTCTGCCGTTCAACATGGGGTGTTGTTACAGCAGAGGACGCGTAGCCTCCTCCTGCTTGACACAACGGCCTCTGCGTGCGTTTCTGAGTGCCTGAATCCAGAAGACGGGTTCCCTTCGTCGCACCACAACCGACTGGAGTCAAAAAAGGAGGCACCGTCGTCCTACTACGAGGGATCACATTCAGAATTGAACATGAGATGCTGCTGCAGCAGAGGAAGCGCAGCCTCCTCCTGCCTGACACAACGGCGTCTGCGTGCGTTTCTGAGTTCCTGAATCTAGAAAACAGGTCCCCTTCGTCGCACCATAACCGTAACACCAGGTCTCAAGTCCATACCAAATGTAGTATTCACCGAGATGCTTCAGTAAATGTTGTCTTTTTGTTGTTCTGTTAACAAAATTATTTTGAAGATTACACATACTTTTTGTGTGAGAGTACTTTCTGAGAACAAGGTTTAAACCTATAACCCCGCGAAGCGGGCAAGTGCGAGACACGCCGTTAGGCGTGTCGTAGCACTTGTTAATGTATAACACAACTTTCTGGGGGTTTCTGGGGGCATCTTCAGATCGATTTCATGGACGACACAACTTTGATTTAGAGGGTGTCTAGCTTGGTTTGAAAGTAATCCTATTTGAGTTATGAGCTGGGGTTTAGTTTGAGTTCGCAGAAGTCCATTTTAAACGCAGCAAGTGAAAACTGTAGATATTATAGACCGCTGCCGGCTTCACATCCACTGCGTATTGAGAGGGTACCAAGCAGTAACCACACCTCGCGATATTCAAATTCAGGTTTGTTAATTGTACAGAGATTGCAAAGAAAACGTTGCTTAACTTTAAAAGTGTTCTCAAGTACCGAACTACCGATATACAACGTCAGCCATCGCTGTAACCTAAACTTACCTAGAGCGCCGGTTACCTACGCAAGTCTGCCTGTACTTGTCCGATTTCCAAAATTTAAAAGACGATGTTCATGAGGAACGGGCAAGTTTCTGATGCCCCATTCTCGCTCAACGGAACGAACATCTCCGAATGCTCCAGCTACGTGTATCTGGGCCGCGAATCAATATAGCCAACGACCTAGCGCCGAAGCTGAGCAGGAGGAAACGAGCGGCTTGGGGAGCTTTCAAGAGCGTCGAAGAAGTCGCGAAGAAGACGAAGAACGTCCGACTCCGTGCCCACCTATTCGACTCCACTGTTCTTCCTGCCCTAACATACGCCTCAGAGACCTGGGCTATACGAAAGCAGGATGAACACGCAATCAGCGTCGCGCAGCGTGGAATCGAGAGGACGATGCTCGGAGTGACACGACTCACGCAAGTAAGAGAAGGCCTCCGGTGTTCCGAGCTTCGCCGACGTTCGAAGATCAGAGACGCTGTCGCGTGGGCCAAATTGTCGAGAATTAGGTGGGCCGGCCACGTAATGCGATTCGATGACACCCGCTGGACGAGAGCCATCACCGACTGGATTCCGCGGGATGTTAAGAGGACACCGGGACGCCCACCAACGCGTTGGTCGGACTTCTTCGTGAAAGCCCTGAACGGCCGATATGACGCTCTTCGTGTCCCTCGAGCGAGGAGGATCCATTGGAGCACTCTGGCACGCGACAGGGACGAATGGAGACGCTGCTGACGCCAGCTCGAACAAGTCGATGATCAACGGGACGACAGGTGATACAGGTGATACAGGTGATACAGGTGATACTATTCAAAAATTCTCTGCGCACGCTCGCGCTACCCTTCGTCAGCTCTGTGATGAACGTTTGCTCTCCAAAAGTCTGCACTATCCTAAACTAATTAGATAGGGTAACTGCAATAATCTCGTTCATACCACTAAAAAAGGACGACAAAAGGGTCAAAGCCATTTCAACCTTTTCATGAAATTTTCACTTCGACTACACTTTGCATGTCTGATATGAAGTGCAATGTGAACCGATAGAAACATCACTGGCTTCTCCTTTCCACATGAGTGCAGCAACTTTCCAGACCCGCTTCCAATCATGAATGATTCTCGGTCGTGAATTTGCGCCATTTCTATTCGGTAGGATTTAGATGAACCTATTGTAAACAAATTGACTAGGCGTTCTTACTAAACAGGACGCGGATCAAAGAATGCTCGTCTCTCTTTCTCTATGGAACTGCCTCCAATGTCTTTCTGAGGGCTGGAACGACCTTTGACTGTAACAATGCGATGGGCATTGCTAGCTCCCATCCGACAACGGAGGAGCAGCCACCACAATGTTAGAGAAATGGAAAAGTTAGTTAAGTGGAGAGATAAGCCGTATTCGAGAACACTGTGCACGGGACGGTATCTTCTGGCATATTAACACATTAGGACATTCAAAAACAAATGAAGGGAGCGGAAACGAGCTATAAGAGGAGACTTTTAGAGTATGCACACCTTTATAACTATTATAGAATTGGTGTTCCAGGCCAGACCTAAGATTATTAGGAAAAAAGATACGCATGCTCCGGATAAGAAATTTGATTCTTCAATCAAATACTCATGAAAACTTTGTGGTCTCATACTATTCGGTAGTACATCGTTTCAAGAAAAGAAAAAAGAATCCAATCTGGTTATCACACTGTTTCGACATCAGGATGTACTACCGGTTTGAAAGCAACACAATTACAAAAGAAGGCGATGCATAGCTAATCTCTTTCTTCATCTTTTCGTTTAAGTTCAAGAGGTGAATGAAGTCAGTGCAAAACAATCAAAGAATGATGAGTCACCATTTCCGTTCCGTCTTCCTGCCCAAAACAGAGCGGAACATGGAACGGGACGGAATGACTAAAAACGGGTGAAAACCGTAACTCGGAACACGCACATCCCTGGTCATAACGTTGCCACGACTTCAGTGACAGACTTCTGCATCACGCCACACGTGGCTCGACGTCTTCGGAACGTCTCCTGAAGTCCGACACATGTTGGACGAAATTGAGAGAAAATACTGGTCCCTTTATAGACCCCTTAATGGTCCCCCTTACTGGTCCCTTTACTTGCCTACTTTACTGGTCCCCTTTCAGTGGTCCTCCCTTCTTGATACCCTTTACTGCTCTCCCTTTTATTGGTCCTCCTTTACTGGTCCCCTTTACTGGTATTTCTTCGCTGGTCCCACTTTATGGGCACCCTTTGCTACGCTCCCCTTACTCTTCTGAATCCCAAAGCAAGCTGGACAACGCGTGTGGCACGTCTGCTGAATCCCGATGCACATGGGACGACGTCTTCGACACGTCTTCTAATACCCGGCGCTCGCGCTATATTGTTACGGTATATTAGGATCGTAATGGTCTGAACCGTAGGAATCCTGTAAGCAATGCGAATCTCCTGCTAATCGGGAAAAGGTGGCGGGAAGTGGTATCAGGTACGTGCACCCGATACCACTTCCCGCCTTGGGCAAACAAGTTCCACCCCTCCGAGGCAGGTGGATTGGTACCAGACTTTTGTTGGAAAGATAAAGCAATGACCTGTTCATCGGCTGGCCACCGCAAGTAATTGTATGGCCAAATACGCATTCAAACCGCCTCCACGATACCCCCGTAGAAGTAGAATGTGTTACGCATCCCGAAAGGAGTTTGGTCACGTCGTCCTTTATCCTCTTAACATGGTTGAGAATATAAGGCATATCCTATAGGATAACCTACCATATTCTAGAGATATTTGGGCGGTCTAAAAAACCGCCGACTGCTGAAATTGACAAACAAATAGCTAGAAATTTACATGGAAGGCTCCAGCAGGTGGTATCATTTTATTTGAATTTGTTTTGTTCACTTACGAATTGAATAAGGTGGCCAGTTATCTGACCTCCACGGCAGGTGAGGCCTACGTGGTGCTTCAAGTACCTTATGGGAGGAACGATCTAGGTGCGACGTACGTCCAAGTAGGTTAATTGCTCGCATCCGCACGCAAACTGAGAAGTGAGCAGGAAATGATAGCTTCCCTATAGGGGTCTTCGACGCCAGAAAAATAAGAACTGCAGGAAAATGGTTTCTTTTGTAGTTTTGTCTAGTAATCACTAGCAGACACTGCTGGTTTTCTAGGCTGACAAACCAAAGGATAAATAGAGCCGAACATCCTGGCCACCTAAAATAGTTCCGATTGGAATTCTTCCAAGTCAGGCAAAGCATTAAGAAAAAGTTCACTGTGATCTATTCAGGAGACGTGCAATGTAGCTTTTGATGGCACTGAAATAAGGAATTTTAGCATTTACATTAAAATATCCTCACAAAAGAGGTTCTTCAATCCAGATGAAGGTTGAATTTGCGCATCTTTGCGGAGAAGGAACTTATACTGAATCTCCGTTGGAGCGAAACTCCACAGAACTTCGTAGTGTTGTAACCTTCGAATAGGGACCGCGACCATCTTTGTGGAAAATCTGTCGTTGAATCACTGAAAAGTCAGTAGGACTTTCATACGACTACCTATTCCATGGAACGTTGCATATTGTTGTGGATGAAATTAATTCCCCACAGATAACAAGCCAGTTGTGAAGTGTGTTTTTCCGTGGCTCCTAACTGCACTACTTCTCCTCGATCTTGAATAGTTGTGATCCCCTTTTAGAGCAGATCGTGCGCTACTAAAAAATGTACAACACATCCCCTCAGCATTTGCAATTTTTTTGAAATCTGACCCAAAATAGCCGTTGCACGCTCGTGCGTGCATCCTGACCGTCTTCCGACCTCCTCCACCGCTGTTCTTTCCCACACGGACAACTGGTCCTCGATGGCTGGCAGGCGCGCGCGCCCCTTTCTCCGCCCCTTCGGATGGGCGGTGTGAAGAACACCGTTCCGCCATAGGGGCCCTACTACAACTACCGTCCTGTCTCTATTCCTAAGCGATTCGTTCATAGTCACGCTTTTGGGCACTTTTCGCCACTGCCATCAGAAAATAACTGCGTTTTCTTTACGCGGTTCTATTCAAGGCAGCTTATCCAAACTCCCATGCCCGTAGTGTGGATCAGGACGTATACTAATCTGGCTCAGGGGTGTGCGCTGATTTGCCGCCGGTTAATTTTTTACCGCAAATTTTTAACGCGGAAATTCGACGGTAAATTCCGGTAAATCGTTAATTTTTTAAAATTTGATGTTCCCTTAAAACCAACTGGTTTAAAGCCGCGGTAATGTAGAAAAATTGTGATGCATTTCACCGAAACGTTATCGCGTTCAGAAAAACCATATCATCTTCATTTATCAAGCATACGTCATGCCAAAGCAAACAAAGCAAGCGGAAGCCTAACAATGCACAAGTGTAATGATCTTGATTGTGAGTGCTTTAAAAATAGAAGCTTAATTAAAACTCTAAAACAGCTTAATTAAACTCAAAAACATTTCTGGAACATCCGACATTCAATTGAATATTGCTATATTTGTTTTTGGATTAACAGCTTAACTGCTCTCTGAAATCATCACAATTATCATCGTTTCATTCGATGAAGGAATGATTTACACCTTACGCTACCACTTTTTTGAACTATTAAGTTGTACTTTGGAGCAAAGCCAGACACTTCAGAAAAAAGAACGAAATGTGACATGATAGCGAATTCCCTTCTCTCTTATATGGGAAAACAGCTTAAGGCCGGGGCATACTTCCATCGTTCATGGCCATTCCGCCGCACGCGGTTGAATAGCCATAAGAAACATCGCCGCGGCCGCCGCAACAGCGGCAATCGATGGCTTCCCGCGCCCATCGCGGGCATGACATACTTTGTCGCGCCGCGCGCGGTGTTTAACGTTGGTCCTGGACGGATCGCCGTCGCGCTTCCTTGCAGAGCGATGGGCAATGCGACGAGCGCACAGAGATTCAAATTCTTTCGCGTCGCTCTGCAAAATTCGTCGCCGGGATTCCATCGCGGCGACGAGAAGCATGCACGAAGCCTAGGAGTCCACCAGATTAGGTAGACTAGCGGAGTACATTCCGATGCCTTATATCTTAAATGGCGGGAACAAGACATGAGCGTATCTTCTTCTTAGTTCTCTGGCGATCGTCTATTCTAAGAGCTTCAATATCTCTAGTTCAAATTGTCTCATGTCGTGTGGGGAATGTCAGCGTGAGGTACTATTTCAGTGGAGCGCGCTTTCACACTGGAGCGCACCATCTCCGTCTCCTGATATGGGCATTAAAGTCTTAATGAGGTTGAGGACCACAAACGCTAATAGCAAGTTATCAGAGAAGAAAGAAGCAATCACTTCGAACGTGATTCTCTACGAAAAAATTCGTTAAATTTTGTGGTGAATTTGTGTTAGAGTATAACCAAAATAGTAACTCACCGAACCGCTGGAACGCAAGACTGAGTAGGCGAGGGCAACCCCTTGACAGCAAACGCGCCCCAAGTAAGACAGGCGAGACGTAGGCTAGGATCGATATATAGGTGATGGCAAACGCGCCCTAGGTGAGACAGCCAAGGCGCGGGAAGCGGGTTAAAGGAAGAGCCCGCCAAGAGGGTTAAGGCCGGCTGGCCTAGATGTCTTTTGGGTTGTTGTGCTCTTCGTGAGCATTCGTGGTGCTCTTCGCGAGCGTCTGTGTCTTCGCTGTGTTCTTAGGGAGCGTCCTCCGTGCTCGGTGTGAGTATTCCTGCGTAACGTGAGCTCTTAGTGAGCGTCTACGTGTTATTTGGGCTCTTAGTGAGCGTCTCTAGCTCTGCATGAGCATCTTGGGCTCTTGTTGGCTCTTCGTGAGCGTTGTGGTGTGCCTTTAGCTCTTCGTGAGCGTCTCCTGGCCTTGTTGCTCTTGGTGAGCGTCTCGTGATTCTGTACCTTACCGGAAGCCGGCGAGTCAGGAGACCCGCGTGTACGTTTCATTTGCGGCATCCTCGTTTCATCTGCAGCACTCTCTTCAGCGCCACGTCGTCGGGTCCTCTCGAAGGCATCTCGTTCAGAAAACAGTGTAGCCGGCGTATCCTGTAGTAAGGTTGTCGGCGATAAGCTTTTGCTGTCTGTGAGTTTCCTAGGGTGTTCTACGCCTCGTTGTAGCTAGGGTCTCTTTAGTCGCATCCCTGCGTTTCAGTGGGTCTGTCGGCTTCGCTAGGACATACTTTCTGTTGAAGTGTTCTTGTTTGTTCTGGTTTTTGTGTTGTTTGTTGATAAAGTTTTATTAAATGGAGGTGTTGATTGAAGAGTGTCCGTGATTATCGGTTCTATCGATTACCAGATTTTAATCTTAATTTCACCCGGCCCTTACATTTGGGAATTTACCGGAAATTTTCGTTAAAAGAATTTATCGCGGAAATGCCGGTAAATCATTTAAACCGGTAAATCGTTAACCGGTAAACGCGCGCCCCTGATCTGGCTGCCGTCTGCCACGCGTCATTGGTCACCGCGATGGCTCGAAGCCTCCGCCTAAGTGCTAATCAATCGGACCAACAAATCATACGTATCAATTTTTTGCCGAGTGGTTGACCAACAGAAATCGATACGTATGATTTGCCTGACCGACCAATCGCTTACGCCGCTCCGCCGCGATGTTTGAACAGGCTCTTCTAGAACCGCTTGTTTCTGTTTAGTTTTGCTGGTTTTAGTAGTTTTGCGGGAGCAGTCCTAATTGAGAGGGTGAGGTCTGCAACAGTGAAGACTAAGGAGAAAAATGATAAAGTTATTGAGAGAATGACAAACTTATTGAGAAATTTCTTACAATTTTCGACGATTTCTGAGAGTTTCCGTTAGGTGGTTAAACCAGATTCTAACGAAAAATGCCGTTAATTCATTAAATTTGTTAAATCGTTACCTGCTAAATGTGCACCTCTGTTCGACACTCAATATTGTTTGGCCGCCTGATATTATTACCTGCTGATTTTGAGACGCATTCACTAGATATCGTAGTTCTTCGTAACGCAGCAATCATTGATCTGTCGACCGGACGATTGATCCTGCCTCTATTTGTTGAAGGCCCTTTGGTGGGGAATAATTTTCCTGAATAGAACTCTCAAATTAAGCAGGTCTTTTACATTCTATAGGGATTAATCGAATTGTCGATGTTAGTCATTGATATTTTCTAGATGCTGTTCCCGAGGTTTTAGGGCGCTGCATTTTCAGGCGACGAGACGTCGATGTTTGAGCGACCGGCGGGACTCGAACCTGCCTTCACTTGGTTCCGGGAGTTCCTTCACTTATACTTGACCATTAGGGAGACAAAACACTGACTTGTTAATCGATTTTTCATCGAAAGCAATCATTTTCCCTTCGGGATATCTCGACAAAACCTCGTGCATGGCGCATCTCGCGGAGGCGTTTGTCACGTAAGAGTTTTACCGTTTAACTTCTTAACAAAAAAAAACAACAATAAGAGGCCGTCTACTCAGTAGTAGATGTCTGTGTTCCAAGGCAGATAATAGATCGGAGTCCACTCGTTGGTCTCGTAGTCCCACTTGTAGAAGCCCTCGTTCGCCACCCACGCTCCAGTTTGCGCGCACTTGGCACCGGCGAGCTTTCTGAAATAATCGGATCATTGCATACCGAGGTGGTGAACTGCTGCCGCTGGCTACAAACAACGTACTTGAACAATCGGTGTGGGTTGTTGTAATAGAACGAGGCTTCGACAAACAGCGGGTTTCCCTTGTAGAAGGCAGAAAAGTCTGAACCAGTGGCTGTATCGGGATAGCTCTCTCGAAAGCCGGACTCGAGTTGTCTGGGGTTCGTCGGTGGATTGTCGTTCCTTCTCATGTCAGTCCATGTCCATGTGACGGAAGGAAAGATAGAGCCCGAGGCCGATCTCAGTATCGTTCCAGCGCCAGTGGACTACCGAAGCTGCAGCATTGGTTCGGTATTTGTTGACATGGAAAACCCTTTCGGTAATTATCCGAGTGGTTCTGTTGAAGAGGACAAAATATGTGTCGAAGTTGATAAAGCCGGACTCTGTGCTTCGTTCGCAGATGTCCTTAGTGACAGAGGTCCACATCTGTAAGTAATAGAAATGAAGTCATGCCCAAACTGCCTACAGTAGCGGATAGAAAGCTATCACCTCTACTTGCTTAAGTCGTTTTCTGCAGACAGCACTAAGTTGGTCCATGTATTTTACTTTCGTTTCCCCAATGCATTCGAAAATGTTTCAACCTCAGGAGTAAACTGTTCAGGAGTAATCGGTTGTTCAAAACATTTCCCTCCTTTCAGTTTGAGTTTTGCGAGAATTTAAAAAGCGTTGTGGAACCCTCTATCGACAATGTGTATACAGTTCTCTCCCGTTATAACGCTACCGGATAAGACTCCCGTTTTAACGTACTTTTGTATGTGTATACAGTTCTCTTCCGTTATATCGCTACCGAATAAGACTCCCGTTTTAACGTAGACTTTTTCGGGAGCCGGCCAGCTTACCTTTACGCGTCGAGTATAACGCTACTCCCATTATGGCGCGCTTGTGAGAACTCTGCGTTCAAAATCACTCCCGTTCTAGCCGGATCTTGACTTTTCACTTTTTCACCTACGCGTCGGGCACGTACTGTCTTATTTTCGCCCGCGTGCCAGCCAGGACTGGGGTCCTACCGCTGCCAGAAGGCCCTCATCCTCCACCCGCACGTGATAGGCATCTGGCATACCTCCGTGTCGCTCCAGCGACTGGTCGCGGCGATAGTGTTGCGCGGGTAGCTACGAACTGCGCAGCTACCATCGCAACACTTGCCGCTACCAGTCGCTGGAGCGACTTGGAGGTATGCCAGATGCCATAACGAATCGCAAGATGAAGTGCAAAGCAGACATTCAGCGTCTCAGCTCAGCCCTCAACGCCAATGTCATCTTCCCAGGCTAAAAATTCATTACCGTCGAAGCACTGCTGAACCGCCGCAACGACCGTGTGCTTGCCAGATAGGTAGCGGACGTGGGAAGGGTCCATGAACGCTGCGGACATTCGGAACAGGATTGAGCGAATTAACCCTTATCCGTTATCCGTTATCCCGGTTAAAAATTTAGGTTCAATCCCAATGTGGGGAAGGCCACAGCGGCCTCGGGCCGGAACGCATGTGTGCGCGTCGACAGGTTCACCGTGGCGATACGTACAGGGATGTCTGTGGGCTCCACCTATCGACCCACGACCACTGTACGGCTATCCCTGTACGAATCGCCACGGCGAACCTGTCGACGCGCCTTTTTCTCGTCTTTTCGTGCGGCGTTTTTTCGTCTAAATTTCCTCTTTATTTCAAGAGGAAGATTGCAGTAGCCACAGTAGGGGTACAGCTAGGCATGTTATGTTACAAGTATTCATCTCTATGTAGTGTTTCAATGTGAGTACGGAGTGGCTCCCGCTCATTGGGATTGAGCCAAAATTTAATTATCTCATTGCTAATCCGGAATCAGTGATGGTTTGGGCCGATCACTTACACGAGAAAGTCGCCGTTGTTCTTCGTTAAAAAGGGAGGAAGGTCTACTTGGAAGATGTTTCGTGGAAGTTGTTGATCCCCTAGAGCAGTACGATATTCAAGGATAAGCTGTTCATTTTCCAGCAGGATTCGGCACCTGCTCATAAATCGAAAATCGTGCAGGGGTGGTGTAGCTTCCTCATTTTATCTTCCAGAACAATGCGCTCTGTATGGGCCCGGACCCTATGGGCTATCCTCTGTTCAATCCCAATGAGGGAGGAGGGGTGGCACGGCGGCCTCGGGCCGGAACGATGTGTGCGCGTCGACATGTTCACCGTGGCGATACGTACAGGGATGTCTGTGGGCTCCACGTATCGAACCACGCCTGCGGGATCCACGTATCGACCCACGGCCACTGTAGGCTACCCTGCACGAATCACTACGGTGAACCTGTCGACCCGCCCTTTTCTCGTCTTTTCCCCCAGCGTTTTTTCGTCTAATTTTCCTCTTTATTTCAGGAGGAAGATTGTAGTAGTCACAGTAGGGGTTCAGATTCAGATAGGCATGTTATGTTACAAATATTCATCTCTATGTAGCGTTTCAACGTGAATATGGAGTGCCCCCCCCCCTCATTGGGATTGAACCCTATCCTATTTGGTCCTACTTCGAGACCGACGCCTGGTCTTAAAAAACGTTATTCAGTCTACTCGCTGAAAGAAAGCCTTCTGAGGACGTGGGGGAAAAGTGCCACTGGAGTACGTTCGTGCGACGCTGGATGCCCTTCCGAGTCGTCTGAAGGCCTGTGTCCGTACCAGAGAAAGCCGTTCTGAGGTCTGGTCATGCAATTATGTTTTTAAATACGCTGGTAAAGGTACACTAAAATATATTTTGTCCAATCTTTTTTCAACCGTTGTTTTAGAACAGTGCACATGAGGAATGTAATTTGGGACAAACTGTAATTCAAGTCATGTTTTTAATTAAGATAGAGAAGAAAGAAGACGTGTTTACCTTTATTGTCTGCTGTCACTGTTGCTTTTATTATTGCCATTGTTGCTGCTATTGTTGTTTTATGCTATTATAATACTACAGGAACTTGGAGATTATTTATGAGAGTTTGGCATCTAATCCTATTATGGGTATGGAGTTCGCTTTCAGTCAAAGGAGAATCGCCGACCTTGAAGTACTCTTCTGCCTCCGTGGTGTGGTGCTCCAGGAGTAGCGTCAGGGCGATGGCGGCCAAGATCTTACGGTACGCCTAAACAACGACCTGACGCTTGTAAGCGGGGATATACTTTGGACTGGAGAACGGCCACTGACTTACAGAACAGGTCATCGCGCTCGGATTAGCTGCTAACCACCGAGCCGTGGAGACGTAGCGTGAAGACTGGCAGTTCCGGGAGTGAAGACTCCCCCACGTTGCTCCGACCCGCGCACACATGGTGCTCGTCTACGTCCCTCAACGTAGACCTCCCGTCCAGCTCGTTCCGGCTCCGCGGCTTCACACGTTCCGACCTCTCCTTCCAAGATTCGCCTTCACTTCAGATGGCGTCGAATGTAGTCACGACCTCTGCTCTCCGGACTGTTATGGGCCTCGGAATTCAAGTCACCAGCGTTTGGTATTCAATCAATACTGTTCAATAAATCGGTTTGGTCACTTGCAGGGATGCCTTCCCAAAGGTCCTTGACATATTTTTATTCCATTTTTGCGTCAAATTGGAGACTTTACATGTCAGGTTGGACACTGTTCTAAACAAGCCTAACGCCTTTGAAATCACACCGAAAACTTTAAAAACCAAAACGGGCGTCTTGCTGATCAAGCTATAGAGGTTGTTTGTGGAAGAAATATTTTAGCATGATGTCACTGAAACATTTTAATTTATCTGGCCCAATATTTCAATGCACTGTTTGAAATTTTATATATATATAAAGTGATTTTTAAAGGAGAAATAAATAACGAAATTACGTTTCAAAGCGCAGAAAAGCAGCAATCATATAGTGTACAAATGCTCCGACACGGCTAACGGCGTGTCTCGCACTTGCGCGCTTCGCGTGACTTTGCAGCATCACTGACCTGAAGAAAGTAGTTTTTGTAAAACTTAAAATTCGCGAACATCTAAGACCTGCTGCGTACTTTATTGGCATCAAGCCATTCACCACTTCGGTACCTTCATCATAGACATTCTCTCCATTCTCTCCGAACCGGCCAGTAACGTCATTGATTTGTGCTGAGCAGTACTCTCCTGTCCCTTCCTAGGTTGCTCCTCGCCAACCGTTCTCATGCCCAACAGCTTGTGTTTCCGGATATCGTTGACACACCTTCCAAATCCGGACGCCAGATTCACCCTCACTCGTTTCTTCTTACTGGATCTAATTGCTGGTCCGCCTTTACTGGTATCCCTCCCCCCTTTAGTCCCCCTCCCTCCCCTACCTTTCTGGTCCCAACTCCTGGCCCTCTTCCTTGTTTCCACTATTGATTCCCCTACTGGTCTCTTCTTGCTGGCTTCCCCGTCAAGGTCCCTCCTCCAGGTTGTTCCTTTCCTTCCTGGTCTCTCACCTGGTCCACCCGAGAGATCTCCCTTACTGCCCTTTTCACCACCCCCTTAGTGGTCCTCCCATGCTCACGGCAGACGTCGGTGAGGGCACAGAGAAGTACCTCGCGCAGGTAACATTTTCCGTTCAACATGGGATAATGCTGATTTCTGAAAGTGGCCACTCGTCAAAAGGATATCGGTGACACTTCTTTTCACTCTAGACGCTTGTCGCGTGACGTACGTGACCCGTCTTCTGGATCCAGATGCTGGGAAGTGCACGGAGATGCCGCTGTGTCAAGCAGGTGGAGGCTACGCCTACTCTGCTGCAGCGACATCCCATGCTGAACGGCAAACGTTGCCCGCGCGAGGTACGCAGAGGCATACCTCATGCGGGTTACATTTGCCGTTCAACATGAGATAATGCCAAATTCTGAATGCGGCTGCTCGTCGTACGACGACTCACCTCTTCTGACTCCAGACGCTTGTCGCGCGACGTACGTGACCCGTCTTCTGGATCCAGATGCTCAAAAACGCGCACAGATTTCGCTATGTCTAGCAGGAGGGGCTGTGCTTCCTCGGCTGCAGCAGCATCCCAGTTGGATTCAGAATGATTTGCTTGTCGTACGACGACAGTGTCACTTCTTCTAACTCCAGACGTTTGTCTCGCGACTTAGGTGACCCGTTTTCTGGATCCAGATGCTCAAAAACGCGAGCAGATGTCGCTGTGTCTAGCAGGAGGCTGTGCTTCTTCGGCTGCAGCAGCACCCCATGTTGAACGGCAAACGTAGCCCGCGCGAGGTACGCGGCACATGTTGAATTTACATTTTGTCCGCGCAGGGTTTGATGAGGCGTATCTCACGCAGGATTCAAACTGCGTGAGATACGCCTCATCGAACCCTGCGTGAAGGCTGACTGAATTATATAGTGGTAGACTACAAGGTGAGATCGCGCCAAGAACTAGATTGTCGCGATTTGTAACTAATATGGAGAGTTAATTATGGTTTAGGTTATCTGTGCTGTTTTCTAAGGCGCTGCCGTCTTTTTGGATTTTGAGAACAACTCTTTGAGAGAAGATCTTGCTATGAGCACAATTGCAGCTGACAGCAAAAATTTTGTCCGCAGAAGTAAACTATAGAGTAGGAACGGTTATCTTTATCTTACTATAAATCTTACTATATATAAACGAGAACGGTCGTTTGTCTGTGGGTGAGTGCGTGTGTTTGTGGGTGTGTTTGTTTGCACAGAAGTGCTGAAGGAGTGTGTTGGGAGGAAGTATGGGGAAGGGGGGGGGGGGGGAGCGGTTGTAGTTGTCACCAGTTGTCAACTGTTGTAGTTGTCGACAGGCGTCCATGTTCAGTCGACATGTCACCGATGTCGCGCAAGGGATGTTCGGATTCAGACGACGTGTCACTGATGTCGCGCAAAGCAGGCCCGACTTGAAAAGACATGTCACCGACGTCGTTCATCAGGTGCCTGGATCAGGCTCAAGCGTGGGGTGCGAGAATCGCAGGGGGGGTCGTACTTTGGCTCAAGGTGAGGGGGGGGGGTCGTACTTCGACGTAGATCCGAAAAAAAAATTTCTCGGAGGGATGATTCTTTCGCAAGCATTGTAAGCAGAGGTATGTAAATATTAAAAAACTAATTATTAATACTGAATTATTAAGGTTTGAAGCAAATAAATCGAATAATGAAGATTTTTAGGCATGGCAGCGATATTGCGACACCCTGGGCATCGCATCTTCTACGGAAAGAAGACGCCATTTGGATTTAAAACTATATTTAATAAAAATTTAAATAGTTGTTGTATTAGTTGTTGTATATGGATCTTACCGAAATTTAACCTTCAATTTGTAGCAGGAAAAACATTAGGCCTTTCCTAAACAACCTTTCCTCCGATCAGGTGGAGTGATTTTCCTATCCTTCACCAAAAATCAAATGTTTCCTGAACAAGGCGACCACTGGAGCTGAAATTGGAGTGAACAATAGCACAGTTTTTATTTAGTACTTGTTCAAAAAAATGAAGTCTTTCCTAAGCAATCTTCCTTGTGATAAGGTGAGGTCATGCTCATTTGTTCAAAAATGAGATATTTTCTACCCGAAGGAATCGATGTCTAGAGCTGAGATGTAGCTTTACAGCTTTAATTTGGATTTGAGTGCACGTTCATCACTTGAATATTTTTACTTCCTTAATAGTTTTTGCTTTCAGGAGAAGTCGTTTGAACGCGGAAAAGAGATGGTCAACTGAGTGATCTCAACTGGGAAAGCAAAAGAATTTATTTGCGACGTTTCGAATAACAGACAGAGTAAATGTTATCATATATGCGCTGTCGGATCTTCTTCAATACCATGAAGTACTCCGCTGGAAAAGATGGATGCCTTCGAAGCTTCAAGATCTTCTCGAGAGCGTCGAATTTCGTCGCTATCTTCTCTGTTGTTTAGACCATTGACAATCATATATTCCTTGACATCAAGTTCGACGAGAGCACGTGAATTACCTGTGTGCGTCAGTTATCAGAAGCAAAAATCACATTTAAGAAATAACATCTGGATGGGAAATAGATAAAATAGATTTCTCAGAACCTACCTTTTGCGAGCGAGTCTTTGATTTGTTTCATTAGGCTGCTGTCACGTTCGAATGTTGACGGTTTTCCCTTCGGTAATCCGAGAATTGGACGAGGATGTAACCACTGACGTGCTAATTTCATAGGCTTAACTGTTAGAACGCTTGGGCCATCGCGTTCTACTCTGAAAACACTTCGAATTAAAAACGGGAAGTATGCAGTGTGAAAGCTGTGGTATGGTGAACACAAAAACTTACGTCATAAGGTAGTCTAAAGTTTCGGTGCCAATGTTGCTTCTCTCTCCTCTGCTAAGGCGATTGGCTGTTGAAAAACTTCGCTCAGGATCAGCATTGCTGGCAGGTATGACGAGTAAGCATTTAATAGCCTAAGAATGTGATAATTACTGAAGTGTTTACTTTTTGGAAAGCGTTCATACCTCAACGACGGAATCCCGAAGCTCAAGGTCTTCAGCATTATTGAGAAGTGTTTGGTAGATTCTCAAGCTGTTGTCATCCTCGCGAAGGTCTATCGGCCATGACGACAAACGCTCGACATTGCGGGCGACGTTATCGTAAAAGTGTAGAAAGTCTTCCTCTGCTGATGGCAAATTGCAGTACTTTTCGATAGATTTGATGGAGCGAAGTATCAACTCCTTCCGATCAGATAAGTGTACGAAGTTGTCTTTGTCGACGTACGCAGGATATCCTCTGGTTTCGGGACTCGTGTCTTTTGGCATACATGTGAGGAAATGATTGAAATCACCTTGGCACTCAATTATGTCCAAAATGATGTGACGATCCAAAGCGTACGAGAAGTCTGCTGCTGGCTCAGACTGTCGCTTACCGGGAGTCATATATAGGTTCAGAGCATTTTTTACTTCATCGTAGAATGCGTCTATGTGGTCTTCTGCGGTTTGAGCCTTCATTCCATTGGCGTAGAGTTTTCCGAGAGTTAGGCTTGCAAGCTGTCTGACGTCAAAATCGGGTGCGTCTTCCATGTGATAGGCGAGGTCGATATCTAGATCAGGTTCAGCTCCTCGTTGACGATGATCAAAGCTTCGGAAAAGTTTGACACTTCTTGCTCCTTCGGTGGCCTCGCGTGTCCGAGTTTCCATCTTTTCCACCTGTTTCTGTTTATAGTCGTCGAATTTCACTGGGTTATAGGCCAAAAGGAAGGCCACGGATTCTGCATCAGTACTGCCAGTGACATATGTGCAGTATCGTCGGAGATGATCCTCTTCGACATTCCGGAAGTTTCCGGTACGGGGGTCATGTTCTAGCAATTTTCTTTCTTGGACAAGGCTTTTGTGAACGTTCTGCTTAATCTGTTCGTTTTCTAGTAGAAAATTCAGATGCCTCCATCGAGTGAGGTGATCAACAAGAAGGCTTTCTTCATTTTGCAGAGCTTTGGACAGTGCAGTCAGATGAGAAAGCACAGCATTTACGTGGTGGAGAATGATAAAAGTGCGACCGTCTTTGAGAACCCATTCTGCAATTTCAGCTCTCTCGCGCATGTTTTGAGCCATGCTGTTGTCAGCGGCCATTCTATTCAAAGCTTCTATCAAAACAGGATACATGCGGAGCACTTTCAAAAGTGAATTTTGAAGGCTCGCCGACCACCTCACTTTATGTAGTTTGTCCATATGTAGGGTGTCAAAGCCCATGTCGTATGCAGCTTTGTTGTAGAATGCTCGTCCTTTCGTTCTTAAGTTTGAGCCGAATAGATGGTGCATTTCCATTATGGTGGCCTGTGCCAGTTTTATACCGTAGCCGGAGAGAGATGCAACTGCAAGGTTTAGTTTGTGGGCGGAGCAGATTGACAAAAGCAGGTCGGTTCTTGGGCTGTTCTCGGAAATCGAAATTAGTTGTTTTAGTTGAGCGTGGACGCCGTTGAGGCTTCCTGTCATAACTGACGCACCGTCGCTTGATAGAGCGACAAGTTTTCTCATTGCAAAGTCGTAAGGCTCTGTCCACAAACCGTAAGGTCCAGCCCACGAATTATATTTTTTAGGGCACCAACGAATGCCTTCACTATGTCGTCCGCAGTCTCGCTTTCAAGCTCAACGAGAGAAAAGTGGAAGGTGATAGGGCGACTCGCTGGCGAAACTGTTCGGAGCAGGAACACAATCCACTTTACTCCGTCGTTCGAGGTTCCATCGGCCAGCAGTGAAAATGGTAGATCATTGGATATGATATAGTTTAGCATGTCGTATTTCATATGTACTGCAAATTGCTTCACCATTCTTTGCGCTGTGGTTGCTTCATAGTGTGCAGAAGCAGATACAGCTCCACATTTCATTGCCATGAGTATTAGAGGAAATTGCTTCGCAAACGGCAGGCCCTCTTTTACTATCGTATAAGCTGTAAGAGTTGACGTCACAGTGGCTGCCATTACTTCTGGTGACAGACTTTTGTCGAAATTTCTTACGGCTATTACAAATTCGTCAAAATTGCGTTGATGTTCAGCGGACACTTTTTGATGACGCTGTAATCTCTCAATGAGGCGAGTTATTCCTGTTGCTTTTCTCGAAGTCGATTGTCCTCTATACTGCTTGAGGCACAAAACCTGATTTGCTCCTAGAAGGTTAATATCCGTCCAATGTGTCGTTCTTCCGGGTCCCTTTCTCTTCCTTTCTCTTCGTACCGCCTCTACGTCCAGCGCTTCGCATGCTCCATGGTCTGGATCGGGGTTGTAGGAACTTAAGGAATCTCTGTTGCACAGTTTGCATCGAATGAAGTCAGCGTTTTGACGCGAAGGATCTCTGTAATAGCTGAGCCAAGCCATATTCATAAGTAATCCTTTTTGCTTATAACTTAGCTTGTGACCGTCAATATCCAGTTGCGAAAGGCCTTTCATCAGGAGTTTGCGCTCGTCGTCGTCTCTATGCAGTCCAAACTCTTTTTTCTTTTCTTCGGTGCCGAGTTCCAGTCCCTCTTCGTAAAGAATGTTCCGTTCTCTCAATCCCGAGGATATCTCTTGTACGCATTCGGATATATCATTGATTTTGGAATCGAAAATGCGCATCCAATTCAGTACGGAGTCCACATGGCCCGAAAACTGTGACACGTGTTGTTGTTGTGAAGAGGTAGGCGGTTCTTCCGAAGAAGAACGATCGACGGGATAACTTTCGGCTTCATCGGTATCAAGTCGTTGCGCTCCTTCGTCTGAAATGCATGGTGTGGAAGAGATGTGAGAATGCAGTGATATTTTTGGTAGTAGCCTTTTGAAATTTTCCCCTTCGCAGTGGTTGTCGCTCCCAGGAGATCTCACAGTAAGAGCCCAACGGCACCCACACAGAGACACAGAAATGATGTCGTTGATTGCGTCCGGGGGAAGGTGATGAAGAACGATTGTTGTAGGACATCCAAAAATCGGTATGAGTCGATCCATCGGCAACATTTTGGTATGATCGCTGGTTGGAGAAAGTGCAACAATGTGCTTCAGCCTGGTAGAAAGCCACCTTTGATGATCACTCGAAACATCAAGATGATTCCTTCGGTATACGACATTTCTACTATCAGTAGTTTTTAAGAGACTGAAGTAGGTTTTGAAGAGATTGGCGTCGTTCGTATTAGGGAGGTGCACGAGTGCGAAGACTGTCTGCAGCATTTCAGTGTTTCGCTGAGGTGTTGACAGCGAAGTGAAGAATGTGTCAATCTTGCTCGCTTGGTGTGGATCTATCAGTCGAACTAGGCATTGTGGCCAGTTCACGAAACGAGAGCACTGTGCATGCTTGTCAGCGGTGCTGTAAAAGTTCCAGTCAATCGATGTCGTTTCTACTGCAGAGCTTCCAATGACAAAGTATTTTGCGAGTTCTCCGTCTTCACGAAGCCATTTGTGATTTCCGAAGTCGACGAATGTGATAGTGTTGAAGTGATCAGGCTTCTTCACCTAAAAGCCCAATACGTTGAGGACGGTTAAGGAACTCACATGCGTCGTTTGTTCAATGAAGCACTTAATGCCGCACTATAGAGACGACTTAAGAAATGAAGAGCGAAGAAAAAATATTAGGCTACCAGTCGTCAGAATGGCCTCTCGGCCGCGCTGTCGGCTTTTTAACGGCTTCGCAGTACTAATGACTTCTCATCACCAAATGCAGCTGCTGTCTATGTCATGGTTTTCGCAGGAAGAACACCTTATCTAAGTCGATGGGGCAAGTTAGAAAGAAATAGAAAAACTGAACGACATCCAAAGAAAATCGATAATTTGATCAATATCGATTGATGTCCATCGAATTTTCAAAAACGAACTTCAGATTCGTGTTCACCGACCTCGATCATCCCCAAGGCAAAAGTTTCGGGACGCTGTCTATCCCTGTCAATCGTTTAGTATCGCCAATACACCGCCCCCCCCCTCCAGTTGTGACGGACGGACGGAAACACACACACCCACACACCCACAGTTTTTTATATATAGTATTATCACGACATCTTATGGAGCAACCTAATAAACAGTAAGAAAGTACTTCCATTTTTTTCCAAGAAAAAACTCACTCGACGCGACTTCGTGTTCAAAACAAGGAGACCGTATTCGTTCAGCTTCACATTCGACTTGCTATTGCAAGCGTCATTCAGTGCGAGTTCAAAGTACTGCGTTGCAGCTGTGGTAGTGAAACGCAGCGACGAAATTTCGTTGATGATGGGATGGCATTCGCTAGCCTGCGAAATGCCAGAAGACGAGAGGAGTATTGATACAAGAGCAAAAATACACATGGTCACGTATCACACCACACGAGCGCTTATATAGATGAAGCCTGCATGTAATTAGAACCTGTAAAAAACATTCGATAAGTATTAGTGCGAGTTCAAAGTACTGCGTTGCAGCTGAGGTGGTGAAACGCAGCGACGAAATTTTCGTTGATGATGGATGGGACGGCATTCGCTAGCCTGCGAAACGCCAGAAGACGAGAGGAGTATTGATGCAAGAGCAAAAAGACACATGGTCACGTATCACACCACACGAGCGCTTATGTAGATGAGGCCTGCATGTACTTTGAGCCTGTAAAAAACATTCGATAAGTATTAGTGCGAGTTCAAAGTACTGCGTTGCAGCTGAGGTGGTGAAACGCAGCGACGAAATTTTCGTTGATGATGGATGGGACGGCATTCGCTAGCCTGCGAAACGCCAGAAGACGAGAGGAGTATTGATGCAAGAGCAAAAAGACACCTGGTCACGTATCACACCACACGAGCGCTTATGTAGATGAGGCCTGCACGTACTTAGAACTTCGTGTGATTAAGAACGATGGAGTTCTGGTCGATCGCTAGATTTGACTGAAAGGTGCTACACATGTACTTTGTTCAACCGATCGTAGCTCGTTGAGTTTTGAGAATTATGCAAATGCGGGTGACACTCAAAATACTATAAGAAATTCTCTTTCTTATGAGCCTAAAATCACCTTTCAAAAAAGGCATCTTCATACGCGGCCGGGGGATGCGATTTTTGCTCGAAAAAAATTGGAGTGATTTCGCAAAAACGACCATAACTCGATAACCTTTGAGAGATGTGCAAATGCGGGCGGTATTCGAAAAACTAGAAGAAATGCTTTATCTTATAAGTGCAAAATCGAATTTTGAAAAAATGATCTTCATGCGCGGCCGGGGGGGGTGCGATTTTTGGCAAGTATTTTCGCAAAAATCAACGAAAAATTGCATCCCCTGGCCGCGCATGAAGATTATTTTTTCAAAATTCGATTTTGCACTTATAAAATAAAGCATTTCTTCTAGTTTTTCGAATACCGCCCGCATTCGCACATCTCTCAAAGGTTATCGAGTTATGGTCGTTTTTGCGAAATCACTCCAATTTTTTTCGAGCAAAAATCGCATCCCCCGGCCGCGTATGAAGATGCCTTTTTTGAAAGGTGATTTTAGGCTCATAAGAAAGAGAATTTCTTATTGTATTTTGAGTGCCACCCGCATTTGCATAATTCTCAAAACTCAACGAGCTACGATCGGTTGAACAAAGTACATGTGTAGCACCTTGCAATCACATCGACGAGCAATCGACCAGTGATCCATCCTTCTTGATCACATCGAAAATAGCTCCAGATAAGCTGAGTTTTTTATTATGTGTTAGTCAAAGATTGAGCTTTTGTGAAGCTACATTTCAGCTCTAGAGATCGTTCCGTTTAGGTGGAAAAATCTTTATTTCTGAAAAAAATTGAGCATGACCTCACCTGATCGCAAGGAAGACCGCATAAGTAAGGCTTGATTTTTTGAACAAGCGCTAAATAATATCTGTGCTGTTGTAAACTCTAGTTTCAGTACCAGTAGTAGCCTTGTTCAGAAAACATTTTGCTTTTGAAAAATTCCAAGAAAAATTCCAGGAAAATCACTCCACCTGATCGGTTGAAAGGTTGCTTTGGAGAGGCCTGATTTTTTTCCTGCTACAAATTGAAGGTTAACTTTTGAAAAGATCTATATACAACAACTAATACAACAACTATTTAAATTTTTATTAAATATAGTTTTAAATCCAAATGGCGTCTTCTTTCCGTAGAAGATGCGATGCTCAGGGTGTCGCAATATCGCTGCCATACCTAAAAAATCTTCAGTTAATCGATTTATTTGCTTTAGAACCTTATAAATTGAATATTAATAATTATTTTCCTTTCTATCACATTTTCTAAAACTGTTTCCAACATAAAGGGCAACTTAACATTAAAATCCATCGATTCTTTCGAAGGGGGGGAGGGGTCGTACCAAGACCCTCCTGGTGGGGGGGGGGGTCGTAAATTTTTGGCAGAAATCGCACCCCACGCTTGAGCCTGGCCTGGATAGAAGAGGTGTCACCAATGTCGCGAAAGGCCTTCCAGATTCAGAGGACGTGTCACCGATGTCACGCAAAGCACGTTCAGGTTGAGAACACATGTCACCGACGTTGTTCAACAGGCGTCCGGGTTCAGAAGAGGTGTCACCGATGTCGCGCGACGGTTCCGGATTTAGACGACGTGTTACCAGTGAAGGTGGGACCAGTAATGTGGGACCGGTAATGGATGGGGTTCCAGTAAGGGGGACCGGTAAAGGGTTGACCAATAAAGGAGGGACCAGTGGAGGTGGGACCAGCAATGGGGACCGGTGAGGGGATCCAGTGAAGGGGAACCGATGAAGGAGGGGAGAGGGGTCCAGTGAAGGGGAGGACCGGTGAATGAGGGGGGAGAGGTCCAATGAAGATGAGACCGGTGAGGAAGGGACCAGTAATGGGGACCGGTGAAGGGGGAGGGAGTGGTCAAGCGAAGGGTGGACCGGTGAAGGAGGGGGAGGGGTCCAGTGAAGGGGGACCGATAGAAGGTTAACCAGTAAAAGAGGGAACCAGGGTGAAGTGGGATCGGTGAGGAAGGTACCAGTAATAGGGATCGGTGAATGGGGGGGGAAGGGGGTCCAGTGAAGAGGGACCGAAAAGGGTTGATGAATAAAAGGGGGAACAGTGAGGGTGGGACCAGTGAGGTGGGACCAGTGATGGGATCAGTGAAGGATAGGATGACCAGCAAGGAGGGGACCTGTAAGGGGAGGTCCAGTGTAGGTGGGAGCAGTAGTAGGGACCGACGGAGGAGGGGGGGGGGGGGGACCAGTGAAGGGTGAACCGGAAAAGGGCTGACATTAAAGGGGAACCAGTGATAAGGGACCAGTTAAGGGCAGGGTCAAGCTTGAGGTTCGGGAATCGAGGGGGGAGGGGGGTCTCGTACTGCGGCCTCGTCTGGAGGGGGGGAGGGGGGGGGGTCGTACTCTCTCGGTTTTGGCAGAGGACTCTCTCCAAATTCAGGTTTTTAGATGATGTTTGCATCTATTAATAAGTTGTTTTTTCCAGGTGTGACTACGACAATGCGGAGATATACAAGCGCTTGCGTTTCCTGGAGTTAAAAAAATAGGATTGAATATAAAAAAAATTTAATGCCGATTACTGTGCAGTGAAAAATAAAGATTTCCTGTCTGCAGATTTATAGTCAATGAGAGATTTTCATTTTTTCAGATTTTCCCAGGACGTCATGGACACGGTAGTTTTCTGCCTGATGAGCGACATCTACTTCCAGAATTGCGCTCTATAAAATTTCAAGTGTTAATTACTGAGGACGACCTAAGTGCTTTCCCTACAAGATTTTTGAAGCGCTCTTCGAGTCGATGACGGAATGGCAACCGAAGGACGGATTTGCTTGAAAATTATTTTCTCTCCTGTTGGAAACAGCATCAGAAGATGAAATCGCACCCTATAAAATTTTAAGCCCGTTTGACACACAGTAATAAAACTATGTTTGTCTGAAACGATATTCTATATGATCAGAGGTCTCGATTTACCGAAAAGATATCGACACACTAATCACATGGAACACGTTACTTTTAGAACCTGCCTTTTAAAGCATAGAAAACACATCTACTAAAGCTTTATGAATTTTCCAGGAGCCCCAAAAAATCTCCGTGTTACGGCAGTTTAATGCGGCTACTGCGTTCTCTGACATGACCAATCGCAATTGAAATATGGATGGACTCCTCGCTGGAATTTTTTTTCTGCCTTCTGAAGGACAGGACGACAGAGAGTGGAATTGTATCATATAAAATATTAAGTCAAGCTTAACATACAATAAAAACTATGCCTCTCCGCTGCGATGAAGATATGAGAATATTATTTTTTAGCCGAAGCAGATCACCCATACGGATAAAATCTAGCCACAAGAACCTGGAAGTTTTGAATAATTCACTGCGAAAAAATTGTGATTTTCTGGATAGAACAGGTTAAATCGACCTCTGGTCGACTTTGCACCAACGTCATCGGAGCATAAAATTGAACGTTCACAAAAAGGTTCATAACTCGGTAAGTTTTTTGAATTTTGAAAATTCTTTTAGCATTTCGTAAATTAGATAAAACGCGCTTTCTCATCGTGTAAAAATCGTTTTCCAAAAAAGGAGTCGTCACGCGTGGCGGTTGGTTCAATTTTTGAGCGAAAAAAATTGAAGTGGCTTCACAAAAATATTCATAACTCGACTAGTTTTTCGAAATTTAAAAATCCCGCTAGCTTTTCAGAAACTAAAGGAAGAGCCCTTTTTTTGATATATGAGAACTAATGTCCAAAAATTCGGTCTTCATGCGCGGCAGGGAAGGCTCACTTCCGGTTCCATGTCGCGAAAATACGTACCGAAAATCGAACCCCCCCCCCGCCCCGCATGAAGACCTATTTCTTGGAAAACGGTTCTTCTATGGTTAGAAAGCATATTTGCTCTATTTTTTGATGAGCAAGTGGGATTTTTGATTTTTTTAAAAATAGCCGAGTTATGATCAATTTTGCAAGTCGTGAACTGAATCCTTCACCGGCGTCATCGGAGTGATTTCACAAATGTTCATAATTCGGCTATTTTTTGAAATCTAAAAATCCTGCTAGCTTTTTGAAAAGTAGGTAAACAGCGCTTCTTTACGGTTACAAACTCATTTAGCAAAAAAGGATCTTCATGCGGGGCGGGGGGGGGGGGGGGTTCGATTTCTGGTCGATTTTTGCCGAAAATCGACCAGAAATCGAACCCCTCCCGCCCCGCATGAAGGCCCCTTTTTTGCTAAAAGTGTTTGTAACCATAAAGAAGCGCTGTTTATCTATTTTTCAAAAAGCTAGTAACGACGGCGAAGAGTCGATCCGCGATTCAGTTCACGACTTGCAAAAATTGATCATATCTCGGCCATTTTTTCAAAAATCAAAAATCCCGCTCACTCATCAAAAAATAGAGCAAATATGCTTTCTAACCATATAAGAACCGTTTTCCAAGAAAGGGGTCTTTATGCGGGGCGGGGGGGGTTCGATTTTCGGTACGTATTTTCGCAACATGGAACCGAAATTGAGCCTCCCCTGCCGCGCATAAAGACCGAATTTTTGGACACTAATACTCATATAGCAAGAAAGGGCTCTTCCTCTAGTTTCTGAAAAGCTAGCGGGATTTTTAAATTTCGAAAAATTAGTCGAGTTATGAATATTTTTGTGAAGCCACTTCAAATTTTTTCGCTCAAAAATCGAACCAGCAGCCACGCGTGACGACTTGGAAAAGATTTGGAAAAAAAGGATTTTTTTTGGAAAAATTTTTACAATGTGAGAAAGGGCGTTTTATCCTCTTCTTGAGAGGCTAGAAAAATGCGAAAAACTTACCTGAGTTATGAACCTTTTTGTGATCGTTTAGTTTCATGCTACGATGACGTTGGTGCAAAGTCGACCGGAGGTCGATTCATCCTGTTCGATCCAGAAAATCATGATTTTTTCACTGTGCATTGATCATGACTTGGAAGTTTTTGTGGCAAAATTTTATTTGTATGGGTGGTCTGCTTCGGCTAAAAAAAAATTTTTCATGAAAAACGAGAATTTTGCTTGCGATCCATCCTAATCATATCGTCATCGCAGTTCCGTCATCGCTGCGGAAAATCTTGGTTTTCTGCTGTATCATGTACAGAGCTGGGGACTTTTAGCTCCATTTTTGTTTTTATGACGTTTTCTTAGGATGGGAGAACATTATTTCCATAGGGAAGTCCATCGTCCATCTTTCCTTTTTCCGCTCCATAATCGATTCGAAGAACGCTTCCAAAAAATTCATAACTAAAGCACTTAAGTCGTCGTCAGAAAGTAATACTCAGATTTTTATATAATACAATTTCAGATCACAATTTCAGATGCAAACGTCGCTACTTCAGGTAGAAGAATGTTCCGTGTCCATGGTGTCCTGAAAAAAAACTCCATAAATTGAGCAGTGCTGATTGGAAACTGCTACCAGAAAATCTTTATTTTGAAGTGTCGAAAATACCGTTCAAAATTTTAAAGAATTTTATTCTGTTTTGAAAACATTATTGTTCAGGGAACTCGTTTCATTGTCCTCTTCAGTGCCGAAGCCGCACCTGAAAAGAAGAATCTATTAGAGAGTTCAAACTGCACAATAAACCTTGAAAAAATTAAGAAATACAAGAAATAGAACAGTGGAAGAGAGAGGGAGGAGGTCGTACAAATTCCGCTTCTGAGGGGGGGGGGGGTCGTACATTTCCAGCAAAAATCGAACCCCACGCTTGACCCTGACCACAACTCTTCCAGACCGCTCGATCTCTGGCTGCTTGCATCCAGTGAGGCAGACTCTGCTCTCTGAAAGATCTTGAGAATGAGTCTGTCCATCGCGTTGGCGGTCGTCCCAGTGGTCTCCTGTGGTCTCTCGGGAGCCATTCTGTGACACGGAGACTCCATCTATCGTCCTTTCGTCGAAGCAGGTGTCCGACCCAGCGATATTTGGACTTCTTCATGTACTGCAGCGGGTCTGCTAATTGCGACTTCTCCCGTAGCTCCGAGCTTCGTAGTCCTTCTTGCCATTGCTGACGAAGGCTTGTTTTCAGAAGACATCTCTCCAGTGCACGATGCGTAGTTTGCATTGCTCTGGCGATTGTCTTGTTGTCGGGCCAGGTTTCCGTCGCGCAACACATCGCAGGCAGTACAGTGGCGTTGAATATCGAGGCCCTGAGGCCGGCATCCTTGACCTGATCGGTGACTTCGCGAATCGAACTGATGGGTACCCATGCTGCGCGTCTCCTGCGGGCGATTTCAGGAGCGAGGTCGTTATCCATGATCAGCTCTCTTCGCAGATAGACGTAGGAGTTGACCTGTTGTAGAGCGACTCCACTTAACCTTACGAGTCCCGTGTCACACCACTGGTTGCCCATAAATTGCGTTTTGAACATATTCATGTCCAATCCAATCTTCATACCTGCCACATCGAGCTCGTCCAGCATTTCATAGACTTCTGCCGTGCTGGTAGAAATGAGAACAACATCGTCGGCGAAGCGAAGGTTGCTGATCGTTACCGTCGACAAGGTAGCCTTTATCGTCCCAGTTCAAGTCCTTCATGGCATCCTGGAGTGCCGCTGTGAATAGCTTAGGAGAAATCGTGTCTCCCTGCCGTACTCCCTTCTCGATAGGAATCATCTTAAGCTTTCGATCGAACAACTGGATGGTGGTCGACGTGTTTGAGAAGCATTCGTCGAGAAGTCAGATGTAGGGCAATGTTATAGCAGCACGCACAAGCGCGTTCAAAATGGCGTTGATTTCCACAGAGTCGAACGCTTTCCGATAATCCACGAAGACAAGGACAAGTGGGAGGTGGTATTCGCCGCTCCTCTCGATGAGCTGTGAGACAGTCTGAATATGGTCCATGCAGGAGAAATCCTTGCGAAACCCTACTTGCCCCACTGGCTGATATTCATCCAAGCAACGCTCCATGCGGTTAGTCAGTATCTCGGTGAAGATTTTGTACACAACCGAGAGAAGACTGATGGATCGATAGTTGTTGATATCCTCCTGCTGACCTTTCTTGAAAATTAGAACTGTTTTCGACTCCTTCCATGAGTCTGGAATCCTACCATGTCGAAGTTAGTGGTTGAAGTGCTTGGCAAGAAGTGAGCAGAGGGCACTGCCACCCGCACAAAGGAGATCAGCAGAAACGCAGTCCGGTCCGGAAGCAGTGCCCGGCTTCATCCTTCTGATAGCATGGGCAGCTTCTGATTCCAGAATGGGAGGTACTTCCTCAGCTGGTGGCGTCAAGCATTTCGGGACAGTGATGGAGGAACGGAACAGATCTGTGTAGAATTCTTGAACGATGGCCTCCATGCTCTTCGAGACGTTTGCGTTGTTCCATCCTTATCCACAAGAGCTGACATTATTGCCTTCTGATCGCAGAGATCTCGTTTGCAGCGCTTTATGCTTGAACCTTCCCAGCTGCTTCTAACAGCTTCAGTACTCTGCAGGCTTGAATGGAAGAGGTTCTCCAATCCAGATGAAGGTTGAAATTGCGCATCTTTGCGGAGAAGGAACTTATACTGAATCTCCGTTGGAGCGAAACTCCACAGAACCTCGTAATGTTGTAACCTTCGAACAGGGGCCGCGACCATCTTTGGGGAAAATCTGTCGTTGAATCACTGAAAAGTCGGTGGGACTTTCATACGACTACCTATTCCATGGAACGTTGCATATTGTTGTGGATGAAATTAATTCCCCACAGATAACAAGCCAGTTGTGAAGTGCGTTTTTTCCGTGGCTCCTAACTGCTCTACTTCTCCTCGATCTTGAATAGTGTGTGATCCCCTTTTAGAGCAGATCGTGCGCTACCAAAAAATGTACAACACATCCCCCCAGCATTTGCAATTCTTTGAAATCTGACCCAAAATAGCCGTTGCACACTCCTTCGTACACGGACAACTGGTCCTCGATGGCTGGCAGGCGCGCCCCTTGCTCTGCCCCTTCGGATGGGCAGTGTGAAGAACACCGTTCCGCCACAGGGCCCTACTACAACTACCGTCCTGTCTCTATTCCTAACTGAAGCGATTCGTTCATAATCACGCTTTTGGGCACTTTTCGCCACTGCCATCAGAAAATAACGTTTACTTTATACGTTTCTATTCAGGGCAGCTTATCCGGACTCCCATACCCGTCGTGTGGATCGGGACGTATACTCATCTGGCTCAGGGGTGTGCGCTGACTTGCCGCCGGTAATTTTACCGCAAATTTTTAACGCGGAAATTTGCCTGTAAATTCCCGTAAATCGTTAATTTTTTTTAAATTTAATGTTCCCTCAAAACCAACTGGTTTTAAGCCGCGGTAATGTAAAAGAATTGTAAAGCTTTTAACCGAAACGTCATCACGTTCAGAAAAACCATATCATCTTCATTTTATCATGCATACGTCTTCCCAAGGCAAACAAGCAAGCGGAAGCCTAACAATGCACAAGTGTAATGATCTATATTGTGAGTGCTTCAAAAAAGATAGAAGCTTAATTAAAACTCTAAAACAGCTTAATTAAACTCAAAAACATTTCTGGAACATCTGACATTCTATCGAATATTGCTATGTTTGTTTTTGGATTAACAGTTTAACTGCTTTCTGAAATCATCACAATTATCATCGTTCCATTCGATGAAGGAATGATTTACATCTTACGCTTCCACCTTTATGAACTATTAAGTTGTACTTTGGAGCAAAGCCAGACACTTCAGAGAAAAGAACGAAATGTGACATGATAGCGAATTTCTTTCTCTCTTATATGGGAAAACAGCTTAAGGCCCCGTTTATACTTCGTCGCGGCGCGATGCGACGCCACGTATAGTGGCTATATTGATTGTGCGACGCGATCGATCAATATGGCCATCAGACGTGGCGTCGCGTCGCGCCGCGACGAAGTATAAACGGGGCCTAAGGCCAGGGCACACTTCCATCGTTCATGGCCATTCCGCCGCACGCGGTTGAATAGCCATAAGAAACATTGCCGCGGCCGCCGCAACAGCGGCGATCGATGGCTTCCCGCGCCCATCGCGGGCATGGCATACTTTGTCGCGCCGCGCACGGTGTTTAGCGTTGGTCCTGGACGGATCGCCGTCGCGCTTCCTTGCAGAGCGATGGGCGATGCGACGAGCGCACAGAGATTCAAATTCTTTCGCGTCGTTCTGCAAAATTCGTCGCCGGAATTCCATCGCGGCGACGGGAAGCATGCACGAAGCCTAAGAGTCCACCAGATTAGGTAGACTAGCGGAGTGCATTCCGATGCCTTACATCTTAAATTGCGGGAACAAGACATGAGCGTATCTTCATCTTATTTGTCTGGCGATCGTCTATTCTGAGAGCTTCAATATCTCTAGTTCAAATTGTCTCATGTCGTGTGGGGAATGTCATCGCGAGGTACTATTCCAGTGGAGCGCGCTTTCACACTGGAGCGCGCCATCTCCATCTCCTGATATGGGCATAAAAGTCTTACAGAGGTTGAGGACCACGAACGCCAATAGCAAGTTATCAGAAAAGAAGGAAGCAGTCACTTTTAAACTGAGATCGGTTGCATGTTTCCCTCTCCATTAGATAGACAGGAACATGATTCTCTACGAAAAAAGTCGTTAAATTTTGCGGTAAATTTGTGTTAGAGTATAACCAAAATAGTAACTCACTGAACCGCTGGAACGCAGGACTGAGTAGGCGCGGGCAACCCCTTGACAGCAAACGCGCCCCAAGTAAGACAGGCGAGACGTATGCTAGGATCGATATAGGTGATGGCAAACGCGCCCTAGGCGAGACAGCCAAGGCGCGGGAAGCGGGTTAAAGGAAGAGCCCGCCAAGGGGGTTAAGGCCGGCTGGCCTAGGTGTCTTTTGGGTTGTTGTGCTGTTCGTGAGCATTCGTGGTGAGCGTCTGTGTCTTCTTTGTGCTCTTAGGGAACGTCCTCCGTGCTCGGTGTTCCATGAGCTCTAAGTGAGCGTCTCGTGGCCTTGCTGCTCTTAGTGAGCGTCTACGTTTTATTCGAGCTCTTATTGAGCGTCTCTAGCTCTGCGTGAGCATCTTGGGCTCTTGGGCTCGTGAGCGTTGTGGTGTGCCTTTAGCTCTTCGTGAGCGTCTCGTGGCCTTGTTGCTCTTGGTGAGCGTCTCGTGATTCTGTACCTTACCGGAAGCCGGCGAGTCAGAAGACCCGCGTGTACGTTTCATTTGCGGCATCCTCGTTTCATCTGCAGCACTCTCGTCAGCGCCACGTCGTCGGGTCCTCGCGAAGGCATCTCGTTCAGAAAACAGGGTGAGCCGGCGTATCCTGTAGTAAGGTTGTCGGCGATAAGCTTTTGCTGTCTGTGAGTTTTCTAGGGTGGTCTACGCCTCGTTGTAGCTAGGGTCTCTTTAGTCTCATCCCTGCGTTTCTGTCGGCATTCGCTAGGACATACTTTCTGTTGAAGTGTTCTTGTTTGTTCTGGTTTTTGTGTTGTTTGTTGATAAAGTTTTATTAAATGGAGGTGTTGATTGAAGAGTGCCCGTAATTATCGGTTCTATCGATTACCAAACTTTAATCTTAATTTCACCCGGCCCTTACATTTGGAAATTTACCGGAAATTTTCGTTAAAAGAATTTATCGCGAAAATGCCCATAAATCCGTTAAACCGGTAAATCGTTAACCGTTAAACGCACACCCCTGATCTGGCTGCCGTCTGCCACGCGTCATTGGTCACCGCGATGGCTCGAAGCCTCCGCCTAAGTGCTAATCAATCGGACCAACAAATCATACGTATCAATTTTTTGCCGAGTGGTTGACCAACAGAAATCGATACGTATGATTTGTCTGACTGACCAATCGCTTACGCCGCTCCGCCGCGATGTTTGAACAGGCTCTTCTAGAACCGCTTGTTTCTGTTTAGTTTTGCTGGTTTTAGTACTTTTGCGGCAGTCCTAATCGAGAGGGTGAGGTCTGCAACAGTGAAGACTAAGGAGAAAAATGATAAAGTTATTGAGAGAATGACAAACTTTTTGAGAAATTTCTTAAAATTTTCGACGAATTTCTGAGAGTTTCCGTTAGGTGGTTAAACCAGATTTTAACGAAAAATGCCGTTAATTCATTAAATTTGTTAAATCGTTACCTGTTAAATGTGCACCTCTTTCGGCACTCAATATTGTGTTAGAAGTGAACCATGTTTTCAGTTTCCTTGGCGGTTGAGGTGGATCGGGGGAAACGGTGGGTCGAAAATGGTACTGCGCCGCTTGGGTCGTTTGACCGTCGAGGCGCCAAGAATCGAGCGCGAAGAAAATGACAAGGGGGGTCGCGGCCATCGTGAAACAGTTTTGGTGGGAGTAACCGATCCTACTTCGCCGTCCTCGCCTCATAGCACCTGGAGTTGTCTCTGGCTACGGGAGCCATCTGAAAGCGTTTCTACCTTTGACCCTGTGCGCAGTCTCGCTCTAGTCGCCTCAGTTCAGTTGCCACATTCGGGGTTTCCTGCGAGTGCGTTCCTCTGATCTAGGATTCCGAGTAGCGATCACCACAGCAACGGGACCACCCGAGCCTCCGGGACGCTCAGATCTCTCCAGGGTCCGCCGTCGTTTTAGCCTACCCGTTTTATTGTACTCTTACTTTCCTTTTATAGACGTTCGCTCGTTTTGGTTGTATTACGTTGTACCGAATAAACAGTTGTTTCTGATTGCTCGTATTCCTTGTAATCGCTGACTTGCGGTTTACGGCCGTGCAATACTTCATTTGGGGTTCCATAACGGAAACAACTATTGTTTTGCCGCCTGATATTATTATCTGCTGATTTTGAGACGCATTCACTAGATATCGTAGTTCTTCGTAACGCAGCAATCATTGATCTGTCGACCGGACGATTGATCCTGCCTCTATTTGTTGAAGGCCCTTTGGTGGGGAATAATTTTCCGTGAATAGAACTCTTTAAGCAAATTAAGCAGGTCTTTTACATTCTATAGGGATTAATCGAATTGTCGATGTTAGTCATTGATATTTTCTAGATACTGTTCCCGAGGTTTTAGGGCGCTGCATTTTCAGGCGACGAGACGCCGATGTTTGTGCGACCGGCGGGACTCGAACCTGCCTTCACTTGGTTCCGGGAGTTCCTTCACTTATACTTGACCATTAGGGAGACAAAACACTGACTTGTTAATCGATTTTTCATCGGAAGCAATCATTTTCCCTTCGGGATGTCTCGACAAAACCTCGTGCATGGCGCATCTCGCGGAGGCGTTTGTCACGTAAGAGTTTTACCGTTTAACTCCTTAACAAAAAAAACAACAATAAGAGGCCGTCTAATCAGTAGTAGATGTCTGCGTTCCAAGGCAGATAATAGATCGGAGTCCACTCGTTGGTCTCGTAGTCCCACTTGTAGAAGCCCTCGTTCGCCACCCATGCTCCAGTTTGCGCGCACTTGGCACCGGCGAGCTTTCTGAAATAATCGGATCATTGCATACCGAGGTGGTGAACTGCTGCCGCTGGCTACAAACAACGTACTTGAACAATCGGTGTGGGTTGAAGTAATAGAACGAGGCTTCGACAAACAGCGGGTTTCCTTTGTAGAAGGCAGAAAAGTCTGAACCAGTGGCTGTATCGGGATAGCTCTCTCGAAAGCCGGACTCGAGTTGTCTGGGGTTCGTCGGTGGATTGTCGTTCCTTCTCATGTCAGAATCCATGTGACGGAAGGAAAGATAGAGCCCGAGGCCGATCTCAGTATCGTTCCAGCGCCAGTGGACTACCGAAGCTGCAGCATTGGTTCGGTATTTGTTGACATGGAAAACCCTTTCGGTAATTATCCGAGTGGTTCTGTTGAAGAGGACAAAATATGTGTCGAAGTTGATAAAGCCGGACTCTGTGCTTCGTTCGCAGATGTCCTTAGTGACAGAGGTCCACATCTGTAAGTAATAGAAATGAAGTCATGCCCATACTGCCTACAGTAGTGGATAGAAAGCTATCACCTCTACTTGCTTACGTCGTTTTTTGCAGACAACACTAAGTTGGTCCATGTATTCTACTTTCATTTCGCCAAAGCATTCGAAAATGTTTCAACCACAGGAGTAAAAAAGCGTTCTGGAACCCTCTATCGACAATGTGTATACAGTTCTCTCCCGTTATAACGCTACCGGACAAGACTCCCGTTTTAACGTACTTTTGTATGTGTATACAGTTCTCTTCCGTTATAACGCTACCGAATAAGACTCCCGTTTTAACGTAGACTTTTTCGGGAGCCGGCCAGCTTACCTTTACGCGTCGAGTATAACGCTACTCCCATTATGGCGCGCTTGTGAGAACTCTGCGTTCAAAATCACTCCCGTTCTAGCCCGATCTTGACTTTTCACTTTTTCACCTACGCGTCGGGCACGTACTGTCTTATTTTCGCCCGCGTGCCAGCCAGGACTGGGGTCCTACCGCTGCCAGAAGGCCCTCATTCTCCACCCGCACGTGATAGGCATCTGGCATACCTCCGTGTCGCTCCAGCGACTGGTCGCGGCGATAGTGTTGCGCGGGTAGCTACGAACTGCACAGCTATCATCGCAACACTTGCCGCTACCAGTCGCTGGAGCGACTTGGAGGTATGCCAGATGCCATAACGAATCGCAAGATGAAGTGCAAAGCAGATATTCAGCGTCTCAGCTCAGCCCTCAACGCCAATGTCATTTTCTCAGGCTAAAAATTCATTACCGTCGAAGCACTGCTGAACCGCCACAACAGCCGTGTGCTTGCCAGATAGGTAGCGGATATGGGAAGGGCCCATGAACGCTGCGGACATTCGGAACAGTTTGAGCGAATTAACCCTTATCCGTTATCCGTTATCCCGGTTAAAATTTAGGTTCAATCCCAATGTGGGGGAGGCCACAGCGGCCTCGGGCCGGAACGCATGTGTGCGCGTCGACAGGTTCACCGTGGTGATACGTACAGGGATGTTTGTGGGCTCCACCTATCGACCCACAGCCACTGTACGGCTATCCCTGTACGAATCGCCACGGTGAACCTGTCACGCGCCTTTTTCTCGTCTTTTCGTGCGGCGTTTTTTCGTCTAAATTTCCTCTTTATTTCAAGAGGAAGACTGCAGTAGCCACAGTAGGGGTTCAGGTAGGCATGTTATGTTACAAGTATTCATCTCTGGGTAGTGTTTCAACGTGAGTACGGAGCGGCTCCCCCTCATTGGGATTGAGCCAAAATTTAATTATCTCATTGCTAATCCGGAATCAGTGATGGTTTGGGCCGATCACCTACACGAGAAAGTCGCCGTTGTTCTTCGTTAAAAAGGGAGGAAGGTCTACTTGGAAGATGTTTCGTGGAAGTTGTTGATCCTCTAGAGCAGTACGATATTCAAGGATAAGCTGTTCATTTTTCAGCAGGATTCGGCACCTGCTCATAAATCGAAAATCGTGCAGGGGTGGTGTAGCTTCCTCATTTTATCTTCCAGAACAATGCGCTCTGTATGGGCCCAGACCCTATGGGCTATCCTCGGTTCAATCCCAATGAGGGGGGGGGGGGGTGGCACGGCGGCCTCGGGCCGGAACGCATGTGTGCGCGTCGACAGGTTCACCGTGGCGATACGTACAGGGATGTCTGTGGGCTCCACGTATCGACCCACGGCCACTGTACGGCTACCCTGCACGAATCACTACGGTGAACCTGTCGACCCGCCCTTTTCTCGTCTTTTCCCCCAGCGTTTTTTCGTCTAATTTTCCTCTTTATTTCAGGAGGAAGATTGCAGTAGTCACAGTAGGGGTTCAGATTCAGATAGGCATGTTATGTTACAAATATTCATCTCTATGTAGCGTTTCAACGTGAATATGGAGTGCCCCCCCCTCATTGGGATTGAACCCTATCCTCAGCCCTATGGACTATCCTATTTGGTCCTACTTCGAGACCGACGCCTGGTCTTAAAAAACGTTATTCAGTCTACTCGCTGAAAGAAAGCCTTCTGAGGACGTGGGGGAAAAGTGCCAATGGAGTACGTTCGTGCGACGCTGGATGCCCTTTCGAGTTGTCTGAAGGCCTGTGTCCGTACCAGAGAAAGCCGTTCTGAGGTCTGGTCATGCAATTATGTTTATAAATACGCTGGTAAAGGTACACTAAAATATATTTCTTTCCAATCCTTTTGTCAACCGTTGTTTTAGAAGAGTGCTCATGAGGAATGTAATTTGGGACAAACTGTAATTCAAGTCATGTTTTTAATAAAGATAGAGAAGAAATAAGACGTGTTTACCTTTATTGTTTGCTGTCACTGTTGCTTTTATTATTGCCATTGTTGCTGCTATTGTTATTTTATGCTATTATAATACTACAGGAACTTGGAGATTATTTATGAGAGTTTGGCATCTAATCCTATTATGGGTATGGAGTTCGCTTTCAGTCAAAGGAGAATCACCGACCTTGAAGTACTCTTCTGCCTCCGTGGTGTGGTGCTCCAGGAGTAACGTCAGGGCGATGGCGACCAAGATCTTACGGTACGTCTAAACAGCGACCTGTCGCTACTAAGCGGGGACATTCATTAGACAGGAGAACGGCCACTGACTTACCGGACAATTCATCGGGCTCGGGCTAGCTACTGAACCACCTAGCCGTGGAGATGTAGTGGTAAAAGCTCGAGCACACTTCGCTGCCTTTGCTGCGGCAGCAATGATAAAGGATATCATCGAGCTGCTGCCTCTGATATCCTTTATCATTGCTGCCGCAGCGAGGGCAGCGAAGTGTGCTCGAGCCTGCGTGGCTTCAAACGTTCCGTCCTCGCCTTACATGGTTCGCCTTCACATCAGGGGCCGGATTCATCAACGACTTACGTAACTTGAACGGAGAATTGTAAGCTTATCAAGCGAGTGATAAGCTGCGTTAAAAGCTCAGACAACGCGGCTTACCGTTGACCATATCGCTTGATAAGCTTACAATTCCCCGTCAAAGTTATGTAAGTCGTTGATGAATCCGGCCCCAGATGACGCCGAATGTAGTCACGACCTCTGCTCGCCGGACTGATAAGGGACCTCGGAATTCAAGTCATCAGTCGCTGTTATTCAATCAATATTCATCAATAAATCGATTTGGTCACTTGCAGGAATGCTTTACCAAGGATTCTCGACTTATTTTTATTCCATTTTTGCGTCAAATTGGAGACTTTGCAAGTCAGATTGGACACTGTTCTAAACAAGCCTAAAGCCGGTACATGTCGCGTAGGTGAGCAGCATTGGTAGGTGTGAGCGCGCCAGCCAATAGTAGCCAAACAGAGCACAGGCTGAACACATGCCAGACCATCATGGTAGCAACTGTACATGCTCTCCCTGAATGGCATGCCAATTCCATGCGGTCTCATTGGCTTAGGCGTTCCTACCTACCAATGCTGCTCACCTACGCGACATATACCGAATAATATTTTGTTCAAGAAATATTTTAGTAATATTTTGAAACATTTTAATTCACCTGCCTCAGTATTTCAATGCACTTTTTGAAATTTTATTTCTGTAAAAGTGATTTTTTTAAAACAAATAATAATTTTTAAAAATTTCAAATCGCAGAAAAGCTGCGATCATGTAATGGTGTATTACAAGGTAAGATCGCGCCAAGCACTCGGCTGGATCTTCTCGATTTGTAATTATCATGTTGAGTCGTATGGGTTATCTTTCCCTGATTTATAAGGCGCTGCCTTCAATTTTGAATTTTGAGAACAATTCTCTTTTAACATATAGGCCACATTAACGACTTTTCAACTTGTTCCAACTTGTTTCAAATTTTATAAATATTCAAATACAAGTAGTTAAAGTGGCCTACATGAGAAGGGGAAAGGACATGGCCAATCAGCTCACATCGAATTGGTGTGCCAAACAGACGGGGCACGTGTCCATAGCGAACTTTATTGATTCCTGCATGGGCAGTTGGTCTCTGATTAGCTGTGATTGGTTGGCGTCTTCTTTTCTCCCTATGTAGGCCACATTAGCGACTCCTTCGGTTTATTTCCAAAAACGCTCTAAATAAATATTTCCACAGAGGTGGTTAATGTGAAGTGGTATATGGTGAAGACGTCACGCTCGACCAATAAGGTAGTGCAGATGGGCGTGCCAACCAGAGAGGCGTGTACCGCAAGTCACCTAATTGACCGAAGCGTCTAGCTCTCTGACTGGCTGGCACACGCTGCCTTCTTGTGTAGGCCAAATTAACAACTTGTACCAACTCTTAACCTAATCGGCCCGTACTTTTTCAGTTCAGTGAAGCTTGGCATTCCTAGGATTGGCTGTGATTGGTTGGCGCCTTTTCCTCCCCCATGTAGGCCACATTGATGACTTGTTTCAACTTGTTCCAAAAATTTTATAAATACTTAAATACAAGTCGTTAAAGTGGCACACAGACGGGGCACGTGTCCATAGCGGGCTTTATTGATTCCAGCATGTGCGGTTGGTCTCTGATTAGCTGTGATTGGTTGGCGTCTTCTTTTCTCTCTATGTAGGCTACATTAACGACTTGTTCAATTTGTTTTGAAAAAATCGTAAATATTTTGATGCAGGTGGTTAATGTGGATTAGTATATGGCGAGGGGGTTGCGCAAGATCAATAGGGCAGATGAGGATGGGCGTGCCAACCGGAAAGGTGTGTACCGCAAGCCACCTAATTGACCGAAGCGTGTAGTTCTCTGGCTGGTTGCTATTGGCTGGCACACGCTGCCTTCTTATGTAGGCCAAATTAACAACTTGTACCAACTCTTAACCTAATCGGCCCGTTCTTTTTCAGTTAACCCATGTATGGGTTAGGTGAAGCTTCGCATTCCTAGAATTGGCTGTGATTGGTGGGCGCCTTCTCGTTCCCCATGTAGGCCACATTAACGACTTGTCCAATTTATTTATATTTCGACTGCTCGTTTCGTGTTACCCGTTGAAGTTCTTGCAGCTGTTTCGTCCAGCTCACCCTGACCCATATGTGTGTCAATCCTCTCATTCCAGTCCAGATGGTCCTGTAGCAGTGGCTGGCGACGGCCGCATCGGCGGAGTGTATGGCGGGGATTCTGCTGCTGTGCTGCTACGTTCTGTGTTGACGTGGTACGTCGTCGTACGAGGTCTCCAAGACGGTCATGAACCAGGAGGCACTGCAGGGAGGCAACGAATTCTACGTATGATGACCAGACAGGTGCGTGCTGCTGACCTGCTTCTGAATCTCTACCCACCTACAGTCATCTCCATTCGAAGCGGCGATTCACTTTGTACGAACCCATTACTTCTACTACTACGAACTCAGAAGGTGATCCAGAAGTGTCTTCCGCCGAAAGGCGAACCAGCGAGACGAGAAGCGTAGCTATCGACTGCAATTATCCGCTCCTTCAAAGACGTTTACGCATGCAATAAAGTATATATAGATCTGTCGCACTCTGACTTTATCGATCATCAGGTTTCTGAATTCCTGGCTTTCCCGAATACGTTTTTCCTGTCTTCTAAAGCTTATTTGCTTGCCTGAATCTTGCTGATGAAGAGTTTGTGGTTTTTTCGAACTAGTCGCTAATGTGGCCTACATGAGGGGGCGGGAAGACGTTGGCCAATGCAGTGCAGCCATTCACAACATTGAGTAACCCTGACCCCTCTGGGAGCCACGTCTACTCGTTGCGGCCTGGTTGGCCCTATGCGTCTTCTTTTTCCCTATGTAGGCCACATTAACGACTAGTACCACTATGTGGTTTCTGATGTTTATTCTACTGTCAAAGGTGAATTATGCAATCGCTTCTCTTTCTCGATATCTCGTAGGGATGGAGTGCATGGCGTATCCCACAACGCCGCCTGTTATCCATCCAGCCTTCAAACAGTGTGGAGGGAAATCTTGAGCTGTCCATATATTTATTAAATCTAAAGTAATCGAAAAACGAGACAGAGTTTGGAAGAGACAAAAGATCTTAGCTTATAAAAAATGCGAATATTCTTGATCGAAAAAAATGTTGGGTAAACAATCGAAAAAACCACGGCAATTTACATTTTTGGAGCGGAAATTCTTGTCAAAATCGATAAAACCGATCGATAATGGCCAGTCGATCGATGCTGTGCACTTGCTGTGATGACTGCCCACCGTCCATTTCATTCGTGTAATCCCCAATTAATCAACCCTCAGCAGAGATGAACGGTATGAAGCCAGTTAAGCGGTTGGTCAGATAATAGGACTAATCCGGTGTCTGTCTGTACGTCTGTCTGTCCACCGTGACGCATAATTAATGGCCAGTGAAAAGATCTCAGTCGGTATTACCGAGCTTTCCTCAGGGTTAATTATATGTTGTGGGTTATAGATATTATGATTAGCGGCGGACAGGCTTTAAATTAAGTGAAGTGTATCGATTCGACATCCACTGTCGATCGCGTTTATTGATTTTTGTTCAAATTAACTGTTGAGATGGGATTCACGGGAGCAGCTGGACACTACCGATAGCAGGTGAACGATATTAATCGACCGTGCAGAATCGATCAATGTTATTGATTTGTCCTAATTGACCATTTGAAAGAGGAGTTATTAAAGTTGAATTCCATGGCCAAGGACGGCCTCAATAAAAACCATTGGAAATCGATGAATTGATCTTCCGCAACGAAGCCCGTCTTAGGACCTGTTTATAGTCGGCGACGAAAGCGACAGGGGCGGCTGGTCGCCCAGGCAAGGAACGAATATCGACTATTGACAAGCGATCGCTCGGGCACTAATCGATTCACATATTTTGCACATGCGACCTAGTCGCTCCTGCTGCTTCTGTCGTGGACTATGAACAGACTTATAGGGTGAAGAAGAAAGGTAACTCGTCCGCCTGTTCGTCCGTCCATTCGTCTGCGTAAAATTAATGACCGGTCAAGCGGCTTCACATATCAGGCGACACTATCGATCTCTGCCCAGAGTTAAATGCATTCGTTGTGGGTATCACGTAGTTATGATGGACATATCTCACACCAGGTGAATACTATCGATCGGGCGACAAATGTCGATCGATACTATCGATTTTTGACTAACGATAATTCTGAGTGCTCCTCGTGGGAACGACAAAACGTTGAATGGCAATGACAATGACTGACAAAAGACAACAAGCAGACAGTATCGATTTGTCAGTCAGTCGTTATCTATCGATCAATCCAATCAATATCGTTTCCGGGGCGAATCCCCACCCAGCTACCGGTTGCCTGCTCGGAATGTATGAAATATTTCTACAAATAATGGTACATGTCGCGAAGCCACATCGCGTGGATTGGAAGCGCGCCGTCGTTCCTACCGTAACCGCTGCAGCCAATCAGATACCGTCCCAGGCAGGGCACATGATTGGCTGCTGCGATTACAGTAGCTTTCCGCACTCGCGGTGCTTCTTCACGACAATATCACCAACTTCTGCTGCGAAGACCACCACTAGGCCTCCGCAGCGCTTGACTACTGGCACTCAAACCTACAGTGATCCTTAGACGCGCTTTAGCAAAAGAAGGCGGTGAGTAGGTGACGTTTGTACAGACTCCTCTAATCTGAAGAGAGAGCTTCTATTGGCCTGAACTCTGTCAGATAAGGACCTTCTAATCAGAAGGCGACGCCAGGAAGGAGGAAGATTCGGAAGCACATCGCTGGGCATCAGAAGAAGAACTCCACCGGTGGCTCGAAGCGCGTGCAACGATGCTGCTCGGCGAGCCGCAGCGGCACCTTGCTGCTGCAGCGCCGACAGCGCAGTGTCTGCGCTCGAGCAGCCTGAACCGTGGCGTGTTCGTTGAGGCGACGAGCGTCGCTGGTTCCGTCGACCGACGGAATCAGAAGCGGAGTCGGGGTACGTGATTCGAAGCGTGAAGCCAGTCGTTCGCAGATGTTCGACCACTCTGAAGTTGGAGTTTTTACAGGAATTTTATACCGAAAAGGTTCAGAATAAAGAACGGGGGTCCTTTCCTGGGATGCGCCATGAATTCTACTTCTCCGGGGGTTTCTGAATGCACTTCCACTACCGTCTCGCCAACACCGTAGTTCCCCAAATTGGACACCTTGAAATCAAATTACCCTTTTTTCAAATCAAATTGGACACTTCTAAACAAGCTTGACTCTTTCAAGGTTAAACAGAACTCTTGCAAGTCGTCCAAATTTGGATGGGCCGGCCACGTAATGCGCTTCGCAAACAAGACCCGTCACCGACTGGGTTCCGCGTGTTGTCAAGAGAAAACCGGGACACCCTCGAACGCGTCGATCAGACTTTTTCGTGAAAGACATTGGAGCACTCTGGCACGCGACAGGGACGAAAGGAGACGTTGCTGGCGCTCACTCGAACAACTTGATGATCAACGCGGGACGGTAGGTGTCACAGATGACAGTTTTCTAACTACCTATTCTTGCCTGGGCTACTGAGAATACGTAGATTTTCGAAGCTTTCAGAAGCTGAATGCCAATTTGTAGATGTAGTGGAATGCGTGGCGCATCCCAGCCATGACGCTTGTTCTTTATAGCAAGTTTAGTGCCAAGTGACCTACCGTTCATGCATTTTCTCTCGTGTGAGGCGATCTCCTGCTCGGCGAACGGCTCTCCACACACGTAGCAAAGTCGCTGTTCCACTGAAAAGCAAGCGGAATGCTGTGTTTACGGGCCGAGTATGCGCCATCTGACGACTTAGGAGATGAGCAGGAAACAAACAACAACAATGATATCTAGCGCAGACACGGCCTGTTGTTAGCCTCCATTAAGCGCCGTGTATCGCTGGCCGACAGCTCTCCGGAGACGTTCGCACACTGCACGGAGATGGGCTCGAGGGAGCGTTTGCCATCCGAATGGAGGGCTTTCCAGGGGGCCGTTGCAGCTGGGCCAAGGCAGAATTCGGTGCTACTAATGGCTCCAGAAGTTGAAGACCGTCGTCCAAAGCACGCCTAGTGGAGAAGAAGAACTACTCGCTTCCAGATGCTCCAACCAGGCGTAGAACTAGCCCTACTACAGCTGAAGAGGCAGAAGAATTCAAGAACTCCAGCTGCTAGATCTGACTCTCTAAATCCACTTTTTCACGAAAACATGGTGAATTCGTTACCTCCAGCCGGTCGAGATATCGAGCGTGTTCTCGGCCGCAGCGGCGGCTTCGTAGTTCTCTTCGATGACAGCTCCGCCACAACCGCTGCTAGACGAGCGCCTGCCTTCGGATTCTCCTGACATTTCGATTCGTGGAGAGGCAGTGAGTGATGAGTGTAGAGTCGGTCGCAGTGTGGACAGGTGACCAGCGCGGACATGACTCGATCACCTGAAAATTAGCTGCTGATTTGGGGTAGTTTTCTCATTTCTCACGCACTCAGATAAAGAGAGTGGTTGCTTGTACTGTCCCACAAGTCGGTAATGTGGCCTACATGCGGAGGCGGGAACGCAGCAAACCAATCAGGCCACACTGCCTGGGCGTACCACCCAGACAAGCAGTGTATATAGTGCCGGTGCCAGATACATTAGCCGCTTACCGCCCTCTAACGATGGAAATACCGCCAAACCCCCTGATATGACATTCTTCTAGCGTCAGGTTTGGCAGTATTTTCACCGTTAGAGGTTGATCAATCCGACCCCTGGTTGGATGATGCATGTTCGAGTGATCCAGTTCTGATTGACTGTGATTGATTGGTGCGGTCCCGCCTCCGTATGTAGGCCACTTTGACGACATTTATGTACTGTTCATGCTACTCTTTGAAGTAATGGAGTAATAGGAGATTCCCGCTTCCTGTACATCACGAATTGAGCTTCTTATATCGGGTCCCGCCCAGGCCAACCAAACGCTATATCGCTCTGGGGTCGGTGAATTGGTGACAGACTTACACTTAGGGTCTGTGATGATTAAAGAGCTGTCACAACTAGCCCGTCGGTTAGCCTCAGTAGGTCTTTTTACGGGTTTAATAACCATTCGAGTTAGCTCCACGACATGCCGTAGAAATAGAGTGCGTGGCGCATCCCAAACAAGGATTGAGCAACGCCTTCCTTTATCCTTTTCTTATAAAATTTTGTGTAAGCAAAATTATTATTTAAAATAATGGTTAAGAAGAGTTTTATTTAAAGTATCATACATTTATCTGTTGTAAAATTCTATGACATAAATGGTAACCATGCCAATAAACCATGTAAGCGTTGTGAAACACTTGACAAATGCGTGGCGCGATCTCGACAAAAACCCTAACTTAGGATTTTTCACATTTTGTTTCTTAAAGGTCACGTCGGCTGCACAGTTACCATCGATGTCCAGGTATGTTCGCGCGAACAAACGACGGATGTCGGAGACTACGTGGAATTTCATCGAGTTACCAGTCAAGTATTGAATTAGATTCATCAGCACTTCCTGGTTTTCCGTTTCCACCAACGCGAACGCACCATTTTCAAACTTGGGTAATTAAACCGTTAGGGTTTCTTAAATTAAGTAATAAAATTTTGCTCTAAGTAAGGAAATAGGAATTTTGTTACTATCATATTAGGTCATTATAATGTGTTGAGGACCTGACTGCGCCGGTAACTGCTTGCTTTCCGAATCAAGATCCTAGGTTCGGGTCCTGCCCAGGCCAAAAAGCCTCCTATTCTACGGGGTCTGGAAAAATAAAACAGCGACTTCTCCATTGGCTGGCTACCTCAAGTGAATGTATGTATACGCCAAACGCGCAATCAAGTTGGCTCTACAACATTCCGTAGTATGTAGGATGCGTGGCGCATTCCATTAAAGGTTGTCAGACATCAACCTTCATCCCTTATTGTCCTCTCTACTATATTATATTAATGAAGGGTATGGCGCATCCGCAGGGCGCGTGGAGCGCAGTCGGAGAAGGCGCCGACAGTCGCCTGCACCCGATACCAGGTTCCTGGTTCGGATTTCCCGCCCAGGCCAACCAAGCCTTCCATCCCTCTGCGGTCGGTGATTTGGTACCAGACCTGTCTGGGAAGGATGAAGCGCTGACTTGTTCATCGGCTGGCCACCGCAAGTCCTTGTATGGCCAAATAGGCATTCAACACGCCTCCACGACATCCCGTAGAAGTAGAATGCGTGGCGCATCCCGAAAGGGATTGAATAACGCTCTCCTTTATCCTTATCCTTATGGCGCATTCCAAGGAGATAACTACGTTGATGCTGGCCTTTTATTCCATACAGGGCTATTGGAAAGCACTATTGCAGCGTACGTGGTTGAAATGCAGACCAGACGTCATCACCGGTGAAGCATCTTTCTTCCGCATTCAACCAATGCAAGTCCTATTCTAAAGAGGAATTCCTGTCTATGAGCTTTAGGTAACTTCTATAAGCACTGAAGTGCATCGAGATTCTGAAGAGGTTGGAGTGCATGGCGCACACTGGCAGAGCAGATATTAATGAACGGAGAGATCAACTCTTTCTTCCTTTTCTGAGGAGTTTTTATGAGGAGCATTTACTGCCAAGTTTTAGAGCTATGCAACCTTTAGAAATCATTTCTGAAACGTTTTCTAGGAAAAGGCGGTGGTTCAGCTGTAGAGCATCCTAGTGGGGGGGGGGGGGAGAATTGTCAATCCTCTGGAACAACAAAGCCTTACCTTCAGGTACCTCAACTCGCCTTCAGGAGCTCGATGAAGGTATCGTCCGAGTTAGCTGGTAGTAACGTCCAGAGAATCGACCGATGTCGGCGAAGGGAAAGCTGCTCGTTGACGATGAGTCGGCCGACCGGCCATCGGCTGCCTAGCCACTCTCTCGTCCTCCCATTGCCAGCTGGCTCGGTAACTACGGAAACGTTCTCCACTCGCCAAACGCCCGAGCGCTAAATGAACTGCACTTTCTCGTGATTGTATATTCCCGAGGTGTTTTTCTCACCTCATCGCATTATTGAGAGCCTAACACACTTGTGGGTTAGACGGCTACATGGCTTTGAACATCATTAGCATACCATTTTCACGTTGAATTGGACACTTTCCAAATCAAGTTGGAGAGTCTTCTGAGCTAGCCTGAGACTTCTGAATTTAAACTGCCGACTCAACAGGATGGTTAGAATAATTTTTTGTTCAAGGAAAATTTGGTACTTTTTTGAAATTGTTTTCTTATTAACCTGACCCAATAAGTGTAATAATTTTATTATTTTTTTCTGAGAAAAAATAATCAATTAAAATTTCTCTTAAAGCACATCAAAGAGGGAATATAGCGCACTAAAAGATCAGATCGCACATGCACTCGAAAAACTCGTCGCGAATTTTAATTTATTGATAGTGTAAATGCCACTTACATAAACCATCGAAATAAGGATATGTGTGTTCTTTATAGCTGATTTTGTTCCTACAAGTGTGAAACTCCATGGAAGCACAAAATTTGCTGTCAATCGAATAAAAATCGCGACGCCTTGGAAAAGAGCATGGCGCAATCTATTTTTTAAGTCTAAAAAATAGTCAATTTCCTGCTTTTTAAAACAGGCACTGAGCTATTATTTTTTCTTTATAAATATAAGAAATTTTACTTTAATTTTCAATTTTTATTTTTCAAAAGGTGATTTATAAAATTTGTATTTTCTCAAAAATATTAGAAATTTTAAAATTATACTTTAAAAATAAAAAAGAGAACAATAATAAAGAAAAAACAATAAATAAAGATTTTTAGGAATCAAAAAATAAGCAATAATAAATTTATTTTTTGATTCTTAAAAAATACTTTAAAACCTTCGAAAAATAATTTTATTACTAAATTTTTTTGTTATTTATTATTATTTTCTTTTTTAAATAATTCATAAATTTTCTAACAATTTGTTCACTTATTTAGAAGAACTAAACTTCAGACTAAGTTATACTAAAATTTTCCTTGATCAAAAAATTATTCTAACGTTTTGGAAGTCTCTAGTTAAAAAAATAAACAATCCTTGAACCATTATTTTCTTTTAAAAAATATAAAAATATAATCCATAACTAAATTTTTATTTTATCATTATTATGTTTGTTTTTAATTATGCTGTATAAAATTTTAAATAATTTGTCCATCTATTAGGCAAATAAACTAAAACTTCTATCCTTGAACAAAAAATTATCCCAACGTTTTGGAAGTCTCTAGTTGAAAAAATGAGAGAAGCCTTAAACCACTATTTTCTCTAAAAAATATAAAAATATAGTATATAGAGTGATCACTGGTTGTCTTGGATACTTTCCGCCTTTATTATTTATTATTATCAAATTTTTATTTTATCATTATTTTGTTTTTTTTATTTTTATTTTTTAATTATAATTTATAAAATTTCAAAATATATATTCACTTATTAGACAGATGAACCAAAACTTCTTTGCTTGAACAAAAAATTATTCTAAACTTTTTAGAGAGTCTCTAGTTTAACGTAAAAGGAGCTCGATTTGGGCTGATGTCAGTCAGTGTACCGTTTCGGTGTTCTCGCCTTCTTCAGAGCCTGGCATGAAACGATATCAATCTGAAAAACTAGTCCCCACCCCCTCCCCTGCCTTAAGCGCCATTTCATTTTACAGAAATCGTCCAAGAAGGCGATTAGACCAAAGAAACGGGAATCGAGACCGGATAGCTAACCTTTGGCAAGTGGACTAGTGGTGTTCACCGCGGATCCGCAGCTGGAAGGGTGACTGAAGCTCCAGCCCTAGGGGATCTCCTAGGTCATGACCTCGTAGGGCGAAGCCCGCAAATGTCGGCGAATGGTGCCATCCTTCCTACTGGTTACAGGTGACCTGGTCGCAATCCAAAGCGGGTGCGGCTAGGTCACCTGGATGTTTTCTGGTCTGATTTCGTCTAATTCCAGGCTCTGAAGTAGGCGAGAACGCCGAAACCTTAGCCTGAGTGCTGGCCGAACGTGGAACGTGCATAGCGTTGGCAATGGGCTCGAGTCTCTCACTCTCACCCCCTTTTCAGCCTACTGTAGCTCGTCCCGTACGCAGTTGCTGCCTCAGGTTCACGCGACCTTGCAGACTCTGTACAGCAATTTTTTCATCGGTAGGCTGAAATTTTTCGCCCTTAGTACTATCTGCTAGCCCTCTGTCGTTCACGATGACTGGTCGTAAAAGAGTCGTGCGTACTCCTTCACTAGAGAAAGACGATGATTACGCGGAGAAAAGACGGCGGAACAATGAGGCCGTGAATAGGTAGCGATTTTCCACTGCTTTAATCCGGGCTTCATAAGTCGATTTATGTTCTTCTCAGAACTCGTGAAAAGAAACGACAAGAAGAAACAGAAACCGCGAAAAAAGTTGAAGAGCTCCGGGAGGAAAACGAGAAATTGGAGAGACAGGTAAGGCACTTTTCCAGTTGCTCCGTTTTCTTCTCTCTACATATAGATTTGTTTTTGAGTGTATGATAAACTTACAACCGGAAAAAAAACCCGTCTGAGTTATTCACAGTAGTTTCGGAGTGAAATTCATGGAAATCGTTACGGGACCGAGATGCCTATCCCTCTGCTGATTAGTCGCTGCAGCTAGTGATATTTGCTTGCATGTTTCTTCGGCGCAAATAGGGTCGCGGGGGGGGGGGCTTCTGTTGGGCAGAAAATCCCATAGAGCGTCGTGGCGTCGTTAATGTCCTTCATCCCTGGCTACAACGTATAAAGCCTGTAGTAGGAGCGTTCCATGGTTAATAAAATCCATGTTTGAATCGCGCGGCTATGGGCGTTGCACCGTGGACAACTCGTCATTTGCAGTCTGGGTAGCTCTAGATGTATTATTATTATTATTCCATACATTATTACATTATTGTTATTTTAGTTTACTACTATTTATTATTATTACATTTAAATATGACTTGAACGCGAAATTCGAGATGTAGCCTGACCCGCTTCCGTCTCATTACCGCTCCTCAGATTGAACACGGATTTGGTTTATTTTTTCCAAATCAGCCACTTTTGTTTTTAGGTCGAGTCACTTCAAAAGGAACTGTCATTTCTCAAAGAGATGTTCGTCGCTTACGCGAACGGCGGCCAGAAGACTGGCGATGCTCCAGCGCCGTCAAGTTCTAGCTGAACTGTTGAGATATGTAGTCGATAGCCTTAGGTTTCTCATGTCGTACTGCCTTTACTAACCTTGTACGTTCACTACGGGTCTCAATAGTTTTCCATGTTGTACTCAGTACTTACTAGTCCCTTTTGTATATTGAAAATTAGCTGATTAGATTGAAATAAAAGAATTCTATGTGGTACTTCTGAAATGTATGACAGATTGGAAGCGTCACCTTGTATCTTTCCATTGGATATGAAGCGTTTAGAGGGCTAGGGTCCCTTCTATTCGCAAATCATTTCCTTCAGATCATATGGTAGACGAAGCGGCCGCGGCAAAGTTCGCCCAGGTCGCTCGCGACTGTGCGAACACTTCGACGGAAGCACTAGAGAATGTCCAGAAATTCGTTGGCGCGTTGAAGAATGCCCGACAAGAGCAGGAGGCGAGTGCATGGCGTATTCTTTGATGGTTAGCGTCCGTCTTTGTCTTCTAATAATCACTTGCTTCTAGGGAATAAGTCTCTTGGACGTGAAGAACCGTGAAATGGTGGCCTACATGGCTGAGTTGTCCTTGCTCATGAGCCAAATGAGCGCCGGCAAGTCCATAAAGGAGCATCCTGCAGTGTTTCGGGCATCGAAGCACAGAACTGTAGGCCTTCTACTTTGTGTTTCATCATAGTTCTTTGGTTTTCTTTTCGTAAATCTACGTACGCGTGTAGCGTAGCCGGAGGAGGCGCCAACTGTCGCCTGCGCCCGATACCAGGTTCCTGGTTCGGATCTCCCACCCAGGCCAACCAAGCCTTCCATCCTTCCGGGGTCGGTGATTTGGTACCAGACTTGTCTGGGAAGGGTAAAGCGCTGACTTGTTCATCGGCTGGCCACAGCAAGTCATTGTATGGCCAAATACGCATTCGAATCGCCTCCACGACATCCCGTAGAAGTAGACTGCGTGGCGCATTCCAAAAGGGATTGAGTAACGGCGTCCTTTATTTTTTATCCTTTGAAATCTACGTACGACACATCATAAGGCCAGGGTTACACTTCATAATCAGGTAAATAGCTTAAATTGGCCTTCGTCCAGCCCATCTTCACTAGGAAGGTTTTTCTTAGTTTGTTTAGTTTTTAGTTACTGTAATGCTCCTAGTACTGGTATTTTAGAAATACGAGGTTAGTATTGCAGTCCATGAAGGTTGGGAGGAAGAGAAATGGGATCTGTCCTAAGATGTCATGTAAATTCCGACCACCAATCCGGCGCGTGTGTCCGCGACGCGCGCCATTCGCAGTCGGTGTTTGGTTAGAGCGCGCTAACCCCAAGGCCCAATTCACCGACCTCGGAGGGATGATGGGCTTGGTTGGCATGGACGGGATCCTAACGAAGAGCCTCGATTCGAGGCGCAAGCGACAATCCGTGTCTCCTCTGACTACGCTAACATGCGGCAAAGGCTGTTCTTGCCTTGTTAGTCTGCAAAAACCGCCAATGGACGACCGGACAAAGTCTACATGTCGATTTCTGCCGGCCTACCGCTAGAATTCAGTCTATTCCTGGCTCTATCCCATCGATATTCAGGCATTTACATGATTTGGGCTTTGGCGGCGAGGCAGTGCTAAGGAAAGGCTATTGTCGCATATATTTTGGGGCTTTCTGAACACTTTTCTTCTCCAGCGCAGTTATAGAAGTTCCTGAAAGAAGATAGATTTACTTTCTGCAGATTCTCGAAAGGATACGACCGATCGAGCAGAAGCTGAAGTCCCAAATAGACAAGCTTATTCAGGTTAGTCCCATTGTTTCTAGAGCCTAGTAGTCAGTTATTGTATGCGTTTTAGAGCCTAAACGACGGCGAGGCAAAGACCGTGTTACGAGCGAGACCAGACCAAATGGAGGTGTGGTTTTACAGCTTCAGAATTGGTTTCTTGTTCAGCAGGTGTTTTTATCGTTTCTACTGACGAAACACAATGCAGTTCGATGACGAAGATGGTGAATCGGACGAGGAGGAGGATGATGAGGAAGACGGAAAGAAGCCGAAGAAGTATGTTCCACCGAAGATGATGGCCGTTAGATACGAAGGTACGGTATGCTATAGAAATACAGCTTTCTTTCCAAGAACTATGGTAGGGTGAGGGTCTAAGGTAAGGTCTTTTCATAACGTTTTTATTCAGAAGAAGAAGACGGCAAGCAGACCAAGGCCATGGAGAAAGCGAAACGACGAGCGCTTCAAAGCAGCCTTGTTCAAGAGCTCAGACAACAGTACAGTGACGCTCCAGAGGAATACAGAGTGAGTGCCACTTGGAATGCAGTCAGACAGAAGAATCTAAAAGTCATTCAAATGGTTGTTTACAGCGGACTCCAGTTCACTGTTATTGTTTGTTTATTTACACGAGTACAAGTACAGTCGTGCGCAATCTGTTTAATAAAAAATCACCAAACGAGAAATGCAAATACAATCTAAACATGTTATCTATCTGAAAAAGTAAATGATGGACGACTCTAAAGGCTATATGTCGCGTAGGTGAGCAGCATTGGAGGGTGGGAACGCCCAAACTAATCAGACCACATTGAATGGGTATGCCGTTCAGAGAGGGCGTATTCAGTCGATACGCTGATGGGCTGGCATGTGTTTGGGTTGGGCTGTGTTTGGTTATTATTGACTGGCGGGCTCCCACCTACCAATGCTGCTCACCTACGCGACATATACCCTCTAAAGCATCGGTACGTTATGGATTCAAATGTAGTTTCAGATTTTTTAAAGGGTGGTAATTCCTAGGAAGATTCCGCCCTCTGCGAAGCTTCTCATATAAAGGGAGGGTCCTATGTAAGAAAAAGAAGGGCCTACGATATGGTTCTTCTAAAAATAACCTATTAGTCAGGCCAATCTTGTATAGAATAAGGAACTCTCTTAATGGTATCTTTGCACACTAACCTTTGTTTTAACCTTTCCAAGGTCTATTGTCTTTGTGGATGAGCTCCCGAAGTCCTAATTATCATCACCGCGATGTTCTGTCTTCTTTGATGACCTAAGCACTTTGTTCCTGTTATATACAACCAGTGTCGGTCGCCGGCTCCGCCGGCGCCGACGCTAGAGTGTGCGGGCCACGCCAGGCTAGCCGGCTTCGCCGGCATCGCATCCGCGGGCCACGCTAGGGACGTAGCCCAACTTAGCTACGGATGCTTCCTCACCCAGCGTCGGTCGCCGGCTCCGCCGGCAACCAACGCTGGGTAAGGAAGCATCCGTAGCGTCGAGCACGTTGAAACTTACGCCTACTCCAGACTGATTCCTAGCTTCGTACCACTCACTCAGTATAGCACGCAGAAGAATGTTCTCAGCACTCCTTCTTCATCTAGCGTTGAGTTCACAGCCTATTGCAGCTTGTCAAGCCTAAAGAAATGTATGACAGTTCTGTCCAGTCGTCGTGCTTCGAGTCGCTAGGTGTGGCGAATTCCAGAGGTGACTTCATTAGCCACTAATATTGAGGGAACGTACGGGAAGAATTATTCCGAGAGACTAGTGTAGTCGAAAACTGGGGGTGAGACGGGAACTTGGTTTCCGCTGTTGAAGAACCACTACAGACAGTGACTTAAGCCTCCCTCCTTTATATATATGGTGAGATTTTCTGTCTCTGATTTCCCTATCTCCAATTTGTCAGATAGAAATCGTGGTCGGTTCAGTTGGAGAAAAAACCGATAGCACCACTCAAATGATCGATAATATCGATCGATATCGACTGCCTGATCAAAACGCCCAATCTACTGTGGAACGCTCCCGTCGGCCAACATAATCGGGCAACTCCAATCCCGATCGGTTAGGTCCGAGAGCACCACTGGTTATTTGATTGATAGCGTAAATGCCTCTTACTTGAACCAAAGTGGGGATATGTGTGCTTCTCACTGTTGTATTTGTTGTTCAACTACTGCTATCAATCGAATGAAAATCGCTCAGCCGAAATAACTTCGAATGGGAGAATCTTACAGCCCGCAGCTAAGAAGCAGACATATAGTGCATTAAAAGATGAGATCGCGCCATGCACTCCAAAAATGCCACCTAATTGATCCACCAAAGTGGGGATATGTGTGTTCCTCACTGTTGTATTTGTTGTTAAACTTACGCTATCAATAAATATCGCGACGTCTTAGAAGGGGGCCCAAGCGATAAATAGGAATCATGAGTGGGCGGGAGAAACTGTTGCATGCGCTCGACACAACGAACTTCGAATGGGAGAATCTTACTTACAGCCTAGCTAATGAGCAAGCACATGGCGCAAGGGTGTAGAAAGTAGGAAGTTTATGTGGGCGGGAGAAACTAATGGGCTCAATCCAACCAACTTAGAATGGGAGAATCTTACTTACAGCCTACAGAATCAGGCGCAAAACGGCTCGGGTGGACAGGGCTCATCGTGTTAAGTGGTTGTCAGTCCCTTTAAGAAGCACACGAGTAGATAAAGTGGTACAACTAGCAGTGGGGATCAAATAGGCTGGGGCGGGAGGTCCACGATGTAGGAACGCCCAATCCGTCGTTTTGTGTTGTATGAAAATTCAAAATTATCAGCAGCACTGGTGGGTTCTAGCCCTATGGTGAACCAAGTTAGTTCACTTCTGCTGTGAACGGGCATATATGTGCCTTCCTACCAAGGGGCATACTCTAACGTGTAGAGCGAGGAGCACTAGAATAGGGCCGCAGATTCTCACCACAACACTGACATCAACTTAAGACTATCGAAGAGAAACAAAGTGAAACGGTGGCAAAGGCAGTAACGAAGAGCGGCACTATGGATTAACACAGCAGGAGCTGTTCTCAAAAAAGGGAAGGCGGAAGCTCGCACACATCAGAAGGTTATGCCCGAACACAGAGAAAGTAGCAAGAACAGGAATGAGCAGTGACCTCGGCCATGCACATAGGCGGCAGAGTTGTACCCTGCGGTAACACAACTGTAGCAGCACCTAATTGCAAGCACTAATTGACCGGTAGCGAGGACAGGAGCCTTCAAGGGGGTGAGTTCGAAGCAGTAGCCACCCAACACGTGCGCGGGCAGAGCCGCGGCGCCGGCCTGTTTCGCAACGCCTCACGTGTCCTACTCGGCAGCGGCGATTGCTCACCTCCCTGCGCTTCCCTTCGGAGAGAGAAGTCGACAACCTGCCTCAAACTTGGGTGATTAAACCATCGAGCCCGCGGAGTTTACGAATTTTCCCACGGTCACGTTGAGACAAAAAAACCCTCTTCTATTATATATGGGATGGTGGGATGGTGGGATTTTCACGTCGAATTGGACACACCTCTAAGCACGTTCGACGCTTATGAAATCAAACTAAACGTCTTCCAAATGAGAACGAGCAAATTGAAGGTTAAACTGGAGAACCCCCCAGACGGTTAGAATATTTTTTGTGCAAAGAAGATTTAATATGACTCTCTTTGAAGAAGTTTTTTAAAATTTACCTGTTCTGCTGATTGAAGGCATCGTTTGAAATTTCATGAAAATTTTATTTTTAAGGGAAAAATTAAGAGTTAAATTTTGCTTTAAAGTGAACAAATGCAGCAACCATTTTGTGATAAAGGAAGAGATCGCGCAAGTACTCGATTAGATCGTTGTGATTTTTATTTGATAGGTAGTATATAGGAAACTGCCTTCTTAAAAGAAAATTGTAAAAATGTGTTTTTTACAACTGTTCTTGCTGTACCGTTTCTATCTGTGTTACTCCAAGCAGACAGAATTTTCGTTATCTATTCAACAAAAATTGCGACAACCTAGACGAGTGAGGGCGCGATCTCTTCGTTTAATACACTTAATGAAAATAAGATCTAGTTCATCGTTTTACATTAAAAAAATTAAAATTGCAAACAATGTGTTTGCTGTTACAGGTTGTTTTGTTACAATCAAACCTCTTGCGCCAGGCCTTCGAATCAGCACCTTCTGTTTTCCGGGCAGCGAAGCTACGCCTTACCACCGGTGCTGTTTGACCGCAAGCAGCATCCCCGATATCCTCGAGGTATCATGGGTGGGTGCTCACAGACCTCGAGGATATCGGGGATATTACATGCGGTCATACAGCGCCGGTGGTGTAAGGCGTAGCTTCGCTGCCCGGAAAGCAGAAGATGCTGATTCGAGGGCCTGGCGCAAGAGGTGTGATTGTAACAAAGCATCCTGCAGCAACATATAGCCCCTCTGCCAGCCGCCGTGGGCTTAAGTAAATGTGTTTAGACAATGTGTTGGCTGATTGGGTAGGTGAATTACACTTCAAAGAAGGTTATACTTTCCTACTTTTAAACAAAGTTACTCTAGTGGTGTTGGAGAATCTCTGGCTTTGTTTGATAACGATTGTTTCGATCTGGGTGATATTCTATTTGATTTCAAAAAGGTCAAGCTTGTTTAGAGGTGTGCACAATTTAGCGTGTAAAGTGTCCAATTTGATTAGAAAAGTCCAAAGTTTGACATGAAAATTGTGTATCTTTGTATTACCGGGTTTGCTACTCTTCTGTGATATTAGTGATGAGAGGGCAGATTGATTGGTCTATCCACTTTCTCACCTGTATGAGTTTAGGAAAAGAGCGAACGACGGCACAACGCTGACAAGGAAAGGGAGAAGTGCGTTTGACGTCATTTCCATCGGCTTTTGAGTCAATTCGAATCCCTATTGCTGCTGTTTCAGATACGAGGAAGACAACTTTGTTCGTCTGCGTATGAGCAAAGCTGAGAAGAAACGAGAACAGCGTCTCAATCGTGACAATGTTATGGATGATCTCTTCAACTTTGGCAACTACATGATGAGGGATGAGTCTGGAGAGGCGTTGTCGAGCAGCAAGAAAAGGTATGATACTGAATGCATTGAAAGTTTTAATTCGTCATCTTTTAAACTTTTTTCTTATACTAATTTTTATTTTTTATAACTTATTTTTCAAACTCTTATGCATTTTTCTTCGTCCATCTGCAGCTGTGAGCGTGTATCGTATTGGGATAAGGCGCCGACTCACATGTATCAAGATAGCTTCATTGTTCGGTTCCCGTCCAAGCCATCCAAGCTTTTCATCCCACGCGCACAACACCATCTGGCTGCTATATCTCACTATTTCGCTTAAATATGCATAAAAATTGCCTTAACGATTTTCTGTAGAATAGAATGGGTGCATATAGCGCAAAAGACTGCCTAATGTCGACTATTATCTTTTTCCGCGCAATTTTATCGTAGAAAATGTTCAAGATAAGGGTAATGCATAAACGACGGTGTTAGTCTGTTACCTGGAGTGTGTAGGCTACCTATTAAGTTTCCCTATTTGTTTTAGAGTACAGCACAAAAGGCGAATGATAGAAGGTGTCAATGTACTGATTGCAAATCTTAGACGAAAGGTCGTCGACTGTCGAGAAGGGTAGAATAACGCAATTTCCTCGTATGTTCTCATCTTACTTCTGCACTATACCTCGGAAGCCCGTTGAATGCGTATTTGGCCTATAGAATAACCTGCGGTGGCCAATCGATGGTCAAGTCTATGTTTTATCCTCCCGGATGACTGTGGTACCAATTCGCCGACTCCAGAGAGGTAGAAGGTTTGGTTTAGGTTGGACGGGATGGGACTCGAACCACGAACTTCGATTTGGGTGCACGTGACAGGCGTCTTTTCCGGCTGCACTACAGCACACCCGTTAAGAAATATTAAAAATTATGCCAATTGATAAGGATTTTTACCGTCTACGTTCAATTTTCGAGGAGGGAGGTTTATCACATTGTATTGAGACTATAGAAGCGTTTTTATTTAGTTCAACCACCAAGATTGTAAGGCGCTTGCCAGCGCAATCGGAAGTGCTGACTGTCGTCTGCTATCTGAATCAAGGTCTTGACTCGGTTTCCCCGCCCGGCCAACCAAGCCCTCCATCCCTCCGGGGTCTGTAAATTGGTACCAGGTCTGGCGGGAAGGGATGGACCGCTGAATTGTCCATCGGCTGGCCAGCGCATGTCATTGTGTTGGCCAAATACGCTATCAGATTGCATCCACGGCATACTGTATAAGTAGAATGCGTATTGATCCCATAAGGGATTGCTTAACTTCGTCCGGATCTATCCTTGTCATGGGGAGGGGCATTCCACTCTCAATCGTTGACATCGGCGACCAAACTGAAGGGGAACTTGTTTACGAAGACAACACCGTGATCTAACCTATGAGAGGACCTTTATTTACAATTTTATAGTCGAAATAGGCTACAATGTTTCCATTCGTTCGACTTTTGTAGCAGTGGTCCCCACCGACTAGGATAGATCCCGTCGTCCTTTATCATTTGTCATATGTGATGCGATAGTGGGTTGAGGAAACAACTCCATGGGTTACAAGCTCTCATAGCAGTGTTTTGTTGCGATCAAAACTCTAGCGCCAGGCGGTTCTCGAACACGCACCCTTTCGCCGTTGGGGCCGTAGAGCACTCCTGCCCGGTTAGCGGGTGGTGCGGGTTCGAGTTCCGAATGGCGCTAGAGCTTTTGTCGCAACGAAACATCGTTACGGAGATATAAGTGATATTGTTTGCTGCACCGCGATTCGAGACTGGGTTGTTTCTTCTTCTCATTCATTCTATTTAAAAAAGGAGGGAAGCGAACGATCAGAGACAGTGGTTGAACAAGAAAAAGGGTGCCCTCTGGTGGTTGAAGATCCGCCCTTTTTACCCCTGGGGCTAAATTCATCAAAGAACCTCCGGTATCGCTTCACCGCCGATTCACCATACCCGCTCTCTATGCACCTCTCTATCAGGGGATGGCGGTACTTTTCACCGTTACCGGGTGGTAAGAGATTGATGAATCCGGCCCCTTTTGAAGTCTTCTGGTTTCCAAGGAGCTTAAAACGTGGTAAGGCCCCGTTTATACTTCGGCGCCGAGCGACGCGACGCCACGTACAATGGCCATATTGATAGAGCGACGCGATCGATCAATTTAGCCACTTCACATGCCGTCGCATCGCTCTGCGTCGAAGTATAAACGGGCCCTAATCCATCAGTTTCATCTCACTGAATCACTCGATCGATTGTACCGTGGTCATGTCAGTTACCTATGATGTCACATTCAGGAAAGGTGGACAAGCTGGCGGACCGAAGGGTAAGAAGTCACGATTAGACAGGAAAAAGAGCCAAAAATCCAAGTTGAAGTCGAAGGTGGGTCGTGTTTTCTCCGCCAATGTACCCTCCAAATTCAATGAGATGTTGCTTCCAGAACAAGGCCATAAAGAGAAGACAATGACGCTCATTCGCCAGCTCTCATCTGACCATTGGAAATGTTGTTACTGTTGATATAATCGCATACTATCAATTTGTTGCGTTGTTACTGCTCTCATTTTGTTGTTATTTTGAAGAATAAAGTTTATACTGAACTACTGTACTTTTTCTTACGTTCAAAGCAGCCTTAGGGTGTGTGGCTACGCCTCGTATCTATTCCTTGTGACTAAAACCCCGGTCCTAAGGTCGGTCTACAAATGTTGTTTAGGGTTTAAGTGTTCAGTTACTGTTGCCTACTGGCCGCTGAGCAGCCGTGATGGCCGGGCATTTCGAGTCCGAGCTCTGTCAGGTGCTCGTTGAGGAGCATTTTGGCCGAACAGTGGCTCAAGTGGCGGCCACACTGCTCAGAGAACCCGGTCCGCTGCCGGCCATTATGCTTCGATTGCGGGGAAAGCTCAAATTTAACGCGGTAACGCCTCATTCAAAGGGTTTCCTGACTTCTTAGATGCCTGGTAATTCACTGATTTCAAGGTTCGAAAGTCTCTGGCCATATTGATTCAACACTCGATTGTGAATTTCAAGCTGGACTCGTCGTCAAGGCTGAACTACTCCGTCGACAGGAAGGTGATCTTGGCGTTTTCCAGGGCTCCGAGGTAGGCCTTCAGCTGGTACCCCGAACCTTCTAACGCCTATGAAGGAGATTACAGATGCTGTCTCATAGTGAAGACCCTATACGGCGGACTAGCCGAAGCAATCTGCGAGGAGCTGTTCAGCTACGGCCGACTTACCTGTTCGGAGACGATCCGAAAAGTGGCCACTCGTATGGAGCAGCCACTAGCCGATGTGGGCGTTCATTTCCAATTATAGCGTTCTGTTTTTCGTTTCTATCGTGCAGTAGCTCGAAAAACACTAAGGTGTAGTTTGAGTACTAGTCGTCAATGTGGCCTACATGGGTGGCGGTAACGCATGAGATCATATTGGGGGACGTGGTTGTCCGTGCTGACTGGCTGACGCATTTTCCTCTCATATAGGCCTTATTAGTGGCCCGAAGCTCCCTAATTTGCATGTATCTCACCCTGATGATAATATAGGACTTAACTAATGCCATATTATGTAACGAAACGCCATCTCTTCTGAAAGCAGACTTATCTGCAACAAAATTATAGAGAAATTAGGTAGTTTTCGACGAGGCGGTACAAAATTTGAAGAAATCGGAGGACAAGGCGACTTCCTTCTCAGGAGAGTTTGCGTTTGAAACCGTGAACCAACCGGTTTGAAACCCGTTGGTTAGTAACCGACCATGAAAGGGCTTGGAACCGAGCACGAAAGGAGGCCCCCCGCAGAACGTGTTGCTACTGCGCAGCGAGGGGCGTGGACGCCCTTTCGTGCTCCGTTCCAATCCCTTTCATGGACGGTTTCAAATCCCTTCATGGTCTGTTACCAACCAACGGTTTGTCCACGGTTTCAAACGCAGACTTGCCTGGGTTTGCCCACTCCTGGTAACAAGCATGTAATACCAGTATTGGAATGGGCATAATGAGAATGCTGAAGCGAGGTGGTGTATTTTGGCCACTCTTGAAGGATAAAGGACGGCGTTTCTCAATCCCTCTTGGGATGCGCCACGCATTCGACTTCCACGGGATGTCGTGGAGGCGATTTGAATGCGTATTTGGCCATACAATGACTTGAGGTGGCCCGCAGGGATGGAAGGCTTGGTTGGCCTGGGCGCGAAATCCGAACCAGGAACCTGATATCGGGCACGCGACAGCCGGTACCTCCTCCGACTGCGCTACACGCGCCCCACTCTTGAAGACATTTATAACAACAAACAAATGACCGATGACCAAGCCGACAAGGCAGTATGACATTGGTCCAACGCGACGCCGCTGCAAGGACAAAGCGCGAGTTTATGTGAATTCCTCCCCGCTTCTTCGCTGTAACCTACGAGCCTTGAGCATCTTCCTCTCGATTCCCCGCTGCGCGGTGCTGATCGCTTCTTCGTCCTGCTTTCGTACGACCCAGGTCCTGACGGCGTGCATCAGCGCAGGAGGAACAGTGCGTCTAGTAGGTGGGCACGGAGTCGGACATTCTTCGCCTTCTTCACTTCTTCGACGCTGTTCAAGGCTTCCAGCCAGCTCCGGCCCTAGGTCGTTGTCCATGTTGACCCAGATACGCGTAGCCGGAGCATTCGGAGATGTTCGTTCCGTTGAGCAAGAATGGGGCATCGGAAACTTGCCCGTTCCTCATGAACATCGTCTTCGACAGATTCAGCTGCAGTCCAACGTTTCCTTATAGACGACTGAAGTCGGCTAGCATTCGGGGTTTTTTTTGGTGCCGCACCCGGCCGTCGATGTTCAATTCCATGTCTTCCCATTGCAGGTCATGCTAGGTGTTTTCATGGGGCTGGGGGTTTTGAGGAATGTGATACTGAAAATCAGCAAAACCTAGAGAGATCTCAGCTGTAAAAATAGTCAGAGAAGGTTACGATGCTCAGCTACTGAACTGGCTCTGAAGCACTTCTCTTGTTAAAACGGCAGGCAAGGTCTTCCCAATGGCGATTTCCAGTTGTAGGATAGATTTTCACAGATCAACAGCTGGCGGCAAGCTCTCAAATTTTGAAATTTTAATTGTTAGGTACGCGTCTGCCTTTCAGATAAAAGAAAAATTCGCTCGGTTGAGCGAGTGTCATTTCATCATGCGATGCCCTCCTCTGGCTACGCCACTGAAAGGGTGCCCTCAGTTCGAGAGCACGTTCGACGCGTTCATTATGCCGGATCTGATTCTTCAAGGGGATCCTGGTGAGTGTAGTTAGGAGCCTTTTAGTGGTCCATTCATAGTCCGCTGCAGATCTCCTAGACAGCATGCGTATTGATTTTTGCTTACATGTGCGACTTCTTGTCGCGGTCCATGAACGATTCCTAAGCAAATGAAGTACTGCCTCATATTGTAGAGCCGTCAGAAGACTCGCGGAAGCGCAAGGCGCCGTCCAAAGAAGGTGACGAAGGCATCTACTGGCGAATCAACTGGTCGCGATTTGATCGCTATATTCGCGACGAAATGACACTGGAGCTGCTTGTGCCAAAGGTGAAGCCTCTATGAGTATATAAAGCCGTAGATGACGAGGCTCATAGCGTTTACAAGCCCAAAAGTTCGAATTATGAACGAAGAATTCATTTCACAGGACTTCAGTGGAGAGGTCGTTGCTAAGCATCTCACACAGACGGTTCGTGCGCTGCTGAAAGCGAACGAGGTCCGACTGTCGCCTGTGGCTACGATCAGCTCGGCACCGATTTCTGTAAGGTTTTTCTTATTCAACATGACTTAAAACCTTCTATGATGCTCTACCTACTTCACAAGGGGATCACTCAGAAAGAAAATCGTGTTTTGAGGCGTTAATTCTCAACTGGGAGTAATTGTGAACTAATAGAATGCTTGAAAACAACAAGCTTAATCTTGGCTTACGATTTATGTTAACTTGAAACCTTCTAGAAACCCCACAAACCTTAACAGGAGTACTCTTTGTAAGAAATACCATCTATTGGGTGTTCAATACCTAGCTGAAGGGAATTGGAGATTCCAAGGTTCGCTTAGAACGTGGGGAACAAAAGTGCTGTGACCTAGGGCCAGATTCACCAAGGACTTACGCCAATCTAACCGTGAAAATACTGATGAAATCCCTGATAGCGTGGCTTATCAACAATCGATATGGTGAAACATTGAAGCATTTCACCATATCGCTTGTCGATAAGTCGCGTTATCAGGGATTTCGGCAGTATTTTCACTGTTAGATTGCTGTAAGTCGTTGATGAATTTGGCCCCTGATTATCTTCGTAAGAGAAACTCTAACCTAGGTTGTAATTATATCGTGACCAGCTCCTCCGTGACTATTGATGTGTGGCTCACTTTTAGTTGTTCGATATGATGCGAAGCGTCAAAGAGAATGAACTTGGAATAGAGCGACCAGATCTGGAGAAAGCGCTACGGATTCTGGTCGATGATTCACGTGGTGTTATCAGAAGGTCAGGAGACAGTGGCGGAGGCCTGTACGTAGTCGGTGAGTAGTCTTTTCAGTTGTTCTTCCTATTATGTGACAGTATGAACAGTTCAAGCTGGGGATCTTTTATGAACCGATGTTGTGCCCCTAAATGTGTCAGATTTTCTCCGTCATGCGATGACACTGCATGTCCTGACCCTACCCGAGACCATGGTTAGCGCAGTGGAGTAATGCACTGTTTTTCCGTGCACGACTCGACTGGGATTGATTCCGCGCTTCAGTCAGTAGGCCTTTTCTCCCGCGGTGGTTGCGGATGCTGAACTTTGAAAGAAGAAGCTGTATTGCAAAGTTATCTCAAAGTATTGAAGAGCGTTTTTAATCTTCCTATCCCTTCTATAATATAACACTTCAAGACGCAGATTTTGTCTTCTCTTTCGTCCACACTCTGCGTCTTTCAGTTGAATATAAGGGTGAAATTTGAGCGTTTTTCAGTATCTTGAGGTATGTCATTTATTCGTCATGTGTTGGATATTTTGGGACGCTTTTGAATGCGTACGAAATGGATTCGAATTGATTAACTCATCCTATATCCTTCACTGTTGAGGAATTATCTTGTTAAGGCAGTGTAGCGCAGGTAGAGGAGACGATGGCGTCGCGTGAATTCAATATCGATTGAAGTTTCGGGTTCCGCACAGGCCAGCTAAGGTCTGGAGTCAGTGAATCGGTACCGAATTCGGCGCAAAGCGGCTCGGAGGGGGTCACCATATGAGGCAGCCCTGCTAAAACATTTTGTATTGCACTAGATTTAAAAAATTTACACAGCACTGGTGTAATCTACCCCTGTTGTGAACTAAGCTAGGCTACCTTCGTTAAAAATGAGCTGTCATGTGCTTTTTTACGAAAGTGGATAAAGACTGAGTGCAAAGTGACCCCCTCCGAGCCGCTTTGCGCCCCGGATTCATCTGAGAATGACACAATACTGACTCGCGCTTTGTACGCCAAATACGCAGTCGAATAGCTTCCACGATATCTCACTGATATTGAATGCGTGGCGCATCCCTCAAAGAGACGCGCTTCGCCCTTTGTCTTTATCCATTTCTTTCGCCTGAAGGTGGAGAATAGTAGTGAACTGGCTTGAACATGTTGTCACGCGATTCATCAGATGTGTTCACAGTTAGGTTTAGAAAAGGTTTATGTCGGAGGACAAAAATAACAAAGGAAGGCGTAATATAATGGTTGGGGGAGGAGTGATCACTGGAGAGGGGGCCCGTTCTTCCCCCAGCATGCGGAGGGGCGGCGCTAATTGCGCGAGGAGCGCCACCCCTCCGCATGCTGGGGGGGGGGGGGGAAGAACACTACCCCGCCGGTCACTGGTTGTCTTGGATGCTTTCGATATACAGGCTGCGATAGGATGGAACATTCTGCTTTCCTAAGGGAGGCCTCTTCTCCACTAGGATTGTGCTGGAATAGTGAGTTCTGATGCGAAAAAAGGCAAAAAAATCATGGTCAACCCCTCCCCTCCTCACCGTATTGCGCGTAAACTGAGTAGGGAACAACTGGATTGAACTAAATAGTAAGCAAGAGATTGATTACAAAGGCTCTGTTCGCACTTCGCAACGGCAGCGACAAGAGCGACGAGACCGACGCGCGCAGCGACGAGAGCGATGGCAGCCTCCATGAGGTATGAACAGGCGACAGCATCGAGGGGAACGACAGGAGCGACAGACGTAGTGTGGTGTACATAATTAAATACGTACTCCACACTCCGTCCGTCGCTCCAGTCGATCCTGCCGCTCCCTTTGCCTGCTCGAAGTATGAACAGATTTTGACATAAGCAAGGAGAGCGACAGCGTCAGCGCTCGAGTATGAACAGCTTCCAGCGGTGATCGCTCGGTTTTAATCAATTTACATGTGTTGCACGGGCGGCAGGTCGCTCTTTTCGCGAAGTATGAACAGGCGCAAAAGGACCCGCCCTGTCAAGGAAGCTGATGAAGAAACAATATTGTTCGCCTTAGCCCCCATTTATAGACGTCCTTTGGGCCATCGTGTTGTTAGGTTGCTGGTTTCAAGTTGATTCCATGATATTCCACAGATTTAGAATGCGCGGCGCATCCCGTAAAGGAATTGACTAACACCGGTCTAAATGCTTAATGCTCTGTGCTATTCAATAGGCCGTAAATCACAGTTCTTCAGACTTCGATCGAGCCATCGAACAGATCTGTCAGTACCATATTGAGTCCTTGATCAGAGAGCAGCTGGAGACCAGAGCAGTGCGGTGAGTTCAGTTTCCTTACTACTTATTTATTTTTTATTTATTCACTACCCGGATAACCATACAAAGCAAATGTTTTTCTGAGCATAAGTCAAGCTATTTATTTATTTTTTTATTTATTTATTTATGTTTTTAATTGTTTTTTAAATATAAGTTAGGTATTTACTTATGCCAATTGTAACCACATGCTGCAAGCAGAAAGGGAATTATAAGAGAAACAAGATCATTCGGCTATTGAAAAAAACAGGAAGAAAGAAGAAGGAAAAGGAAAAGAACGTGTCATTTTGTGGAGAAAAAACTTGTGAAGTTGTGACTATTGGAGGTAGAAATAGAACTCAAAAAAACAGAACGCATCTTGTTGATACCGTACCTGGACAGCTTTCAGGGTGTTTCGCCTTCTGCAGCAAAAAGGTCATCTGGAAGAGGACCAGATCGAGAAGTTGACGATGATGAGTGGCAAAGAGACACGAGAGCTTCTGTATGCGATGCTTGAAGAGGGCTACATCCACACGAAGGTAGATCTATTCTTGGTTGCCCTATTAGGTGGCATTTAGTGACGTTTCTGAGTTACTTGGATTCCATTTTTGTTCAATATTTGTGTTCATGTCGCGAAAATGGGCAGCGATGGGAGGTGGTGAGGCGCCAGCCAATCATAACTAAGCAGAACGCCGGCCGAATGCACGACATCGAATCAGACGGATACTGACCGTACAAGCTCTTACGAAAATGCACGCCAGTTTGATGCGATTTTACGGGCTGGAGCGCTCACACCTCCCAATGCTGTCCAGATTCGCGACATGTACCAATATTTGACTGTTATTTGAACCTTTCAGCCTATTGGCCGCACGAACGACTTCGCTCCTGCGCGAACCTTTGTGCTGTACTACGTGGATTTAGCACAGACAGTTCGAGGCCTGGTTGAGTACACTTGTAAGGTGAGCACTTCTACGCTATTAGACGGTTTTATGAGGCTCGAAGTCGTTTTTGGAAACATTGTTGTTGATTTTATCAACGAATATCTCTAAAAAAATTGCTTAACCCCCTAAAAATCTGCCAAAACTAGTGCTTCAATTGCCGTTTTCTTCGCTTTAACCAAAATTTTGCCACCGTTTTGCCTTTGTTTGTTCGGTTCTCGACTTCGGGAGTGGCCTTCATTCCGATATTGATTGCTTATTTATTATTTATTTATTTTTGATCCAGATGTTGCGGAATATTGTGCTGCGACGTGCCTACGAGACGAAAGAACATCGCCTGTTAATCGAGCGACAAGTGAAAATGGAAGCGATTATTGAGACGATTAGCCTCGACGAAGGGTTGGATGAGGAGACGAAGAAGCAGCAGGTCCTTCTGTTTCACCTTCTTTTTCTGCTGTTGCACCTAATTGTGACCAGCTTATGGCCTATTCATGGTCAGCTATGGGAGCGACAGGGAGATTTGACCCTACCGTACAAGCGATACATATCATTTTCTACGAGTGGCTGCTTAGCATTAACAGGCTGACGGCCGTGTGACATGATGTCGTGTAACACACTTTTCGCCGCTTAGTACCGTGTGACACGATGTCTTGTTACAGTCTTGTAGTGTATTTTTCTAATTCAAATCTTTCGAAGCAACCTTTTCTGTGCTATATGTTCTTCATCCTTGGACATTGTTGTAAAAAGCGTGGCCCACGAAATTTTTTTTCGAATACCGATTTATTGAGTTTCTCGACAAGTAATGGCTTCTATTAACAGATAAACTGTCGATGTTGCAAAAAATCGATTGGTCCCACGCGTCAGAGGCGCGAAAGTCGTCCAAACGTCAGCTTGTTAATTACATTGCAAATGTGACTTGCAAAGGAAGCCCATGAACTTCCCCCAAAGATTCTCAACGGGACCTATATGGTCTTGTAGGGCATTGGACGAGGATCAGAGAACTGTGTTTCGGTTTTGCTACGGGCCACTGGGTGGTCCAAAAATGGTAAAAAACGGTATCGCTTCAGTGTGGGCTGGAAAGGCAAAATTGACACCTGGATTGGCCCTGCCGTGCTCTGAACTTGACCTACAAATGGTTTGGAGCTCAAAAAAGTTACATATAGTGAAATGATAGTTTCATTTTCCTATACGAAGCTGCAGTGCACATTAAAGTGATTCATTTCCAACTTGGTGTCAGTGACTGCATGGCCGAGTGGATAACGAGGCTAACTTACGGGAGAGGGTCGAGGGTTCGATTCCGGGGATGTCCATGCGATTTGCTTTGTGGAGTGCTCCCGTTTTTGCAAATCAAAATTACATTTTGGCTTCGGCAGGGTACCTTCTTCGCTTCCTAACACCACTTTCAACCTATTGTCAGATGTGGAAGAAGCTAGTTTTATCGTGTTTGGTGATGTCGAGCATCCATTAAACCACGCTTGTCTCACTGAGGAAGCTCTAGTCAGATGCTGTCCCTATATGACCGCTTTCGAATGTTCTCAGTTAGTTTTGGAAGTGTTTCTCGCTGTCACCTCTTTTGCGAACGTGATCGACAAGTATTGATTTGACCCATCATCAAAACAGGCGCATGGTCGGAAGGGACACAAGGACCCAAGCAGACCTCGACAACCATAAGGCCCATGCACACTTCTGCGACACCGCGGCGCGGCAAGTGGGGCGACGGCTACCTCCGCGAAATCCGGCGGTTGCGGCGCGGTCGCGTTAGAGCACCGTTTTAGGCAACGGGACCGACGTCCCCGTGAATGTCGCGCCGCCAGGAATGGCTTGAACCATTCCAGCCTGCGGCACTCAGCGCGACGTCGACTGCGATAGCCGCCGCGACAGTCGCAAAAGTGTGCATGCGCCCTCCCTGCGGCACGTGTCGCAGTGTCGCGCCGCGGCCGTCGCGGCCCTATGCTTCATCATGGCCGTGCCGCGCTGTCGCAGAAGTGTGCATGGACCTATAACGAGCAGTGGATCAGCACCAGGCCTAAGCAGTTCGGGGAGGATGGGATCAGGAAATTGGCTGATCGATGGCAGCAAGGTCATTGACCTTAATGGCGAATACATCCCTCAGCATCGTTGAGTTGTACAGCCTCATCACCATGCTCTTGAGGCTTAAAAAAATGAATTGAACTATTTATATGCGTTAGGCCCCGTTTATACTTCGTCGCGGCGCGACGCGATGGCCACGCAATGAGGCCGAATTGATCGATCGCGTCGCACAATCAATATGGCCACTATACGTGGCGTGGCGTCGCGCTGCGATGAAGTATAAACGGGGCCTTAAGCTCTACCAAAAACTACACTGAAAGATTGTCTTCAGATGGCCGAAGTCGAAGAAATGTACTTGTCGACGGCCGATCGTCAAACGCTGGAGAAGTACCGAAAGGCGCAGACCATTCTGAACGCGGCTGAAACCGAATGCGAGCGGGCTCTGTTCGCTTTCAAGCTCTTCGTTGAGTTCTCTCTAAGGAAATGCTAGTAGTTTTTGTTTTTCCCTTTGAAAAGTGAAACATATCTATATCGATCCTCGTGTTCTCGTTGATTTGTTGTGCTGTTATATGCTTGAAGTGATTTGTTCATAGGTTACTACAGAATATTGATTTATTGATTGATTTTGTTGTTAAGTTTTGTTATGGCACAGTATAGTTGACAGGAATAAACTTCGCCAACTCTGCTAAGTTTTCTTCTTGATGTGTGGGATGCGCCATGCGTTGCTCAGCTGACCAGATTTGGTCGGGTCGGCAGCAATACTGATGTTGATCGTTGGTTTTTAAAGTTTTTCTTTTTGAAAAGCTTTTTTTGTTATGAAGATGGACGTTCAGTGTCGTAGATGCGCTTATTACTGTAGATTTTCCCTGGTTATCCAGGGCGCGTGTAGCGCAGCCAGAAGAGGCGCCGACTGTCGCGTGCACCGGATACCAGGTTTCTGGTTCGGATTTCGCGCCCAAGCCAACCAAGGCTTCGATCTCTCCGCGGTCAGTGATTTCGTACCAGACTTGTCTGGGAGTTAACGCCGACTTGTTCGTCGGCTGGCCACCGCAATTCATTGTATGGCCAAGTACGCATTAAAATCGCCCCAATGACATCCTGTAGATCTAGAATGCGTGGCGCATCACAAAAGGATTGAATAACGCCGTCCTTTATCCCCTATTTACCCCTACTTAGGGGCTAATTTTTGTGCGAAGTACTAGTTGTCAAAGAATACTGTATCTATCCTAATCGGAGGGGTCAGATAGTGATTTGCGTCTCCAATCCCTTAGGCCCCGTTTATAAGGGCAATGATCAGGGCAAATTGATCGATCGCGTCACACAATCAATATGGCCACTATACATGGCATCGCGTGGCGCCACGACGAAGCATAAACGGGGCCTTACTTGAGTCTTCACGACAGCTTCAGCTGCTGTCCCATGGTGCGAGGTTCATTAAAATTTAGGGGACGTCGTTGTGTGGCATGGTATGACATGCGAAACTAGCGCTGCCCCTCCCGACTAGGAGAGATCCAGAATATCCTTACGTATTCGGCACTGCTGGGTTATTGTTGTCACATTCTGCTCTCGATCTTATGGCTAAATGTGTGCATAGGCTGGAAGGGATTGCTCGGGTTGGCTTTCACGCCCTTGGTCTGGAAATGTCTTGATCTATGTTGTTGCGTATACTTTCTACAGGTAAGCAGCCTTCGGAGGGTGTATTTTTGGTTTCTTCCAACCGTTATAAGGATAAGGATAAAGGACGGCGTTACTCAACCCCTTTTAGAGTGCGCCACGCATTCTACTTCTACGGGATGTCGTGGAGGCGATTTGAATGCGTATTTGGCCATACAATGATTTGCGATGGCGGGCCGATGAACAAATCAGCGCATTATCCTGGTACCAATTCACCGACCCCGGAAGGATGGAAGCCTTTTTTGGCCTGGGTGGGAAATCCGAACAAGGAACCTGGTATCGGGTGCAGGCGACAGTCGGCGCCTCCTCCGACTGCGCTACACGCGTCCTTCCAACAGTTAGCCGATGTATTATGTTCACTTAGTGCATTGACGTGACACGGAACGTGATTTATTTGCTGCAGCTCTTCTGATATACCAGTTTCACGTCAAATTAGACGATTTTCACGTAAATTTGAATACTTTTCGTTACATGTCGCGAATATGGGCAGCGTTGGGTTAAGGGAGGGCGCCAGCCAATCGGATTACATCAAATTGGTGTGTCATTCAGAGAATGTTTGTACGGTCAGTATTCTGACTGGCTGGTGTGTGTTCGGCCGGTACTCTGCTTGGTTGTGATTGGCTGATGCGCCGTCACCTCCAGTGTTGCCCATCTTCGCGACATGAAACCACTTTTCAAATCAAATTATACACTCTTCACGTCAAATTGGGCATTTTCAAATCAAGTCGGACTATTTTCTGGGACACTCACCATTCTTCTAGAGAAAATGGAGCATTAAAATATCTATTAGAACCGTGATCTCTATTGTATGTTAAATTCATTTTTTTTAAAATCAATCATTCACAGAAGCAGTAAGATTAATTAGGTGTTGACGTAGGTGTTTTAACGATTTTATTGGAAACGTAATTAAATTTTGTTCACATACAGGCTGATCAGTCACCTTTTGTGGTCCACAGTTATCTATGAAACCAGTTGACACGTAGATGTGAGTCAACAGCTCTTTCACTGTTTTAGAAATGTGATTACTGGCCGTCCAAACGGTTCTTTTATTGCAGCTATTTTTTATTTAAAAAATTAAAGTTAAAAATTTTCTAACAATTGAGGGTGACTCGTATAGTTGAGTGTGACCTCGAAGGTGAGATATTAGGTTGGAAAAAAAGTCTCTTCACACTTCGAAATTTTTTTTACCCTTCCCCTTGTAAACGCACTAGCCAATGTTGATTGCTGATTTCGTAATCCTATCACACTTGTCTACCGTTCGCACGCGGACACAGGTTAAGACTCTTCTTGTAATTCGTTATCCATCCAATCTTCCGAACTCAATGCCAGATCTACCTCATGGCCGTTTTCAGCACGGCATTCTTCATGAATTCATTAAAGAATCCACAGCACGTCAGGCAGCAGACCAAATTAACCACATATATGGCTTGGGATCTACTGCTCATCGCGCCTGTTATGAGTGGTTCGGAAAGTCTTTAAAGGGAAATTATTCACTGAGGGCAAAGCATGGTCAGGAAGGCCAACTGGATTGGACGACAGTGAACTACACCATCTTCTTCGTACCGATAGTTGGCAGACGACACGTCAGCTGGCAGAGAAGCTCGAAGTGTCTCATAGGATAGTGGGGATCCATCTGAAGAATCTTGGCTTTCATGGAAATTTGGAGCTTGGATTCCACATGCCCTGTCAGACACTCAGAAAGGTCGACGGCTCTCCATCGCTGCTTCTCTTCTGTCCAGATAAGGAAGAAAATCGTTTCTTCCGCGGATTGTGACAGGCGAAGAGTCCTGGGTTCTGTGTGCCAACTTCCGAGGAAAAGGCAATGGGTACAAAAGGGAGGGAGCCCTAAGTCTGATCTCAAGCCCAATGTTCACGAACGGAAGATTCTCTTGAGTGTTTGGTCGGATGTCAGAGGAGTGATTTGCTGGGAAACTCTCAGAAGTGGAGAGACACTTACTGCTGTCACATACTGCGGCCAACTCCACAAAGTCGTCGCAACTCTCCAAGAAAACAGGCCGGAGACGTCAAAGGTGATGATCCTGCATGACCGCTTTGCTGGGAGGTATGCCACATCCACCGTATAGCCCTGAACTCGCCCTTACCGAATGCCATTTCTTCCGTGCTCTCAAGCAAGAAATTGGAAAGAAATATTTTGAAGAGGATGAAGACGTCAAAAATTGGGTTCAGCAATGGTTCGACTCCAGAACTGCAGTCTTTTAAGCGAGAAGAATTGGAAAATTACCCAGTCTTTGGAGAAGGTTAGTGGAACAAAATGGAGTTTATCTCAGTTGATTTGACCTTGTAGTTGTGAAGTAATAAATCTTTGAAAAAAATGAAAAGACTTTTTTTCCAACCTAATAGTTCCCCGTACCTAGATTGCTCTGATTTGTTTCAAGCAATAGCTACCGGCCGATCTAGGAGGCACTCTTCGGATTTGGGCCAGTTTCTCACAAAGTGTGAGAACGGGGACGCTCAAGGTGATAACTTCCGGGGCAAATTGTTCTCCGAGAGAACAAGACCACGTTGTGGAAGTTTTCGATGAAATCACCCGTTGTGTCCCAGTCTGAATGATTCGATCCGTCTCTTTGACGAAGTGCGGCAGCATGAGCTTTGAGATCACCATTCATCGGTGTTGTACTTCTTCTGGAATGCGCCACGCACTCTGCTTGGCGTTTGTATTCGTTGGTCTGACAATCAAATGACGTGCCCAGCTTGGGACAACTAACTCCAACAACCTGGATAAAACTTTGAACTGTAGCTGGATTAAAGAAATGTTTTGGAAAATTATTCAGAAGACCCAGCGCAAGGGTTTAAAAAGTTTATTACTTATTAAATATTACTGTGGGCGCGTGTAGTGCAGTCGGAGGAGGCGCCGGCTGTCATGTGATTCCGGTTCCAGGTTCCTGGTTCGGATTTCCGCTCAGGCCAACCAAGCCTTCCATCCCTCCAGGGGAATTAATACCAGCTCGCCTCCACGACATCCCGTAGAAGTAGAATGCGTGGCGTATTCCAAAGGGAATTGGATAAAGTCGTCCTTTATCCTTTATCCTTTTAAATATTACTGATCTTACCACTGGTTCTTGAAAAAAATGATCCCTTTTGGGATGCGCCACGCATTCTACTTCTACGGAATGTCGTGGAGGCGGTTTGAATGCCGGTTTGGTAGATACAGTAACTTGCAGTAGCCCAGCCGATGAGCGAGTCTGTGTCTTAACCTTCCCAGACAAGTCTGGTAGCAATTCACCGACCCACGGGGTGGAATGCCAGATTGACCTGGGCGGGACTCCAACCAAGAATGTGATTTGGAGTGCACGCGAAAGCCAGCGCCTCCTCCGACTGTGCTACCAAACGCTCATACATGCTACAATTTTTACGTCGAATTGTACACTCTTCTAACCTAGCCTTAAGACCTTTAAAATTAAAGGGAATTCTTCCAAATCGAGATGAATTTAGGATGGTTAAACTGCTGGAGACTCACTAAGATGATTAGAATCATTTTCGTTCAAGAACAATTTGGAAGAACTTTTTTTTGAAATTTTTTAGTTACCTGCCCGAGATGGGTAATCATTTTGTAAAAGCTTTCATTTTTTTAGAAAAAAATAACAAATTAGATTTTGCTTTGAAGCGCAACGACAATCATGTAGTGAATTATTAGGCTGGCCACTAACTTCGTGGACTCTCAAGAATCTTCAGCAAAAGTATTTATTAACAAATAACTAATGGCAATCTTTAATCAAAATAAGATCCCTCGGGACGCAGAAGTGCTTCCCATATATCAGGTAGCTGGCCTATCCCACGGCCATAGAATTATTGTGCTTTTAAGGCCAAGAATCTTTGGAGGTGCATTTTGACCCGGTCCACATTAACAAATCGTCTTCCAACCAAGAAGTACTGCACCGAACTAAAAATGTGGTAGTCACTCGGCGCAAGGTCTGGGCCGTAAGGTGGATGAGTTTGACGCTCCCAGTCAAGGTCTTCTATTTTTTGAGGCGTCCGGTTCGCTACGTACCCTCCGTTTGGTGGTGTCAAGAAGGTATTAACTTCTGGGAGCTCGTCAAGAGCGGTTCCAGCATTAACGCTGTAATCTACTCTTCTCAACCTGGCCGCGCGCAGGCTGAACTCCGCTGGAATCGGTTCAGACAGATTTTCAGGAGCGGAATTATCTATCAGCAAGATAACGCCAGATCACACGTCACGAATCGGGAGCTTCAAACAATCGAAGACCTTAGCTGGGAGCGTCTAACTCACCCACCTTACAGCACAGGCTGTGCGCCAAATGACTAGCACCTTCATAGCTCGCTGCAGCACTTCTTGGTTGGAGGACGATTTATTAATGTGGACCATGTCAAAATGCACCTCCAAAGATTCTTGGCTTCAAAAGCACAAGAATTCTACAGCTGTGGGATGGGCCAGGTAGCTGATAAATGGGAGGCAGTCCCGCGTTCCAACAGATCTTACTTGGGTTGAAAACTGTTATTTGTTATTTGTTTATGAACACTTTTGTTGAAGGCGCTTGAGAGTCCACAAAATTAGTTGCCAATCTAATAAAAGACTGGATCGCGTAATGCACTCGAAAAGCAGTCGCAATGTTTATTTGATTGATAGTGCAAATACTGTTCACATACAGCAAGAAAGTTAGGATATGTGTGTCTTTTGCAGTTGTTTATGTTGCATTGTTTGCGGGTGTGAAACTGCATATAAACAGAAATTTTGCGATAATTTCAATCGAATAAAAACCGTGAATTTTTGGACGGGGGCATGGCGCAATCTATGCTTAGGCAATAGAAAATGACCGCCTTGCTGCTCTTCAAAACAAGCGCTAAATCATTGTTTTTCCTCAAAAAATGAAATTTTCATAAAATTCTCTTATTGGGTAGAAATTTAAAACTGTAAAGGAAGTCGTTCTAGAATTTTCCTTGTACAAAAAATTATTCTAGCATTTTTGGAGAGTCTCTAGTTTAATGTAGACAAGTCTCATTTTGATTTGGAAGAGTTCGCTTTGATTTCAAAGGTCTCAGGTCACCTTAGAAGAGTGTCCAATTCGACGTGAAAATGATATATTACTGATCTTACCCTGTCATCAGGTAAAAATGGTGGTTGAGATACGCATTCAAGTGTGGCACCACTAGATCAGAATGTGTGGCGCATTCAGTTGAAAGTTGATCAGCGCTTATTTTTATCCTAAATCCTCTATCCCTCTTCTGTCAATTTTTAGTTGTGTATATTTTTTTCTAGGGCACCGTAGTCTTTACGGACATAAAAAATAAGGATAAAGGCGCTACTCAATCTCTGTTGGGATACGCCACGCATTCTACTTCTACGGTGTGTCGTGGAGGCGATTTGAATGCGTATTTGGCCATAACAATGACTTGTGGTGGGCAGCCGATGAACAAGTCAGCGATGTATCCTTCCCAGACAAGTCTGCTACCAATTCATCGACCTCTGAGGGATGGAAGGTTGATTGGCCTGAGCGGGAAATCTGAACCAGGAACCTGATATCGGGTGCACGCGACAGCCCACGCCTCCGACTCCTACAGTGCTACCAAACGCTCATATGAACCGTACTTAATGATCAAATAAGTAAAGCACGGCCGTACGAGGTCAACTCTTTGGCTGACGCTGTGTTCCATCGAGAGTCGCCGCGGTGTTTTGCCCGGTGACATAGGTAGGCGAGCGGTCCTGTTTTGCAACGGCGACGAATAAATGGCATCATTAATTGCATCAATTGGCCCCCCGAACAAAAACCCCTGACGAACGACGAGAACTGTTCCACGTGTGCTTGGTGCTTCTAGTGAAACGCTGAGTGTATGTGGAAAAAGCCACGTTTTCTCCGAGACTTGGTGGGGTAGCAACCTGGCTGGCTAGCATCTGCAGAAATGACTCAGACGCTTGGACAGAAACTATGACGCCTGGGGTATTTAAAAAGGGTGAAGTCAACAGTGCGGCGTTATTCAATCTGTTTTGGAACGCGCCACGCATTCTACTTCTACGGGGTGTCATGGAGGCGACCTAAATGCGTATGTGGATATACAATGACTTGCGGTGACTAGCTAGAAGCGAGTCTGTGTCTTATCCTTCTGAGACAAGTCTGGTGCCAATTCACCGACCCTGCAGGGGTGAAATGACAGGTTGGCCTGAGCGGGAATCGAACTAAGAACGTGATTCGGAGTGAACGTGAAAGCCAGCGCAAACTACGGCTGTGCTAAACGCCCCCACCTGGGTATTTATCGGATAGATTTGGGATCGCATTGAAGACGTTGTCCGGTATATTTCGAAAATGGCGTAACAATGACTCTGAAGCTTCTAGCGGTCTGCTGAAGGTGCATCTGATTAAAGGTTGGGCAGAGTGTCTTCAGAAACTCAACAAAATTTTCGTGGCAGGACTTCAAACAATATTTTTCTGCAAGTTCTGTTTCCAACGGTGGGTGAACTCCAGCTATGTAATGGTGGTATGAAACTCATCGATAGGTGACAGGATTTTCGCTCATTGGCGCCGACGTTCCTTCGATAGCTCGGTAGGATTTTAAACAAGAGTGTTCTCAGTGTGCGAGTATTCAGCGCAGTAAGGACAACTATAGTGCTCTGAAAAAATTGACCGTAGTTGAACGGTATTTCACACTAAATTCAACGAAATTTCTATGGCGGATTTTAGAACGGAGAAATGTTTTCACAAAGGTCTAACCCGTTTCGAACTCTCGCTGGAAGTGGCTAGTTCGACTGCTGATGAAAATTCGTTCACCTACCGGTGAAATTTTGCTAGTGAGCTATAGTTGCCCTTCCGGTTGATTGCTGTCGGTGTCTGAGATGATTAAGGGGTAGTGCTAAACTATAGTTTACCAGTAAATTTTCACCGGTGAGTGAACGGAATTTCATCAGCAGTCGACAAGTTACCCTAGGCAAGGTTTGAAACGGATCATGGAGAGAAATGCGTTACAAACTCCCGTCAAATGTTAGGCGCCTTTATATGTACTTCCGACGCCGAGCGCGATGCGACAACATGTAGAGTGACCAAATTGATCGATCGCGTCACTCAATCAATACAGCCACTACACGTGGCGTCGCGTCGCTCGGCGTTGAAGTATAAACGGGGCCTTAAGGAATTTGAAGTCGAAATTGATTTATGAATTTTATGGTGATTATATAATAATATTATTATAATTTAATATTAAAAATATTAAATAAAATAAAAATTATATATAATAACTATGTAATAAAATAATGAAATATATAATAAATAATAATAATTAAAATTCTTCTTCTTTTTCTTCTTCTCTTCTTCTTCAGCGTCTGTCCTGCTTTATAGCGGGGTCCGCTATATTAATAAATAAAAATAAAAGTAGCAATTTATTACTAATTTTATTGTAATTTCACCGGAAGTTCGAACGCAGTTTGCCGCTAGGGATTCAGGGTTATTCTCGCTCCTAACTGTGCGCCATCCTCCTTCATAAGCGCCGAAAACGTTGATTTTTTCAAATTTTTATTAAAATGTCGCGATCTAGAATATCTGGCCTGAGATGTGGCAGTGAATGTCAATGGAAGAACAACAGAGACGACAAGAATGCGAGGAGAGAAGGAGATGAACAAAGGAATGAAATGAATGAATGACAAAAGACGAAAGTGTAAGTGACGAGGCACGAGCGTATGTAATTCTCTACGGAACTACTAGGTATACATATATAGACGTCTGTATCTGAGGAGACTCTCGGCGCACGATCGATAGTCATCGATTGATACGCAGTGAGGGAACTATTATTGATTTTTGGCAAGCGTCGAGGAGCAAATGCGCGTGTACCCGAAGAAATATGGAAGAAATATAGCTGTTGGTTGGGTTTGAATGGAGAAAGGCGGCGAACGGCGATACGGTAAGAGGAGGGGGATACGGTGGAGGAGAAGTAGAGGATTTAGCGGGCGATGATGCCGCCGCACGGGACTCTCTAGGGAGAGTAGGAGCTGTGCTGTGCGTCTGGGTACTAGCAGTCGTACCACGCCGACCGGCAGCACCACAGTTCCAGCGGTCGAGGCATCGTCGTGGCGGGCGAGGATGGTGCAGAAGCTGCTGGTCTACAGCCGGCCCCAACGACTGACTTCCTACGGCCCGTCTAGGCCCGTCCGTAGTACGGCCAGTAGGCGTACGGGTTGTAGCCCATCGTCGCTACCTGCTGATCCTTGCTCGGTTGTTGTTGTTGTTCGAGCACCACTCTCTTCGCATGCTTGTTAGCCTGAAAATGGACAGCGTTTAGAGATCAGATATATTGGATGTGCTCTTCAGAATCTACCCATAGAAGTAGAATGCATGGCGCATTCTCAGGTTAGTGGTTGGTGGCATTATTCGATGCTTTTCTCATTCTTTTTCAACTTAATGTTACCTTTTTGTAACAAAAATAGGACGTATTTTAATAAGATCAAGCTTTCCCTTTATCAATTCTATAAAAGTACGATAATAAGAAGGCCTCCCATCCAATGCTGTCGTGCACGGTCAGTGCGCTTACTGGCTGGTGTGTGATCTGTGGGTGCTTTTACTGCCTGTGACTGGCTGGCGCATTTCAGCCCCCCCCATGTAGGCCACATTCACGACATGTTACGGAATATGCCTGGCTAGATCCATCTATGAGAGCGTGAATCGCAACGGGAACTAAATCCCGTCGTCGACTAAAGGTTCAAGGACAACCAATCCGTTTATCGTTCCTGGGCTGGTGAATCGGATGCCTTAGAAGGATAAAACACTGACTTATACATCGGTAGCGTTCACAAGTATGATGGAATATGTGTTCAAAGAGCCTTAATGGAGTTTCTTAGAAGTAGAATGCGTGGCGTATGCTGGTGGCGCTGATAAATGATGTTTTTAGCCTTTCTTTAGCCACTGCTAGTTAGGTGGAACGAGCATGAATACCAGTGGAATGAACTTCTATTACAGGTTCAACTCCTATGTGAAGAAGAAGTTTTGCTATTATCTGTGGGTTCTTGTATAATTTCTAAGTTTAATAATCAATTATTAAAAGTGAAAAATATTATAGAGAACCCCTCATTGCGGTCTGGTAAGAACATGGCTGGTCTACGAGTCGTTTCTAAGCAAAAAATCTCATTTATCTTCTTCCATGGCCCACAAAAGCATAGCGTACGACGTAACAAGGAGCCTAATCCTTTACTGGGACGTGTAGCGCAATCAAAGAAGGCGCTGGCTCTGACGCGCGCTTTGGATCGGTTCAAAAAGGTTCGTGTCCCGCTCGGGACAACCAAGCCTTCTATCCCGCTTGGGTCAGTGATCTGGGACTAGAGTTGTCTGGGAAGACTTGGCTTGCATCCTGAACTGTCCATTGGCTGGTTAGACCTCCTGTAGGCATAGAATGCGTGGCGCATCCAACTGCGGATTGACCAATAGCGCTTTTTTTATTCTCCATTCATCCCTCTTATGTCGGCTTTTAGTTCATTAGAATTTACTTGCTGGGCGCGTATAGCGCAGTCAGAGGAGGTGCCGGGTGTCGAGCGCACTTGATACGAGGCTTCTGGTTCGGGTTCCCGCACAGGTCAACCAAGCCTTCCACCCCTCCGGGGTAGGTTTACTGGTTACAGACCTGTCTGAGAAGGATAAAGCGCTGAAACGTTCATCGGCCCGCAAGTCATTCTAGTCACCTCCACGACATCCTGTAAAAGAAAATGCGTGGCGCATCTCGAAAGAGATTGAGTAAGTCGTCCTTTACCTCTTTATCCTTTAACATTTTATTTTGTACAACACCGTAGTCCTTCTGGCCATAAAGGACAAGGCTAAAGGTCGGCGTCAGTAAACCCCCTTCCGGGACGCGCCACGCATTCTACATACTTCTACGAGATATCGTGGAGGCAATTTGAATGCGTATTTGGCCACGAAACTTGACTTGCAGTGGCCAGCATATGGACAAGTCAGTGGTTTATCCTTTCGAGACAGGTTTGGTGCCAATTCAGCGAGTCCGGAGGGATGTGAAATCCGAACCAGGAACCTGATTTGAGATGCAGACGACAGTCGGTGCCTCCTTTGACTGCGCTACACGCTTCCCAGGAAGTAATAGGTAGGCAATATAGTACATACTAGAGCTCCGTGCCTTGTAGATCTTTGAATTTTCACTGCGTTCAACAAAAATTGGAGCAATGTCGGATTCACGGCTCAATCCCAGCGGCGCCGACTCCCTTTCACTGCGCCTCTAGTGTTCCGCATTGCAGTGACATAGAGGGAACCTGTTCCTCACTGCCGTTTGCTCAGTCAGTATCGAGGCTTTTTGTTGGACTGATTTCATATTTAGATAAAATTAGATGGAAAACGGCTATTGTGTCGGCGAAATTGATCAGGACCAGTTTTTTGGCAATTAATTAACCTTCTTTGGTATCGTCTGGAACTTCCTAGAGAACCGGATCTTTTGTCATGGAAGTTGGAAGGCTTTGAATGAATCATCGATCGTTTAGGGAGTCAGAGAGTTAGGGAGCTCATGGCGCAGTGGCAGGAGGCGCGGCACGCAGCTTGAAGACGGACTCGATCCATTGGTTCCAGTGAAGTCAGGTTAGACATGAGCTACCCCCAACCCCATCCCCCACCCCTACCTGGGCACTGCAGGTTCTTTTGTTTGCAGCGGTGAGAGTATCGTACAAAGTCGACGCCTGGAATGCGCCATGCACCCCACTTTAGTGCTCTCGTCGCACAAAATCGGAGTGCTCCGCATCTATTCTAGTCGAAGTGGGAGTAGGTAGAAAAGAAAGGCAAATGTAAACAATGTGGCCTCTTCCGAATAGGGAATTGTGAAGGAAGGTTCTCTCGTAGGCCAGCTAGGTGTTGTCTTTGTAAATTTGTTTGTTTTCAATTTGACAGCCCTTGTAAAAAGGGTCAGAGTGTAGTGCCCCCCCCCCCTACTAGGATAGATCCGAGTGCTCTTTGAGCAAAAAAAAAAAACGCTGACCGTACCATAGGCTTAAGAAGCACCTATCTGGGCTCTCTAACCTCCCTTAAAAGTCAAGGAACCCATGTAGGCATTGATGAACTACTGAGCAGACACTGGTCGTTAATGTGGCCTACCTGGAGCGAGGAGGGAGCACGCAAGCCAATCACAACCAATCACTATTGGACTATCGGACCACTTAGGGGAGCGTGTGCAAGACGCGTGCTCGTCCTAGTAGCTCTAATTGGTTGTGTTTGGCTGGCTGCTCCCTCCTCCCTCCATGTAGGCCACATTAACGACCAGTGCCAGACATGGGTCCCTTGACTTTTAAGGCTTAGAGGAGGCTAGAAAGCCCAGGTAGGTGCTTCTTAACCCTATGGTATGGTCAGGGCTTCTTTTAATACGCACAGTTTGGCCACAAAGACCATCTGACATGGGCCTAATGCTCTTCTAATTCTCGCCGGCCCCTCAGCGAAGCCACCAGTGCCCTTCTTGTCCATCGGCCATGGTCTTCGTACGTAATGCGACGGTGCCAGAAGCACCATCATCAACAGCTGCGGGAGAACAGTAGCATTACGGCACGACCTGTTGTGTGGGTGTGTGATAACCGTGACGAGAACTTCCGACACTGATGATGGCGGTGGCAGCGGAGGTGGCGACGGCGGCGATAGTGGAAGGGTGGAACTAGTTGTCGTCGCCCTATTCGTCGCCCTCCTATCAACAACGCATCCGTCCGCCGGCGGCGTTCCGCAGACGGTCGAGGTGCACATCACCGTTTTGGCACGGTGATCGTCGTGTTGTTGTTTATCGACCGTGCCACTAATCAGATTTTCACTAAGCGCTGAGGAGAGATTTAGAAGGAATTCGAGCAAACAGCACCTAATGATTGGTTTGGGGACATTTCCCAAAGTCAAATGCATGGCGTAAACCCTTCTGGATAGAGGAAAGGCTGCCATGGATTGCCTTAGGAGCCTTACCATTAGACAAGAGGACAGGGCTTAATAAGGTGATGAATCTTAGAATACGCCATGCACTTCTCGTGACATCTAGTACTGGTAACACTTACTTGTCGTTAATGTGGCCTACAATGATCGTAAGTACGAAGAATGATAGTGAAGAGGCGAAGCAATAGATCTGTGGCAGTGTCTCGTTACAGGTTCATGCCAGGTGGAGGCCTAGAGTGCGCCATGCATTCCATTTCCAGGCCCTCAGCGAATGGAACCAGTAGCAGATACTTGTCGTTAATGTGGCCTACATGCCGAAAAAGCGACGTGCAGAGACGACCGTGCCACTTAGAGAAACGTGCGCATGACGCATGCATTGTCGAAGAGTGAAGAAGATTGGTTATTATTGGCTGGCGCGTTCCCGCCTCCCTCCATGTAGGCCACATTAACGACTAGTACTTATTATGAGGACGGCCAATATATCTGTTATGAAAAAGAGAAGTGCATGGCGTAAACCCAGCTGGATGAGGAAAGATAGCAACAGCTTTTCTTAGGAACCTTAGTCAAGAGGGCAGGGGCAGGGCTCAAGATGGATGCCTAGAGTATGCCATGCACTTCTCGTGACGTTTATTACTGGTAACAGGTACTTGTCGCTAATGTGGCCTACAATGATTGTAGATACGGAAAACGATAGTGAAGAGGCGAAGCAATAGATCTGGAGCAGTGTCTCATTACAGTACCTAGAGCGCGCCATGCACTCCATTTCCTTCCTCTCCTCACAGCGATTGGTACTAGTAGCAGATACTGGTCGTTAATGTGGCCTACATGGCCGAAATAGCGACGTGCTAAGACGATCATGCCAATCGGGGAAACGTGCAAATGACACGTGCTCGATCCAGGTGCTCTAATTGGTTATGATTCGCTGGCGTGCTCCCGCCTCCGTCCATGTAGGCCACATTAGCGACTAGTTCTTGTTATGAGGAGAACGGCTAATATCTGTTATGAAAAGGAAAAGTGCATGGCGTAAACTCGGAGGAGGAGTAGTAATTGACCAGGAACAGTGCTTAGTAAGACGACCATAAGAGGTGGATGCCTAGATTGCGCCATGCACTCCACTTCCATGTTCTCTTTGAATGCTTGAGAGGTATAAAGGGTGGCATACCAAGCGATCGTGCCACTCAAAGGGGAGTGTACATGACGCATGCTCGATTGGGACTTTGGTTTATTGTGAATGGCCAATGTGTTCCGCCTACCTCCATGTAGGCCATATTAACGACTACTCATCGTTCTGGCTTGCTGAAGGAGACTAGTTCCAAGTTTCAGTGAAACCTTCTCAGCGGTAGAATAGTCCATGTCTCCGAATTGTATACACATTGAAGTGAAGTACGATACTCTTAGAGGACCTGCGACCCCTGTCAGAAGATGTCAGTCAGAAGTGGAATGCATGGCCTATCCCTCATGCGGCGGGTCCCTTGCCCCTCCAACGTTACTCCTAGTTGTTGTTGACACACGAAGGAAGACGCGTGATGATAAACGACGTGCACTTAGGGAGTGTCCCTGTCGGGGAGGAAGGAATTCGCTGTCACATCATCCGAGGCCCGCGGCCAGACGTGTTGTATCACATTGCGCGGGAATCTGTTCCCCCACCCGAAACAACTTCCCAACCTGTTCTTGCCATCCACACCCCGCCACCCCGCCACCCACCCTTTCTCGTCGACGCCAAAGCGGTTGTTGGCAACTGTTTGTGTTCGCTGATTTGACGGACGAAATCGAACCCAACGCCGTCTCCCCGTCGTCAAGAAGGGGCGGGTTTTTGCCACGGCACTCCGGGACAAGAATGGACTGGGTGTAAAGTGGCAGCGTTTTTCCCTCTAGAAGTCTCCTATTAGGCCTGAAGAGCGCAAGAGTTTCGCCATGTGGTCTTCAAAAACCTTGAGAAGTCTTTGTCGACAGTGATGGAGCCAAAGAAGACCTTAGAAAACCCTGAACAAAGGATTGGACCTTACGTAGCCCGTCGAGTTCCATATAAATCTGGTGCCAAAAGTGCCCACCAAAAAAGTTGACGAGAGCCCAGCCACTATGAAAGAATAGTCGCCAAAAACCTGTCCAGAGTGCCGAGCGAAGAAGTTGGATGCATGGCGTATCCCGATTGCAATGCTTAATCGAACTGCGAAGCCAGGCGACGAAGCTGTCCACAGACAGATTGCTTTGCTTCGCTCAACTTCAAGCGCATCGGTGAAGGATAGAGTTGGGTGGGTCTGGGTCATTTTTAGGATGCGCCATGCATTTCACTTGTACGTCGGTGGCAAGCATCCTAAGTTGTCACAGAAGCGAAGACTTTGAAGTTCTTTGGAACTTAAGGGCTGACTAAGCCACAAACCATGTAGAGGTCAGTGGCTTTTTGTGGTATACGCCACGCGTTCTACTTCTTCAGGCTGTTTGAAGGCTGGTCAACATATGCATAAGCGAATGTTCCATGTTTTCCAGAACCCCAGAGGGATAAAAACTTAGCTACCCGGCCTGGACCCGAACCCTAAGCCTTAACTCGGAGTGCACACGATAGCCGGCGACTCCTCTGACAGCGCTACGAGAGCCTCGCATATGTCCTTCATCCAGAAAACGCCGAATGAGTTGAAGAACAAGATGGAAAAGGACAAATGATGGGCTTAATGGATCTTAGTTTGGGATACGCGACGCATTCTACTTCTACAGGATGTCGCGGACGCAATTGGAATGCCTGTTCGGCCAACACAATGGCTTGCATTGACCCATCGATGGACAAGTCAGGGTTTTACCCTTTGCAGACAATTTTGGGGTAATGGCAGCATGCTGACCGGCAAGCAGAAAGTGCGAGTTCGAGTCCCGCATTGCGCCAAAGCCATTCCGAAGTAAGCCTTCCCAGGTAGGGTACATGGTAAGGAGCAGGACGACGTACATAGTTCTGACCCAGGAGCTGAGCATAAGATCAAACTGTATATGGGAGCATACCTAACCTTGTCATCGGGTATATTCTTACCCAGCTTTTTATCCACGATTAGCTCAGCAAAGCATACGACGAATGCCTCACTCTGGTTAGCTGGCTTTTCTTCCGTTTTTGTCGACTCCAGGATGTCGTAACTAAACACCCCTATAGTAGGTGATAATCTCAGTAAGCCCTCTCTAACCCCTGGAAGCTCAAACGGTAGGACTGCGTCAGGGTAAGCCTACCCAGCTCGGATAAATTGTAAAGAAATGATCGACAGAGATCAATGGCCACTTGAGGCTTAAAGAAAATGACTTGAATTATGGCACCGTTTACTCGACCCTGGAGCTGTTGAAGGCTTGGTTTTCTGGCCTGATCCGAACCTGTAACTTCGACTTATGGTGCATATGGCATACGGCGCCCCTCCGACTGCGCCATTACGCACCCGAGGGGGAAATGTGTGCTTACTTCCATTATAGAAGTGTGTTCTGCACTAGTATATGGTGCATTCCGTCCCAGTGCCTTAATTCTGAACATTTTATCCATTTTATGCATGGGCCAGGTCGTCGAAAATTAGGTGGACCGGCTATGTAGTGCATTTTGCGAACAACCCTGCATTAGAAGGATGCCAAAAGAACGCCAGGACCTTCAGCAACACGTTGGTGGATCGGATTTCTTCGTGAAGGTCCTGAATGAGAGATACAACGCTCTTCGTGTCCGTCGAGGGAGAAGGAACCACTGGCCCATTCTGGCACACGACAACGACGAATAAAGACGTTGATGGCGTCTATTCCAACAACTCGGGGGTCAACGGGACGACAGGTGATAGAATGGACGTGGGCTGCATATTACTCGTGGAACATCGAATGTCCATCGCAGGCCATTTTGTAGACCAGATGCGCATACAAAGCGTCCTCACGATGTCGCGTAGAAGTATAATTCACGGCGTATTCCTTTCTGTGATACATTGCAAGGTGGCTCCAGATTCAGAAAGCCACAGTGGTCGTGCTGATTCAGAAAGAGATCTCGAGAAGTTGCGCAGCGAGGTGTATGGGAATTCATTAGGAGACGAGCTCTAGATGTCATGCAACGTGCATCCTGGTCCAGAAGATGTACTCCAGAACTCGTACAACATGTGTTCGGATTCAGAAGACGTGCTTCAGAAGCTGTGCAACGTTTAGTATGGACATTTATTAGGCCGAGAGTGATTGGAGTAAGATTCAGACAGCTGGCCTCTAGACAAACTTTGGGATTACGCCATGCATTCTACTTTTTGGTAGAATTCGAGAGGCCATTATGAATCCCAAATATTGGGGCTACTTTCGTTGGCATTGAAAACCCTACTAGACTAATGGGCACTACCACAGCTTGCCAACTTCTTGTCGCTGTCATTGACTGCAGAGTCAGACACTTCGTTCTACTTCCACGCTACAGTTCTCGGTTTTTCGGCTCCCGTCAGGCCATCAACCATCTCGTATCAATCCGCCTGGCCAGGGTTTTTGGTGATAGCCGTCAGGCGGGCGGATGGCTGGCTTGACCTAAATATTGCTGTCCTTTCGGCAATCATTAACTATTGCAATGTGTGGCGACGGCTAAACGAAGCGACGACGACGAGACGACAGATAGTATCGTCGTCGTCCGTCATCCGCGTCTCGTCAGTCAGCACAAGAAGAAAAGTCTCAATGGCCCGAGCAATTGATATGTGATAGGTACGGACGGAGGGATAGGAATCTCCGGCATGAACGACGACGACGACAGCCCCCAGCCGTCCGATCCGCGGCTGAGAGGAGCCGGCTGACCCACTTCCCGGCGGTGAGAAGAACTCTCGGTGGGTGATAACAATATTGATGAGGTGGCCGCCCTCAGCAGGTGGTGGTGGTCGTAGAAGTCGGGACGTCGTCGTCGTCGTTTTGGGGCAAAGTGATTTGTCGCCGCGACGCAAATCGCTGGGTGATATTGAAGAGTCGGGCAGGAAGGTGAGCTGGATAGCCTGGGCAAGCAGTCGAAACGGCAGAAACTTATGCAAGTGTGGCGTTCACCATATACATTACTCACCCAGTCGTCGTGGGTAAGGTGCTGGGTAAGAACATGCCCGAGGATGGCTTCGAATAACCGCGCATTCGATGTGATTTTCGCTTCTGTTGCTGGTTTAGGGTTTAGAGCTGTCCTGGGGCAGCATTCATCAGCAGTGGGTATAGGTAGAGATACCGTAAGGGAGAACTAAGACCCTCGCGAGAACAGCTGGGGCCGAATTCATCAACAATTAAACCCGCGGGTATGCAGGGTATAAGTATCAGAGATAAGGTAAGAGATAGAGACGCAGACCTCATTGTGGGTAGCTCTGCCCCTTCTACCCACGACTTAGTCATTGATGAATCCGACCCCTGATCTCACTGGAGCGCTGTTCTGACAGTAGGACGCGGAATCCTTGGGGTATGTGGATATACCCACGATGATCGTCGAGTATTCGCTACCCATTTATATACTTACAATGTGGCGGGTAAGGTTCATTATGAATGTCTCATCGTGGGTACGTCTACACTCTATACCCAGCACACTCTCGAGTATACGTGTTGGTAAATCCGACCCCTGACAACCTCTTGCCCTATACCCGACCTGGGGCCGGACTCATCAACGACTAACCCGCGGGTATAGGGTGTAGAGATACCCATGATGAAGCCTGTGTCTCTGACTTTTACCTTATCTCTATCTGACTCTTATCTTATCTCTACCCCTTGTATCTCGCATACCCACGGGTTTAATTGTTGACGAATCCGGCCACTGGACAGGTTTATCTTACCCAACACTATGAAGAGTGCGGCTACCTCCTCTACCCACATTTGCGACATTCTTGTTATACCATTAACCTTTGCGTCTACCCTGAAGTTGACAGGCTCAAGTTGCCAGGCTTCCTCGGGTCCTTGGTGTCCTTACCCTGGGCAAACGACCAAAAATATAGAGTGTTACCCCGGGTGAAGCATCCCACCATATGCCTCGTGTCGCGCAACGATGAATCAAGAGGACGATGCTCGAAAAGACGCGATTCACGGAATTGAGAGAGAGCCTCCGGAGTTCCAAGCGTCACCGACGTTCGAAGATCAGAGACGCTGTCGCATGGGTCAAGTCGTCAAAATTAGGTGGGCCGGCCACGTAATGCGCTTCGCAGGCACCCGCTGGACAAGGGCCGTCACCAACTGGATTCCCTGCATGTCACACCAGGACGCCCAGCAACACGTTGGTCGGACTTCTCCGTGAAAGCCCTGAACGACAGATATGACGCTCTTCGTGTCCCTCGAGCGAGAGGTTCCACTGGAGCACTTTGGCACGCGACAGGGACGAATGGAGGCGCTGGCGCCCGCTCGAGCAACTTAATGATCAACGGGACGACAGGACATACAGATAATACAGTACTCAGATCTAATGCCTTAATCCTTGTAATGCTTCCTGTCTTATCCCACAAGGAGGAAGGATAAACGACGTCGTTATCAATCTATTTTGGGATGCGCCATGCATTCTACTTCTACGGGATATCGTGGAGGCAATTTGGGTGCGTATTTGGCCATATAATGACTTGCGGTGGCCAACTGATGAACAGCTCAGTGCTTTATCTTTTCCAGACAAGTTCGGTACCAATTTACCGACCCGACGGGATGGATGAAAGTCTTGGTTGGCCTGGGCGGGAAATCCGGACCAGGAATATGGTATCGGATGTACGCGACAGCCTCATCTCCTCCGGCTGCGCTACACGCGTCCTGTCATCTTAGAAGCCATACAAATCCTTGTCAATTCATGGGGTTTGGGCACACTTTTTGGTTGAATTTCGGTGCTTATCGGTTCTTCTAACGCCCCAAAGCCAACAAAAGCTTGGATGATAGGGCCAAGACATGCGCGGCTGTACTCCAGGCGGTCAGATGTGGTCCCCTATCAGACCTTCACCTGATATCTGACCGCGCAGCTGGTTCCCTATCCCGGTGTCAATCGTCAGGTAGTAATTTACGGACGGATCGGGCGTTGGTTCGCTGGTGCCGCCGCCGTCGTCACCGCTCCCTCGAGCAGATCTCTATCTGGATGGCCGGCAATCGTCGGGGTTATCTGCACGACGAAAACGCCTTCGCCGCGGCCATTCCCTCTCTAACCATGTGAGCAGACGCCCAACGACCGCGCAAACCACCGTCGGGTCACCTACGGACTCTTCAAGGCCTCTCGCGCGGACTTGTGGCACTTCCCTATGAAGAAGTGATAAATCTCCACGGCTAGGTGGGCGGCTGCGGGTGCCGATTTCCGCCCCCGATGGCGGTCAGGCAATGAATCTGCTGTTGCGGGTGTTTGCAACGCACGACGACGACGACTGATGATGACCTCGACTCAGAAATGCACTATCACACTCGCTTGGCGATTCGTAAGGTCGTTCCAGCCAGCCAGCAGCCAGCAAGCAGTCGACGCCTACTAAGGCTGAGGCGGCTGTGGGCGGGTGTAGCTGCTGTCGCACCGACCACTGCTTCTGATGTCGTCATCAGTCCAAGCAATAAGGTCGAAAAAACGCTATGAAGACGCCATGAACAGCGGCAAAAATCCATCTGAATCTGATGACCAACAAATACATAGCCAGGCGTCTATGCTTGGCTGCGGCTACAGAAGGAAGTGCAACTCCCAGATGAGGCCAGAATCCTGGGGAAATCAACCTCATGTTGACGAAATGGTCATGGTATGCTCTAGACGTCAACTATGGAATCGTCGTTGCGAGAATGTTCAGAGGAATGGCAGGATTCTAACCATAAGGATAAAGGACGGCGTTACTCAATCCCTTTTGGGATGCGCCACGCTCTTTACTTTTAAAGGATATCGTAGAGGCAATTTGACTGCGTATCTGGGCCATACAATGCCTTCCGGTGGCCAACCCATGTAGAAGTCTGCATTCTGTCCCTCTTACATCTAGTCTGATGTCCAATTCACCGATCCCGAAAAGGAGAAGGGCTTGATTGGCCTGGGCGGGAAATCCGAGACAAGATCTTTCTATGGAAAGACTGGAAGCGACAGCCAGTGCCTCCTTCGATTGCGCTACCAGACGCTCAGCGAGCATCTATAGCTCTTGGACGACGTCTGGGACACATTTTCTGAATCCCGTCATGCGTGCCACGCGTCTGTGACACATCCTCTGAATTAAATATTCAGCTGACTTCGAGAAGAGGCCAAAAAGAAGAAGAAACTCGTATCTAGCCAAAGCCTGCGGTGAGGAAACTCTGGCTATTCTAGGACTGTTGGGCTGACTAGGCTTAGCCCAGTTGCCGTGGAAAAGTCTCAGGTTTATTCAGGCTGAGACAGTATAGCTGAAAAGCATTCTTAGGGCCTTATCAGAAGCATCAGATTGATTTGCCGCCGCTCCAGGAGACCTTCTGATTGAAGAATAGCCAGTTGTGGGTTTCAGAAGGATCCTTAGCTGAAGAAGCTTGCCTGGGCTTCTTCCTAAAGCCAAACTGGGCCGCCACACACTGCGGGAAATGGCTAGTCGCGGCCGAGATAAGCACTATCACCTACATCAGCTGTTCGTATGATCATCAACCCGTTCGACTGGGCGCCATAAACGTTCTCGCCTGTCCCTGTCCTGTGCCAAAATAGCCCAGTGGGTCCACCGGGTCCACCTTGCTAGAGGGACTCATAGAACGTCATATCACTCGTTCAGGGCTTTCAAGGAGAAGGAAGGACAACGTGATGATGAGTAGCTGAAGTTTTTCTTTGAGAAAATACAGAATCCACTTGGTCATGGCTCGGCACTCCTATTTTTCGACGAATTACTCCATAGGCAGAACTTATTCTGAAGAAATGCGCCGAGGCTGGCTGGGAATTTGACGAGCCAGGGGTACGATTCTTCTAAGTTCTTCTGCTTAGGAATAAGCTCTTGGTCTTGGAATAAGCTCTCATAAAATCTCTTGGAATAAGCTCTCGTAAAATTGAGCTAAATAGCACCCGAGGGTTAAAATAAATAAATAAACTTGGAATCTTCAACCGGTCCATGTCGCGAATGTGGACAGCATTGCGAGTTGGGAGTGCACCAGCCACCAGCCAATCATAACAAGCAGAGCATACGATAGAATACACGACAGCTAATCAGGGTACCGACTGTACCCACCACCCTGAATGGCACGCTTATTCGATGCGGCCTGATTGGTTGATACGCTCCCACCTCCTAATGCTGCCCACATTCGCGACATGACCGAATAACGTTAGATGGTGCGAAGGGAGATACGGCATCAGGGGATTTCAGAGTTAGAAGTTACTCTAGTCACTTGCTCAGGCCAGAGCCAAGGGCTCATAGTACTCTCCGGTCGACTTTACTTGGTTGACTTAGCCAAAAGTCAGACGAAAAATAATCAAAATGCTCCTAAAAGGCCATCTAAGAGCGACTGACCTTCTTGGCGTGCAGACACGAGGCACAGGTGGCGATGCACATGGGAATGGTGAAGATGAGCGTGGCAAGAGCGGCGGCGAACACACAGAACAGACCGATCGTCGTCCAGAGACGTGGTCGGACCTGAGGAACGCGATTCATCAGAAGGAGACGAAAAAGGAGTCTAGAAGGTGCGCACTGACTCCACAGCGAAGGTTGCAGGCTGGCTGTTGATCCTTGGGCAGCTTGCCGAAAATGTCGCCGACACACTTTCCGTACGTGAAGAATGAGTAGTACACCTGAAAACGGAGAGGATCAAGGCTCAATTGGGGTCGCTACTACTATTCTGCTGGTACTAAATACGCCATATAATGAGCTTGTCTTGAACTTTTTTTGGAGATTTGAACACTAATATTTAGAACAAGATATAATATAAACCGTTCTAACGTCTAATTGTACATTTTTCGGCACTATTGTACTTTACGGACTCCAAAGGACAAGGAGAGGTCGAAAAAAAAATTGTCGCCCAAACTTCGCCTAGGGGGGTTATTTGGGGTGCCGATCACGAGTCTGACATCCGTTTTTCGTTCTACGCTGGAGTACGGTAGGTTACAGTAGGTGCGGGTGACTAAGGCTGCCAAGGTCATGATCAACGATTTCGCCCAAACTTTGGCTGTAGGGGTTATCTGTGGTGCCACAGGTGTGCACAGCTTGCAGGCGGTCCCGCAGCGATCGCCTGAAAATTCGCAAATCTGCGGGCAACCATTTTTGCGGGAAACTCTTCGATAGTTGATGGCTTAATCGAGAGATAGCAATCTAAGCATCATGCCGCTCCAGGCACTGTTCCACAGCCGCCGCCAGGAAGAACTGCGCGACTTCAAGCTGAGGGACGTCTTTGACAAGCTAAACATGGACGCAGCCGATTTCCAGGAATGGCTTAGAAGGATGGGATTGCTCGCAATCGGTGACTATGACCTTGGCAGCCTTAGTCATCCAACCTACCGTGACCTACCGTACTCCAGCGTAAAACGAAAAACGGATGTCATATTCGTGATCAGCACCACAAATAACCCCCTAGGCGAAGTTTGGGCGAAATCGGTGATTAAGACCTCGACAGCCCTAGTCACCGGTACCTACCGTAACCTACCGTAATCGGCCGAAATTTCAAAAAGGATGTCATTTTCGTGATCAGCACCTCAAATATCCCGCTAGGCGAAGCTTGGGCGAAATTTTTTTTCGCCCCTCCTTGTTCTCTGGAGTCCGAAAAGTACAATAGTGCCCATTTTTCAAGTGGAGTTGGACACTTTTCACATCGAATTGAACATTTTCCAAGTCAAATTAAAAATTAAAAATTAAGTGAAACAAAATAAAGAATAAATTAGACAATCTTCTTAGCAAGCCTGACGTATTCAGATCAAACTAAACATCTTCCAAATCATAACGAGCTCCTCTCACATTAATCTAGAGACTCCACAAGAAGGTTAGAATATTTTTTGTTCAAGAAAAATTTAGTGTGGTTTTCTTTGAAATTTTGCCCAATAAGTGAATACACTCCGAAATTTTATAAAATTCTCGTTTTCTGAAGAAAAATAACGGATTAAAACTTATTTTAAAGCGCAGCAATGCAGTGATTTTTGGTGCTGAAGAAGAGATTACGCCGCGAACTTGTCCCCACGCAATTTTCTATTCCATTGATAGCAAAAGTTCTGTTTACGTGCAACGGCAAAGTGAAGATGAAATTGTTTTTTGCAAATGTTTTTGATGCGCCGTTGACAAGGGACTCCTCGCAATCAGATTTTTCACTGTCAATCAAATCAAAATCGCGACGAGCTAGAAAGTACATGGCGCATTTCCTTAGTTAGTACGCTAAAAATTTCTGTAATAACCGAGACCATTATCTCTCATGAAAAATGTGAAGTTTTATAGAAATTTCATGTCTTTATTCAGCAGCTAAATTTTGAAAAAAAAAACTCGAAGATACTCATACCAAATCTTCCTTGGACAAAAAACTATTATATTTCAGCTGGATTCCTCGAAAAGTCTATACTTTAACGTGGAGAAAGCTCGTTTTGATTTAGTAAATGTTCCGTTTGATTTACAAAGAGACAAGTTTCTTAGGGGGGGGGGGGTGCCCAATTTGGTCTTAAAAATCGTTACAGTATAATACAATAGTATAATTAAAGCCAAAATTTGTCTAACACCTGGGTAAAATTTCATCGCGTATGGAAATTATTCATCGACTAATTAGGAATGAAAACCATAGAAGTGGTTCTAATTTCTCTTTTGACACGTGGAGAAAAAGTCCCTGTGCAGATAAAAACGTCCTTAGAGTGGAAAAATATCAATTAAAATCGTCCAAGGAATTCAATATCGACATATTTAACCTTATAAAGCTTCTGAAGGTCTTAGACATTGTTCTTTAGTCTAAGAACAATAAGCTGCTGCTCACCTCTTCGCACTCGTCTTCGCATCTCATCTTCGATTCATCGTTGGCTGATGAAAAATACCTGAAAAAGGTGAAGTTTAGTGCAAGAACGATGTCTCAAAAACACTAATTTTATTTTTATTTTTTGTTAATTTTTTTGTTGCACAAAAGTGCTACTTAAAGCGTAAGTGCCATTTCTGAATGCAGTCCACCTCTCTGACTTTTCACGTAGTTCTAGCCGTATATGTACTATAATCTTCTTTAAATATTAAGCATTTCCTAGACCAAGCTTTAAGGAAGATTTAGGTGTCATCTTTGGCACTATTTTTTTTTGCATTTCCAATTTTTCAACAAAAAAAGCAATTTCAAAAACAACTTTCAGTGTGATTTCATACTTCAGCCACTTCACGGGGACTGCTAATATCGATTCCATACGCGAACTAATCGATATTGATTTTTCACAGTCTGCTCGATCGCGGAACGGGCTAGGGAGTGCCACAGAAGGCTAGTCCATATAGTGGGGTAGACTGCCGTAAGTAACCGTTTGCAACTACAAATAGCCATGATGGCCAAATCGTCGTTCATCTTTTTTGAAAACTAGAGACCAGTCGTTAATGTGGCCTACATGGAGAGGCTGGAACGCGTCGTTTGATCACAACCAATCAGAGCATCGACCAAACACGTGCCAGCCAATAACAGCTCTTCGTGGCATACCCATAGTCCACAATGAGAGCGACTGAATCGTCAGCTCCGCTCCTATCGCTTCCGTCGCGCATCATGAAGAGGTAGTTTGACGCAGCCTTATTGCCCTGCTGCGCCACTCTGCACCACCTAGGCCACGTTAACGACTAGTCCCTATCAGTGACAAGAAGTTGGGAGGAGTAACGCGTATCGCGATGGTCTTTTCTTCCTTCGGCCTTTGACGAATCCCCGCTTCTTCCGTCGGAATCTGGTGTTTCCCAGTTTCTCCCGTCTGTCCCAGTTTTTATCCCCTGCTTCTTACTGTCTGCCATAAGCGCAAGGAATTTTTCCTGCGAACTGATGGAGGAACTGGAACCAGCACAGTACCGCCAGCAGACAGACGACGATCGTCGTCATCGTTAGCAGCAGCATCATCGCCGAGGAAAAAGTGAAAGCGCGACCTACGGTGAGATGCACCCCCCCCCCTTCCCCCGGCCGGTTCCGCGTGCCTCGCGCGTGATAACTGATTGGATTAGCTTCCGTTAAGCAACTGCCACTGGCAATGGCACTGGCGAATGGTTGTCCCGCCCGGTCGCCACACCGAGCGGCGGGTCCGGTTATGGGCTTCGGTTCGGTCGTTGTTCGTTTGAAATCCGCCAGCCAGCCAGCCAGCCAGTCAAGGTTACTACGCGCTGTGCAACAGGCTTGAAGCGCGCGCTCAGCTCAAAATCGCCACCTGTATCGCGGCGTTCGTACACCAGCGATTAGCCGAGGCGATTAGGAAACCCATCGAGCGTAGCAGCCCCGACATTAGGTCGCATTCGTCACGGCGCTGGGTTGGGTAAACCTATCCAGGTTGGGTATCAACTAACTACTTTAAGTAGAGCTCTCGGGCCGGATACATCAACGACTTATCCGCAGGTATAGGGGTAGAGATACCCACGATGAAGCCTGCGCCTTTGACTGTTGCCTTACCTCTACATGGCTCTTATCCTATCTCTACCCCTTATACCTCGCATACCCACGGGTTTAATTGTTGATTAATCCGGCCCATGACCTAGCGACAGAGCATGAAATCCCACCGGGAGGTACTTACCCAGCAGTTTACCCACGCATGGGTAAGGCATATGATGAACGCCTAACCCTGGGTAAGCTCATATTCTTCTAGGACCGGATTCATCATGCAGTGGGTTTAGGTAAAGATACCGTAAGCGAGTCGTGCCCACTACCGGCAGTGGGTACTTTGTAAAATTTGTATTCATGAAAGGAACCAAGAGTAAGGTAGAACTAAGCTTGCAGCGAGAACTGCTATTCTCACTGGAGCGCCATTTTGTCAGTGGGACGTGGAATCCTAGCGGCTATGAGGATATACCCACGACGATCGTCGAGTATTCTCTACCCACTGATATATCCACGATATGGCGGGTAAGGTCTACCATGAATGAATGCTCCATCGTGTAAGTCTACCTCCTATACCCTGTATGCCCACGGGTATAAACGTTGATGAATCGGACTACAGGTTGGCTATAGAGTAAAGACTGAGTAGAGCTCTGTCTACCCACGAATGGGTAAGGTGTGTGATGAAATCCTAACCTTGTGGGAACCCACGGGTATGCGAGGTATAAGGGATAGACATAAGCGGTAGAGATGTATGCGTCGTTGTGGGTATCTCTACCCTTTTACCACCATATCCGCGGTTTATGGTTAATGGTTGATGAACCCTGGTCGCTTATCCCGGGTAAACGAGATGACAATGCGGCCCCTGCTTCATCGGGCAACATTGTACTGCCTAACCCAGTGGTTATAAGAGAGATTTTTGGCTGTGATCAGCACAGGACTGAGAGTAGCATTAGATAATGCCACTAGACGCAGTTTATACTTCATTTGCAGCGCGACGCAGAATGAAAACTACGGATATCGATTAGATCGCCTATGCGATCGATATCGGTATTCATATTGCTCATCGTGGTGTAATTGTTCCAGCCAATAGCGTTCACTTAACGAGCGAAGAGTCAGTCCTTTCCGTTTTGTACATGTAGTCAGTCGGGGTTCGAATCCCACCCGCCCGAGATTTGCGCCCTTTGCCATTGCGCCACTAATTCGTTTCTTTCCAGTGGATTCCAGTTGTGCTATGTCTCAAAAGTTTCTGCCATGTCTTAAGGGTTGCATAACGTGTCCAGAACAACATATGTAGGATAAAAGACGACAATAATCAGCCTCTTTGTGGGATACGCCAAGCGTTCTACTTTTGTGAGATATTGTGGAGAGGATTTGAATGCTCACATGGTCAGTAAATGGGCGAATTGGTCCTCTCTTCCTACCAGACAAGTCAGATACTCACCGACCACCCCCCCCCCCTCCATGGTTGGCCTGGCCGGGATTTGATCGTAGATTTGATCTGGGGTGCACTCGAGAGCTGCTTCGACTGCTACTATAATACCTGCACCAAGGACCTAATCTAAGTAGGTAAGCCGTATTTGAACCCTATCTGCCTGTCCCTCTTGAAGAAAAGTCTCCATGAATGCGCTCCAGGTTCCCAGCTGTCCCGTGGTATGAGTAAGCGGTTTGACTGAAGACCATCAGACACCACCTGACTCACTAATTCGGCGAAATTTCAAGGTAAGAATGGCGTAGAGAAAACTGCGCGCCGTAAAGCAACCGGCTGGTCGCGTCTGAATCCAATTATGCGGAGAATGCAAGGCATTTCAGGTCTATGGTCGGCTGTTCACGGTTTCTCAACCCTATTTTGGTGCTAAATTCTTTCCCATCGACTCTTCGATTCTTGATTGAAATGATCTACATGGCGCATCCTAGACGAGCTATAGGATTAGCCAGGCATTCTTGAGGAAAAGGGAGGAATAGGCTGATTATTAGGAGGCTTCTACCAGCGTTTTTCTTAGCGTTATTCAAAAGAGAACCACAGGCTGGGCGGAGTTATTGAGAAGTGGGCGGTGCTATGGCGTCAGCAGATACTTCTTGATGGGAGGTTTACACACAGTTCTTAGTTTTGATAGCATTGCTCCTTTATTAATGATAAATAATATTAATATAATTTTTCTTTCATTACAGAAATAGATTTTGCTCATGAAGGTGAAGATCTCGTTTTAAAAATTGCATTTTTATGACTGTGGACAAAGTGGGTGGGGCACTAACCGATGGGCGGGGTAGGGTGCAATTAGGTGAAATCCCATAGCTCTGCAATACGTTTTTACTTAAAGAGTTAAAGATCTTTCCGACGAACAAATGAAATTGCCAGAAGAAAACGATAGGAGTGGGCGGAGCTGTGAAACAGTGGGCGGGGTTATGACGGAGCTAGAAGAATGCGCGGTGATTCTGCAGATCTACCTAAAGTGTTTCTCACGATTTTTGTAAAGAGATGTCAAATTGCTGGCAAAACTGCTCAAGTGGGCGGGGCTATGATGCAGTGGGAGGGACTATGGTAGACTTTTAGCTCAAAATCTAAAATGGAGGCTCTTTTTCCTCAAAATGGCGTCATTTGCGAGATATAATTCGGTGAGCGGGATTGTTGAGCGATAGAGAATGGTTCAGACAGTTTATAATGGTATTTAAACTAAGGATGGGTACTATTCGAGAAGTGTCCCTAGGCGTGTACCTAGTCAGCCAATCGCAGGCCTCGGATGCGTTTGATTGGCTGGCGTTTATTTTTCCATAGCGCCAGTCCATAGTATACGCCTAGGAACACTTAACCATTAGTAGCTGAGAGCTAATTGGGAGGTATTGAATAAACAGGAGTGGATGGTGTGGTGGATAGCAACCTAGGCCAGAAGCCCAGACGACGCTGGTTCGAATCCCGTCAGAGGAGATTTTGATGATTCCATGACTATCTGTGTTGGAATATTTAGATTTCGGGGAAATTTTACCCTAGTGAACTTTAGTGCTCTTTTGAAGGTTACGCCATGCACCTAACTTCGACCTATGGTTGTTGAGGTGATTGAAAGGGTATCGTTGTTTCTTTGGAAGTTGCGCCTTGCACTGCACTTCTATCTAGTGTTGCTGAGGTAATTTGAAGGGTAGTTGACCTTTCTTCAAGGAAATGAGCCACCACTGTTCGTATTTGATCCGAAATCCTCTTCCTAACTGGCTCATTGCTAGGCCACCACTGTTCGTATTTGATCCGAAATCCTCTTCCTAACTGGCTCATTGCTAGGCCACCACTGTTCGTATTTGATCCGAAATCCTCTTCCTAAGCGCGTGTGATCATTCGTTACCCAAGCAAGACGCTCTTGGCTCCACTCCCAAGCCTATGTCTGACTGTCGAGGAGCCTCACGACCCAGTTTAGTCTGTTCGCCAGCCAGCTTCGGCGCTTATAGTTGGTTTTTGTGGTCTTGCAAGATCCGGCCAGCGCCCCTAAATGGCACTGGGACAAGCTAAAGACCGGATGTAGCTGCCTGGCCAGGGTTTCCGTCGTTTTCCCTATCAGCCAGCTCGGTCTGGCAATCGACGGCTGTAAATTTCCTCGGCTGCTGCCCAGCCCCATGAACCAGTCGGCGGTGCACCGCTGCGTGTGGTAGCAGGAAGGGGGAAGGGCGACGAAAGAAAGCTTTGTCAGAGCTCTGCGTCTGCCGCCATTGTACTCTATTTCGCGCGAAAATAATGGCTGATAACCAGTCGGCGACTGGAAATGCACCGCCGCTGCGCTGCGCAGCGCAACGCTTGATGAAGGTCCTGAAGTCGTAATGGCGCTGGCGTTACGCCATCATCATCCGACAGACGGCCTGGCCTAACCCTGAGGGAGAACTGTCGCCGTCTGTGTGAGGAGGCCTTCTTGCTCTCTTATCACACGGGGCGAGGAACGAGGTCGTGAAGAAGAGTCCCGGGGAACTGGTTCCACCGACTGCACTAGCGGCATCCATAACACAGCTCTTAAATGGTCGTCTCGACAACATCAAGTGGGTTACGCTCGACAGAATCGTGTAAGAGGTCGTCTGAGGTCGCGGGAGGTTCTTACAGGGTAAAGGAAGCCTCTAGGGGCCGTATTCATCAACAGCTGAATCCGTGGGTATGTGAGGTATAAGGGGTAGAGATAAGATAAGAGTCAGGTAGAGATAGGGTAACAGTCAGAGACGCAGGCTTCATCGTGGTTTTCTCTACCCTCTATACCCGCGAGTTAGTCGTTGATGAATCCGGCCCCAGAGGTCTTCCGAATCTGGTAAAGGGTGGTAGCAAATTCGAGCTCTAGAATATGGACGGGTGATGAAGAAGCGGCTAGAGTACGTCGTTGAGTTGAGGTTTGTCGCCTTTTTGATTGCCCGAACTGCCAGCAAGGCATTTAGTTAGATTGGCTACTTTTGTTGGAGGGAATGGCACCGCGGCTGTGTCGTACCTAATAAATGGTAAAATTCAGCGTTATTCAATTCCTCTGTGGGATGCGCCACGCATTCTGCTTCTGCGGGATGTCGTGGAGGCGATTTGAATGCATATTTAGCCATACAGGGCGAGTGTGGCGCAGTCGGAGGAGGCGCCAGCTGTCGCGAGCACCCGATACCACGTTGCTGGTTCGGATTTCCCGCCCAGGCTTCTGGGAAGGATAGAGCGCTGACTGTTCCATCGGTTTGCCATCGCAGGTCTTTCTATAGCTCAAAGGCAAATTCCAGCTGCCTGCATAAGATCATGCAGAAGCAGAATGCGTGGCGCATCCCACAGTGGAATTGAATAACGCTAAACTTTACTTCTTATCAGATACGACACAGTCGCCGTGCCAGCAAAGGTAGCCAATCTGAATGCCCTACCGGCTACAATTTCGGCATTTAATAAAGCGACAAACCCAAGTCGACTTATTCTAGTCATTCACCAGAAAAGTAAGGAAGGTTGGTTCAGCATGGTCTGAGTCTTGATTACACTGGACGGGATCCGAACCTGAATCGATGCAAGGTGCAGGTGTGGGCTACATAGTACCTATCAACTGCGCTGTACCCGCTCTCTCAGCAGGCCCTCGCTGAGTTTTCAAAACCAAAAGTCGAATTCTTGAAGCTATAAGCTATACAAGAACTTCTTACCCATAGTTAGACTAGACTTAGAAAACAAAAGTCCAAAATATCTATTTAACTGATAAAGTAGCTACCGTATAAGACGAATTCATGGCTTATTCCCAACCACTTGACTGTAGTAATGGTAAACATTCACTTCTATTTCGCGTGATGGCTCAGTCTGAAGAGACGCCGGCTGTTATCTATTATATACTCCGAATCAGATGCCTGGTTCGGAATTCCCGTCCAGGCCCAACAACCCTCTCATCCGTTCGGAGTCGGCGAGTTGGTACCAAACTTGCCTTGGACGGATAAAACACCGGCTTGTCCATCGGCTGACAACGCCTTCGCGATATTCCGTAGAGGTAGAGTGCGTGGCGCATACCAAAAGGGATTGACCAATGTCGTACTTTATCCTTTCCCTTTATCTTTTGAACTGATCAAGTAACCAAAGGGCGATAAATTCACGGCTTATTTCTAAGAAATCGAGTGTATTAATGGTAAATATTCACCTCTAAACCTTTTCATAAAGAAAAAATTAAATCAATTTATCGACAGTATTGTATGATCCAAATCTATCTTTTAAATGAAAAGTAAATGATCAAGATCAGCATTAAGCAATCCCCATTTGGGTTGCGCCAAGCATTCTACCTCTGCCGGATGTCTTGGATAAGGATAAGGATAAAGAACGGCGTTATTCAATCCCTTTTGGGATGCGCCACGCATTCTACTTCTACTGCACGTCGCAGAGGCGATTTGAATGCGTATTAGGCCATACAATGACTTGCGGTGGCCAGCCGATGAACAACTAAGTGCCTCATCCTTTCCAGACAAGTTTGGTACCAATTCACCGACCACGGAGCGATAGAAGGCTTGGTTGGCCTGGGCGGAAAGTTCGAACCAGCACGCTGGTATCGGGTGCAGGCGACAGTCGGCGCCTCTTCCGACTGCGCCACGCGCTGGTAAAATTATTGAAAGCTAACTATTTAGAAAAACAATATCATGATGTAGCCCACGAAAGGACATTTCTCTTGAGCTCCCTAGTCGGAGAGGCCGCCCTATTCGCGTTGGTTTCGCTTCCCTAGCGGTGCACCTTTCAGACTAGGATAGATTCAAATTATTTGATATTCGAATAAAGTTGAAATATTGGATTTTCTAATAATATTCGATTTTTTAAAACTGTTGCTGTTCGAATTCGAATGAATATTTGAAAATGTGGAAACATCATATCGACTATTCGACTATTCGAACAAATTATTCGAATAATTATTCGAATAGGTTCGTTCGAGCACAACTAAAGAGGCCAATCGCTGGCCAGCGGTCGGATTCATCAACAATTAAACCCGTGGGTATGGTGGGTATAAGGGTTAGAGATAAGGTAAGAGATAGAAACGCAGACTTCATCGTGGGTATCTCTACCCCTTATACCCGCGGGTTAGTCGTTGATGAATCCGGCCCCCCCTCTCACTAGAGCGCCGTTCTGGCAATAGGACGCGGAATCCTCGGGGAATGTGGATATACCCGCGATGATCTTCGAGTATTCGCCCCCTTATATACTTACAATGTGGTGAGTAAGGTTTATTATGAATGTCTCATGGTGGGCACGTCTACACTCTATACCCAGCATACCCTCGAGTACACGCGTTGGTAAATCCGGCTCCTGATAACCTCTTGCCCTATACCTGACCTGGGGTCGGATTCATCAAGAACTAACCCGCGGGTATAGGGTGTAGAGATACCTACGATGAAGCCTGCGTCTCTGACTCTTACCTTATCTCTACCCGACTCTTATCATGTCTCTAACCCTTATATCCCGCATACCCACAGGTTTAATTGTTGATGAATCCTCCCACTGGACAGGTTTACCTTACCCAACACTATGACGAGGTTTACCAAGCTTTTTCATTAGAAGGAAGAGCTGGCCCGGATTCATCAACAATTAAACAGGTGGGTATGTGGGGTATGAGGCGTAGAAATAAGATAACAGTCAGGTAAAGATAAGGTAAGAGTCAGAGACGCAGGCTTCATCGTGGGTATCTCTACCCCTTGTACCCACGACATAGTCGTTGATGAATCCGACCCCTGATCTCACTGGAGCGCCGTTCTGGCGATAGGACGCGGAATCCTCGGGGAATGTGAATATACCCGCGGGTTAGTCGTTGATGAATCAGGCCCCAGGTCGGGTATATGTAGAGGGTATATATAGGGTGTAGAGATACCCACGATGAAGCCTGCGTATTTGACTCTTACCTTATCTCTACCCGTCTCTTATCTTGTCTCTACCCCTTATACCCGCAGACCCACGGGTTTAATTGTTGATGAATCCGGCCACCGGACAGGTTTATCTTACCCAACACTATGATGAGGTTTACCAAGCCTTTTCATTAGAAGGAAGAGCTGGCCCGGATTCATCAACAATTAAGCAGGTGGGTATGATGGGTATAAGGGTTAGAGATAAGAATCAGTTAGAGATAAGGTAAGAGTCAGAGACGCAGGCTTCATCCTGGGTATCTCTACCACCTATACCCTTGGGTTAGTCGTTGATGAATCGGGCCCCAGATCAGTGTTTTATTCCTCCTAATCTAGCCGCAAGGCGCGTGCAGCGCAGTCGGAAAAGGCGCGACTGTCGCGTGCACCCGATACCAGGTTGCTGGTTCGCAACTCCCGCCCAAGCCAACCAAGCCTTCCATCTCTCCAGGGTCGGTGAATTGGTACCGGACTTGTCTGGAAGGATAAAGCGCTGATTTTTCCATCGGCCGTATGGCCAAATACGCATTCAAGTCGCCTTCACGACATAGAAGTAGAAGTAGAATGCGTGGCGCATCCCAGAAAAGATTGAGTAACGTCGTCCCTTATTCTTTATCCTAATCTAACCCCGGAGGGAATGAAGGCTTGCCTGTTGAGATGATCCTATCCTGTGGACGGTAGTTCAAAATCCTCGCCTTTCTGCCAGAAGAAGGTTTTGCCACCGTAGCCTAATATCACTGAACCCGTTCCAAGGCCTCCATGTCATTTCACCCGTGTTTGCCTAAAGGTGCGTTCGGTGACCATTTCCGCTGCACACACAGCCGTCGGCCGCGCCCTCCGTCTGCTCTTTTATGGGCGGCAATTCGACGAACGTCGCGTCCACACCACCGGCCAGGATTGTGACCGAACGAACGAACGAACGAACGGACGAGCGGCTCCAATCTATACAAATGATCCTAATGGAGGCTGAGGAGATTTCAATCTGTCGCCGTGTCAAAGTCATTAGAAATTCGAAGTCGAGGAAAAAACGCCTCGCCCCCGTCGTCGTCGTCGTAAGAGGATATCATTGGCCCTAATTTACGAGAATATTCCAGCCGGGGCTCCTGCTGGACACATGCGTCCGCTTCCGGTTATGGCTTTGGATTTAATTTGGCCCCATAAGGCTAGGTGGCCATATCCCGATGGGTGGTGGTCTTATCGGAAGTGCGTAACGCACGACAGAGCGGCCCGGCCCTCGAGGTCGTCTGGCGAGGAGTGTCAACGACGAGGAGGTTCGGCTAGCTTACGCGTAATGATGACCTTGGACCGGTGCGCAAAACGTTTGCCGGTGCGTGTGGCTCCTAGCGCGCCGTATGGAACTCGTCGTCCGCGTCCATTCAATCGTTCGTCCGCTCGCTCTTCGTTTTTTCTGGCTTTTTCTCTTTTTTGAACGGAATGAGAGACGGAAGAAACGTCTCTGAGACATCACACGTCTCAAGAGAGAAGCCAAAGAGGAGGAGCTACGAAGCGCCAGAAGAACGGCGGAATGCTAAGTAAGAAGAAATGAGAGCCAGACGGGTTTCTCCGACTTAGGAAACCAACATTCGGCTGGAGTTTTTGAGGAGTTCGTCGACTGGGTAGGTCCTGGAGTCCCCGTGAGTGCAGTGACAGCCTTCGATGCATTCCTTGGTACTAGTCGGGAATCTGGCCTACATGGGGTGGCGGGAATGCGGCGCTCAATCTAGACATTGACCGTACACCGCAAACATACAAAGGAGAGGTATGTCGCGGCGCTGTGATTCGCTACTGCGTTTCCTCCCCATGCAGGCCACATTCCCGACCAGTACCCGCTCCTTCATAGTGATGCCCTTATCAAGAGTCCTAACGTCTATTGATAACAATATAGAACTCAGCAGGAGAATGATCTCCGATATGTCCGCTAGATGCTATAATTCGCTGGCGCCTTTCCTCCTCACCGTGCAGGCCACACTCCCGACCAGCACCCGTTCCTACTAGTAGAAACGAGCGCTGCCCTTATGAAGCAGCGAAACAGCCAACGATGGCAATTTAGAACTCAGCAAAGGAAGGAAGTTTGCTGTGTCGGCCCGGTGCTCCTATTGGGTGGAGAGTTTCCTGCCTCCTATGCAGGCCATATTCCCGACTAGTGCCTGTTCCTTCTAGTAAACTCGAGCATTAAGAGGAAGACTCTTATAGTGGTGGACCTTATTAAGAATCCAAGCGTCTATCGATGGCAGTCTAGTACTAAGAAATGGAAGGAACCTAGGTGTGTCCACTCGGCGCTCTGATTGGCTGATTCGTTCTTTGCTCCCCATGCAGGCCACATTCCCTACCAGTATCTGTTCCTAGTAGTAAAAGCGAGCGCTCAAAAGGAACCTCTACACAGTGATGGCCTTATTAAGAGTCCAAATGACAGTCTAGAACTTAACGAAGGAAGGAACTTCGGTGTGCCCGCTCGGTGGTCTGAATGGCTGGAGACTTCCCTTCCTCCCACGCAGGCCAAATTGCCTACTAGTACCCGTGCCTTCTGCTAAAAACGAGCGTTAAAAAAGAGGCCCTATGTAGTAATGACTTTATTAAGAGTCCAAACGTCCATCGATGGCAGTCTAGAACCCAGTAAGGGAGGGGACCTAGGTGTGTCTGCTCGGTGCTCTAATTGTCATACAGGCCACATTCCCGACTAGTACCCTGCCTTATAATAATAATGAGCGTTAAAAAGCAAGTTGTACGTAGCAATGATCTTAGTAAGCAGCGAAACACCTAGAGATCTATAGTGGTGGTGAAGACATCGGATCTTCTCCCTCTCTTCAGAGACCCCGTTCTCCCAGAAATTGGGACCTGTCCACTTTCACCAAACAGCTCCTATTGCGGTAGGTTGTGATCTACGGAAAGATATAGCGCTCTTGCACGCTTCCGGCCCGGACAACTGGTATTAGAGACCCTCTTGAGGAGATAAGATCTTCGACTGACCCCAATAGCTCGCCTTACAGCCTGGACGCAGGTGTTTTTGGCGGCACTAGCTCTTTCTTCAATGGATCTGGGTTCGATTCTGCGCCCAGGCATGGGTTCATCGTCTTTCCATTGAATAGAATTCTAAGGTAGTGTCTTAAAATCGGTCGAAGGGAGGTGCAGGGCGCCTACAGAAGTCGCTCAAGGGTAATTAGGAAAAATACGCTTTTAAACGCTTGAAGAGATAGGTCGCTTCGCAGCAACTACTCAGATCGACGGTGGCGCAGTAGCCGGAGGCGCCATGCCCCTCCATTCGTGAGTAGATCACAGTTCGATAGTATAGGTCCACCTACCCTCCTTTCCCGTTATTTTTTTAATACTTTAATACCCCTACGATACGGAGAAGTTGAATGCATGGCGCAACCCACGACGATAGTATAGTGTTGTTATACATTGGAAGACTGTATTAAAGACACATGAATCGTGATGACCGCTAAAGTCTTAGGCAACCGTTCAGGTTGTTGAAAATTACGGTAGACGTACAGTACCTTATGATGTTGATGATAGGCTCGCTATGGGATCCCCCCATGTAATGGCAACCTCCCCAATTTTTTTAAAAAAAGGTATAAAAAGGTAAGCTCTATAGGAATGAAGATGAAGGAATACTATACGGAACACAATAAGGTTAAGCCGTGCATTGAGTTCTAGACAGTATGGCGGAGACGTTTGTAAGGCCATGGGCCCTGTATCAAAGAACTAGTCCAAGATGCTGTGACAGGACGAACAACAAAGGCCCCTAAGTCATCTTCAGTTTCAATAAACTGAAGAAGGATAGGAGCGTAGACTTCATTACTTAGGAAAACGGCTAGATACCAGGACTTTGGTAACCCTATAGAGGGTTAGCCTGCATCATTGGATAGGTTAGCATGCGAAAAGCCACTCTAGGACAAAAATAAGACTACAGTTAGGGTTGGGCAGGTAGCTTGTTTGACACTTTTTGGTTTAATTACCCAAGTTTGAGGACTCTTGAGATGTTTTTGACCTAATAGTTTAGTTGATTGATCTAAAGGCGCGGAACCTGCATAAGCCAGTGAGTGAATGCTCATGATGGGCTTTTGGCAAGCCTATACCCTATCAGTCGTTGGCTAGGGTTCAAGCTTCAAAACGATGTTGGCTAAGTGGAATAAAATATTCAGCTCAAAGGTGACTATATGCCTCGACAAGGGGCTCACTAGCAGCTTGGTTGATTTGGTTTGGTGGTACTGGTAGTTAATGTGGCCTACATAGGACGACATGCCAAAGCAATCAGGTGCCGTACCGAACAGCATTGAACGTCCAGAGCATTAGGATGCCCTATTTTGCTAGTGATTACTCTTGACAAGTTCCCGCCTCCACTCTAGCCATGTAAGCCGCATTCACGACTAGTACCGTGTCAATCGCCTACAGTCGATCCCCGCCCAGGCCAACAAATCCTACCAGAAGACGATTACGGACTAAGCTGACTAAAATCACTAGTCGCAAATGTGGACAGCATTGGGAGGTGAAAAAGTGCCAGCCAACGTAGTTGCACCGAATGCACGTGCCATTCAGAGTGGACGAGTACGGTCGGTGCTCTGATTGGCTATGATTGGCCGGCGCGCTTCCATCTCCCAATGCTGCCCACGTTCACGACATGTGTCAAGTATCTTGCTTAAGAGGATTACAACCTACTAACTCTCCATCTACAGTAAAAGCAGGACTACTACGAAATTAATGCACTTGTAGAGAGACATACAGAAGCAGGAGAAAGACAGCGCGGCGATTATCTAGTCCTGTGCTGATCGATGCACCGTATGGATAGATGAGAGGAGGTTATGACGATCAAAACAGGTAGAACGGCAGTGAATGAGCGAGGCTTACCCAGGTGCACAGGTGCAGATCTGGCCGTTGAATAGCTGGTTGACGGAGCAGACCGGCTGCGCCGGCGCTACCGCTGGTGCAGCAGCGGCGGCGGTGGCGGCGTCGTCCTGGCCGAAAACGGCCGACGTCTGTAGCAGTACAGCGACGGTGGCGAGCAGGGCAGCGGACAGCATCATCATCACTGTTTCGGGGCAACGGCGAGACAAATGACGAGTTCTGGTCGGTCGCGCTCGGTCGCGGTCGACGGGCGGCGGCTCCACCCCGCCCGCCTCGACGTCGAGGGGCGGGGCACGGAGTCCCGGCGGCCCGACGACGACAACGACAAGACGGGACGGAGGAATGCCGTCCGTCGCGGTCGTCGTCGTCGTGCCTGGCTGATGTGGTGGTGATGGTGATGGTGATGGTGTTGACAGCGACGGCACTGATCATCGGCGGCTTCAGTGGTGAAAAGCGGCCTGATAGCGGTTCCCGGTGGTTATAGGAGCCTTCAGGCTCCGGAAACCTCAATAGCAGCACCTCAGCAAGCTACAAGATCGTTTTCCTGCTCTGGAATGTCGTCCCAAGCTCTCTAGATGACATCGAACGGTTGACAGTATCAGAAGAAGAAAGGGCAGTCTCTGCATTCTCTGGAATGCACCAGTGCTGCCTTATCGGCATGAAAATTCCGCTGATGATTGACTCCACCGCTAGCGTTCTCCATCGCCTCGTTGAAAAGCACATGAAGGCGATTTCCGCTACGAGAAGAGATCGTAGGATGAACGGTCCTTTCTGTTCATCTGAGTCCTTCTGGACCATCTGTCTAATAAGACGCCTAAGACGCTTAACCCCTAGCATAACATATTTGAACTTTTCCAAAAAAATGATATGGCCTTCAGGCAGGTTAAACCATAGACTCAATAAGATGACTAGAATATTTTTTGCTCAGGGAAAATTTGGTATAGCATTCTTTGAAATTTTTTAGTTTACCTACCTCAACAAGTTTAATAAATTTATAAAAATTTTATTTTTAGAAGAAAAATAATGAGTTGCAATTTATCCTAACGCACAGCAAGGAAGCAGGCATATAGCGCACTAAAAGATTAGATCGCGCCATGTGTTCGAAAAGCTCGTCGCAATTTTAATTCGATTGCTAGTGTAAATGCTGCTTACATGAAGGATCAAAGTGAGCGTATGTGTGTTTTTTACAGTCGTTTTTGCTATGTCGCTGACAGCTGTCCTCAATGCAAAACGAAATTCTGCTATCAATCGAATAAAAATCGCAGCGTTTTGGAAGAGAGTGTGGCGCAACCACTTTTTTGCACTAAAAATGATCGCCTTCCTGCTCTTTAATACAAGCTTCAAAAAATTATTTTTCTTCAAAAAATGAGTTCTATGTAAAACTTCAAACAATGTGTTGACTTATTCGAATAGTTGAATTAAAACTTCAAAGAAGTAATACTAACATTTTCCTTGAACACAAAATTTTTCTAATATTTTTGAAGGACCTTCAGTTTAATGTAGAAGAAGTTCATTTGGATTTGGAAGAGTTCGCTTTGATTTCAAAAGTCTCATGCTAACTCAGAAGAGTGTCCAATTCGACGTGAAAATGGTATATACAATTTGCCTTTTAAACCCCGAAACCTTTTCGATCAAGTAACGGTATGTAAAGTCCAAGTACACATTTCATAATAAATGTATTAGGGGGGGGGGGGGGGGCAAAAGTAATGAGACACCCCATGCCGTGTCCATATATCTCGTGGCTGGAGTCTGGTTTCGTGCTTGTTGTATTTGTATGTTTGTATGCTACTTACTGAAGCCCATCTGAAAAGTTACCACTTCCGCCCTTTCCAGAAGCATGCCAAAAACCCCAGCCTGCCTCATGCCGAAACCCCAGTCTGACGAGTCGACCTGTGTCGCGCAAAACTCCCCCAATTCCCAACCCCGAGCAGCCTTGGCTCAATATTCACGCAAGATGAGAAGTACGTCTTCTACCTTAACCCTGCCAAGCAGCGGGTCTGGGTGAGGCCTGGTGAATTGTTACCGACCTTCGTTCGGCGAGATGTTCACGGCGAGAAGCATCTTTGGAGCTTTTGGGTCTGCGCCCATGGATCGGTTTACCGGAGGCTGTTTCCCAAGAGCACCGCGATGAACTCCAAGGCCATGGTGAACGAAATAGAAGAGATGAGCCGGCGACTCGCTCTTATTCATTCGCAGCGCTTCAAGAAGGTTCTCCTCTTCGACAACGCCGCACCCCATCGGGAACAAGTGACCACGGATAAGCTTGGCCAGCTGGGCTACGTTCACATGCCACACCCACCGTATTCGCTGGACATCTGTCCATGCAACTATCACTACTACTTGAGCCTACTGGACTTTCTAGTCGGAAGGGACACAAGAACCCAAGCAGTCCTTGACAACCATATCGAGCAGTTGATCAACACCAGGCTCAAGCAGTTCTGGAAGGATGGGATCAGGAAGTGGGCTGAGCGATGGCAGCAAGGTCCTTGCCCTTAATGGCAAATACACTCCTCAGCATCGTTGAGTTGTAATTGAGTTATAAGGAGATAAAGATTTTTTTTCATTTTGTCTCATTACTTTTGGCACCCCTAATAGAATGATCTTTTGTTTTATGAAAATTTGTATGACAAAACTCCTATTCAGGACATCTTAAGGAGAAATGTGTAAATCCTTTTGAATAAGCATAGAATTCCGATCGGAGCTCAAACAAAACTGAGTTATAGGTTAATTCTGAAGTGCTTCGAAGCAAAAAAGTGCTTTTGTGAAGAGATGGTGCCGAGCACTTTTCCACATCAGTGCAACGTTTATTCGATTGGTAGTGTAGATGCTGTTCACCTGAAGTTATGCCGTGGATGGTGACAATATGTCTCATCTGTTGCGGTTGTTTTTGCTGTTTCTGGATTTACACGCATGTAGGCTGTAATTGAGTAATTATTCCAATAGACAACGCGGTGTATAGAATGAATGCACGGCGCGATCTCTTGCATGCACGGCACATTGATCGTCAGCAAGCCAGGATAAACCTTAAAAATTTTGTTTGAAATCGGATGATAAAAACTTCGTGATTTTTCAAACAGTGTGGTTTTTGCTTAAATGACTGCAAACATGAATTTTTAGTTAAGATTTCCTTTAGGTTAATTAGTAATTTTAACATCGTTAGACAATGTCAATGTCTATTCAAACTTTATATACTTGGAATCGATCTGCTAAACTTCCATTTTATTTCTAAAAGTCTCTGTTTAAAATTAAAATGGGGAAGGATAAAATTGATTAAGCGCGGCGCTAGTCAATTCCTTTTGAGATGTGCCACGCAATTTACTTCTACGGGATGTCGTGGAGCCTCTTTGAATGCATATTTGGCCTATATAGTGACCTGCGGTGAGGGCGCCCGAAGCTGCGATGGGCTGATACGTTACATATGAACTAGGAAGTAGCTGGTGTACACCCCGATCAAGCGCTGGATCGGGACAGGCGCTAGAGAAGAAGAAGAAGTGACCTGCGGTGGCTAGTCGGTGGACAAGTCAGTGTTTTATCTATACTTATGCTCTCCCAAAAATTTCGAATATTCGAATGGTTTCGAATACCGAAAATTTTCAAGCATTCGAAATCGAATATATTCGAAAAACGCGATTTTTCTGAACATTCGAATTCGAATACATTCGAAAAACGCGATTTTTTGAATATTCGAATTCGAATACATTCGAAAAACGCGATTTTTTGAACATTCGAATTCGAATACATTCGAAAAACGCGATTTTTCGAATATTCGAATTCGAATATTCGATTCGAATATTCGAATTCGAATGAAAAATCAGGCTGTATTATAGACATGATAGAAGGCAACACAGAAGAGAAAAGGGAAGCAATACATAACGGATCCCTTCCTGGTTAAGCACGAGGTTTTTATCGACAGGCATCTCATAAACCCCCATGTGAGTCGTAAAAATGAGATAGAGAACTTACACGTAGAACGATCAAAGGGTTTATGGAAGCGTCTAATTTCCTTGCTTACTGGAATACGAATTTTTCTCAAAGGAATACTAGTGTTTTGTTAATTGCTGCTTATGAGGAACAAACGAAAGGTTTACAACACATTTGAAGGGAACATTATCTGGTTGAGCCACTGTAAGCTTCTAGGTCACTTTAAAACAATCCTTTTTGAAATTGGTGGCAAACTGACTGTTAAAGAACTTTCATGAAACAATGCTTTTGCCTAGCATCAGCTAATGAAGGACTGACGACAAAGTACTACATGTAAATCTGTAGCAAGTCTGTCCTACTCATCTACAAATGTGAAATATCACACTGTCGATTTTGCGGCCACAAAATGTATTACAAGTAGCTAGGAATAGGCTACCCATGAGGGCCAGTCTCATTTCGTTCTGGTGATTCACCCAAGTAAGTGGTATGAATAAATATTTCTTATTTGCGATGAACTTGTGAATTTAATTATTCTCCAGCCAACATATTGATAAACTACGGTAAACTTCAGAAAAATAGATCGACCGATAACATCCGGCCGACATACACTGCCTCCCCTTTGTGAAGTCCGGCATACGGCCAACGTATCCATGCGAATTCCACTCCAAGTGGTCAATTCAGAACAAAAATCGATAAAATCGATCGATAACATCCGGCCGACCTGCGCCGCCTGCCCTTTGTGAAGTCCGGCATACGGCCGACGTATCCATGCGAATCCCACTTCAAATGGCCAACTCAGAATAAAAATCGATAAAATCGATCGATAACATCCGGCCGACCTGCGCCGCCTCCCCTTTGTGAAGTCCGGCATACGGCCAACGTATCCATGCGAATTCCACTCCAAGTGGTCAATTCAGAACAAAAATCGATAAAATCGATCGATAACATCCGGCCGACCTACGCCGCCTCCCCTTTGTGAAGTCCTACCTTATAATATAGCTTCTGCGGAACTGTAGTCGTTGCAGAAACGAAATCCAGAAGCAGAGCATTCAGACCACGGAGGAGCAGAAGAGCATAGCGTGGCGAAAATTACAAAGCCGACTTCATGAGGTAATCTTCTGCACCAGGAGACACCCGACGTGGCAGAAGACAGAAGCACACCCTGTTGACCCTCACGCCCATCCTGCAGACATTTGCTAGCTTGTGGTCTCAGACTCTTAACTGCAGCGTGAAGGACAAATAACGTCCGTTTGAAACGCCGCTTGAACCATCATTTTCAATTTTTTTGTTAACAATTCCTACTCTTCCTCGGCCGCTTTGCACAGGCGCAATAACAAATGTGGAATGCTTGGTACCTCCCAAACAAGAATTTACCTTTATCCTTCCTTCTGCTGTCCTTCATCCTTTACGTTATTACGTTTACGGCGAAAATAGCTTCCAGAACTGCTTGAGTGGAATGCAAAACTGGTCCAGATCAAACTAACCCTTATGTCCATACTCTAAGATCTAAAAAAACGTCTGATACTATATAGGAGCGCGCTAAGAGCTGTCGATCGTCGATGCGTCAGAAATTATTGACAGGAACAGGTGCATAAAATGAGCGTAGAATAGGTACACAAAATACTGGAAAATATCCAGACGTCTCCAGCGAGCGCCTTAATTCAGAAGACCATGTCACAGATTGATCAGGCAATCAATATCGATTGATACTATCCATACTTTTATCGGTGAAAGTGGTTTTCTCTCAGAGTTCACCAATCGGGGTGGCGACCATTACTGGTCCCCAATCGGTCATTCACCACTGCAGCGATTCTCCGTGGAAACTTTTTTGCAATTCAACATTGTAAGACGTTGTGGAAGTTTTCCCTCTTAACAGGAAGGCTTTTCGGGAAGTGACTAGTATCGATGAGGCGCTCAGTATCCGGGCACCGAGCTACCATCGTACCACAGCTTTGATTCACAGACAGAACCGTTTTGGCGACCCAAATTACCCGAGAAACCCACCAAGCCTTTTCAAAATACGCCGATACACAAATTCTTATTGGGCATTCGAATGACACTTTTCGAATACTTGAATAATTTTTGCTTTCTGGGAAATTGCGAATATTCGAATGGTTTCGAATACCGAAAATTTTCGAGCATTCGAAATCGAATATATTCGAAAAACGCGATTTTTCTGAATATTCGAATTTGAATACATTCGAAAAACGCGATTTTTTGAACATTCGAATTCGAATACATTCGAAAAACGCGATTTTTCGAATACTCGAATTCGAATATTCAAATTCGAATGAAAACCATTCGAATACCTATTCGAATGGGTCATTCGAGCATAAGTATAGTTTTATCCTCCCGGAGTGCGCTACCAATTGAGTGACCCAGAGGTGTGGTAGGCTTGTTGACTCGGGCAAGACCCGAGATAAGAACTTCGATTTCGGGTGCATAGAGCCGACACCTCCTCCGACAGCGCTACCACTCGCCTCAGAACCTCCTTGAGGTTTGAGAACCCACTGTCAAAACTTTCTAAGATTTCTGAACGAGACATCCCTTCGAACTCTTGCGGTTTTGAGCTGATACGAGCGGTTTTAGAAGTAAATGTCAGCTGCAACCATTCCGACCTTAACCCACGAGCAATGGAGTAATAGCTCAAGGTAGCACTTGGGAGTTTGACCAGTTAACTTCGCCTTAGTAGGCGCGGGATCTATCCTAATCGGAGGGGGCATTATCGATTTGCGTCTCCAATCCATTGCTTAAGTTTCGACGAGAGCTTCAGTTGCTGCCCCATCATGCGAAGGTTTTCATTTGAATTCAGGGTCAGGAATGAAACTGACACCTGACGGTTGCCCCTTCCCGATTAGGATAGATCCGTAAGCTCGTATGTACCTGGAAGATACCCCTTACTTAGCCTGGTCTTTGTACTGATCCGTCCTTCGATCTACCCGCCTATCCAGGTGATGTTAAGCTCGTCGTCGTTATCTGAGCCGCGAAGATCCAGCTAGTGAAGAGGAACCTTCCTCCTTTCTCGGTCGTCTTTGTATCCTCCAGAATGTCTTAACGAAGATGGCCACTGGTGGGAGGATCCTCTACATAGAACCCAACTGAACGATGAAGTCGTTGAATTCCTCCGCTGTGACAACGAAGCTCGTCTTTTTCCTCAGAATGCGTTCGACAAAAGCGCACGCGTTCACGTGTCGCAGTGGGCATTCATTCGCTAGAACCACCGTGCAGACCACGGAACCGTTTCGCCCCTCGTCACCACAGGCAGGTGAAGCAAGTCTCGGCTTAATTTATCATCGCACAATGTGTCCCTTTCACTCCGTTGACGCTTCGTTGAACGTTCGATTGTCTTCTGATGCATTGTGTCCCTTCACAGGCTTCTACGGGAAAGACGTCTAAATTTAGAAAGAACGGCCAAAGCAAAGAAGCTCTGACTTCTAGCACCGGCAAAAGCGGAACGCGTCGTCATTCCGTGGCAGAATGACTAGGGGACTTCTGCGGCAGAATCCAGGGAATGGGACTACTAGCTAGGACTTCAGCCTAGAATCTGGTAAATGTAATCAATATTTAGCGATCGATCGATACGGCTTAGTTGTTTTTGTTGTGACCGGCCAATCGATGCCTAGGATTATCATATCCATGTTACCTGGGTCCGATTCATCAACGACTAAACCGCGGGTATAGGGGTAGAGATACCAACGATGAAGCCTGCGTCTCTAACTCTGACTTTATCTCTACCTGACTCTTATCTTATCTCTACCCCTTATACCCCGCATATCCACGGGTTTAGTTAGTCGATGAATCCCGGTCCTGGACAGAAAGCTATGGTATCGATCGATATTGATCGGTGAGTCGGGTCTCCGGTTACCATATTCACCTAATTTTCACTTTAAATGTCAGTTCCGAAGCAAAACCTGACTTCATTGATCGACATTGACTAGCCAATCGATTCCCTTAAGGTGCTGTTAAGAAACCTGTCTACTCTAACCTGTGTACAAAATCGACAATATGAACTGCTACTGCCTGTTCGATCGATAGTGTTCCCTCAATGACATATTCGCATGGCATTATTGTATTCTTAACGTTTTCCCACTATCTCGACTTCAAGCCTTAAACTCCGGACAAAAATCGATAACATCAATCGATACCTGCGGTTGTCATCTTCGCCTGATTTCAACTTGAAATATCAGTTCTAGAGCAGACTATCAGTATTGATTGATATTGATATCGATTGGTAAATCAACGCTCTTTAGTTGTCGTTAAGAGACATCTCCTCTCTGGATGTTACGTGCGTCAAACAGCGCCGCTGGTGTAGGGCGTAGCATCGCTGCCCGGGAGGCAGAAGCTGCGGGTTCGAGCCTCACCTGGCGCAGAAGTTTGATCTCCTCTCTGACTAAAAATCGATCATATCGATTGTCGTTTACTGTTCGATCGATATTGTTCTTGATATACTCTCATGTTGTGGTGATAAAAGGATAAAGGATAAAGGACGGCGTCACTCAATCCCTTCTGGGATGCGCCAGCGCATTCTACTTCTACGGGATGTCGTGGAGGCGATATGAATGCGTATTTGGCCATACAATGACTTGCGGTGGCCAGCCGATGAACAAGTCAGCGCTCTATCCTTCCCAGACAAGTCTGGTACCAATTCACCGACCCCGGAGGGATGGAAGGCTTGGTTGGCCTGGGCGGGAGATCCGAACTAGGAACCTGGCATCGGGTGCAGGCGACAGTCGGCGCCTCCTCCAACTGCGCTACACGCGCCCTCGTTGTGGTGATATTCCTGAAATATTCGATCGATCCCGACTTCAAACGACCAACTCCGGACAAAAGATCAATAGCATGGATCGATATTGATTGCTGATCGATATTTTGAGTTGTTATCTTCCTGAAAACCATAACCAGCAATCATCGTGTTCATGTACATCGATCAAAGCAATCGATTGATGGTTTTGCGCCTGAATCCATCTCTCGCTTATCAATTTTCCATATGGATTTGATCACTTTGAGAGGTCAACACTGAACAATGGCAATAATATCGATTGGTATTGATTGCTCCAACTGTTAGTTGGTACAAGCTTGCCCATCAGCGATCATTTGACCCACTCACACTTTGGTTCCCAGCAAGATCGATGGATTCCGATCCGTCGATAGATTTTGTCCCTTTTCTGACTATCATTCCTAGCGGCCATCTTATTCGCCTGCATCGATGACGATTGGCTGGCTGGTTCCGTACGATGTTAAGACTGCCCAGCGGCCATTAAATTTGCACCGACGAGCATACGGACGGATTACAGTTTTGCACGGGCAGCCTTGGACAAGAATTGATAATATGTTCCTATGTTGATTGGCCCGTCGTTTCCTGCGGATAGCATATTTATTTCTGTGATTCCAACTTTTACTCTTCTGTGATTCCAACTTTTTTCCGAACGTCACTTCTGGTAGAAATCGATAATATCGATCGACATTGATTGGATCCTCGGTATTGTTGCATTGTTGAAGATCCCTTCCAGCAGTACTGTATTCACGTGCATCGATAGGACTCGGTTAGTCGGTACTGAGTGCACACTGTGAGGTCCGCCTACCTCCCACTAATTTTGCGCCGACAGACGGACGGACGAACAGACCAAATTATTGACGCGATGAAAATGGGCCAATAGCTACTCTGATCGAGCGACTAAAACGGGTTAAATAGGAGGGTAAAGGGCATCGACTGACTCCAAGTAGCTCTATAGGATGCGCCACATGTGCAGCTGTCTCACGATATTAAGTATGATTAGTATGAAGTATGATTAATGCGTATATGGCTGACAATACGACTTGTAGCCTCTATATCGGTCTAGTACAACATACACCCCGATGGTTCCTAAACCTGTTTATCGAATCGGAACTTGTTTCATCCAGCTCCCTAAGCCGAGCACAGAATTGAACTTAGGGTCAGCTATTGGTATAAAGACAACACTCAAACATATGATAAACATTTCCGTCGCCTCGTCCAGCGGAAATTAATTTTGCGCCGACGCATAGGCAGACGGAATATAGCAGGATTCTCTGACCCGTAGGTGAGCTAACGGCGAACGAAGCAAGCTACGAATCATGTCAAGGATGGTTTACCTACTAGCAATGGCGGCCTGGCTTTTAACGAGAAGGTGTTCTGTCGAAGCCAGGTGTGTCATCGGATTCTGAGATTGCGCTCAGATTGATTATAAAGCACTTCACGGTTCAATACCAAAGGTCACATCCTGATTGTCCATGTCAGTTCTGAAGGTCGCCTCCGCCCGTGCGAGCGTGTGTGTGTTCGGTCGCCACCGTTTTTTGAAATGATCCACTTTTCTGCTCAGTTTTTCAGGCCGCCGTAAAGCGGATCTGGTGCAGCGGCGGCTAACCGGCGCCGGTCAGCTGGGTCTTCCATTGGTTCCTTCTTAGGATGGTGAGCGTCTTCTGATTCTCTTCTGCTACTGCTTTGACTCTGGAGAGAACAGGAGTGCATGGCGCAACCTAGGGGATTGACAAAGTGAGCTTCAGCTTTTGTAATAGTTACGGTAAGGAGCCAAACAAAGGAGCTCATTCGAACCTTGTGTCTGAATGGGTTGAGGCTATTTGTCAGCTTATCTGACGACCTTGTCGCGAATCTGGGCACCATTTCGAGATGGGATCGCGCCACCCAATCAGACCGAGTCCTGAATGAGCGTCCATTCAGAGAGCGCCTGTACGGTCTGTGCCCCAACTGGCTAGCGTGTGTTCGTTCCGTCGGTGCCCTGATTGGTTATGATTGACTGGCGCGCTGCCACCTCCCAATGCTGCCCACATTCGCTACATGGGCTGATATATCGGAAGGCATCTGAGCAAAGCCAACGAAAGGGCGGAAGCGAAGGGAACGGAACCGTACGATGATAGCCGGATGGCTTTGATAGCATTGCCGCTAATCGAGAAGCAACTAACGACTCGGCCATATTAGCAAGCGGATTCTCAACACGATCCAACTCCATGTGTCTCGAGAAACCGGACCGTCGACGGAATGAGGCGGATTTTCAGGGAATTCTGCCTAGCGACGACGGATCGGATGATGTAGATGTCGAAAACTTGGGAGTTTTCAGGGGCTACTGGGTATTCTATAGCATTTTCGCTTCGAATTCCACACTTCAAACCAAAATAGACACTTTTCAGATCAATTTGGACACCTTTGTAGGGGAATTGAACTGCTTTGAATTGAAAGTGAATCAATTTTTAGTTAATCAGTTCAACTCCAAATTAAGATGAACACGTTTTTAGAAGGCAAAAATGGAGTTCCCGGTTCAAAAATTGGTCTGGTGGTACTGGTCGTTTATGTGGCCTACATGACGAGGCGCCAGACCAATCAGGCCGCATCTTGTGGCTTCGACTGCTGGTCTTAGGAACTTCAAACTTCAAACGATAGGTGACAGAATTTTCACCCACTAGTGACCGACTTTCCTCTAGTAGTTCAACAGGACTTTGAACAAGAGCGATCTCACTCTGCTTCGCATTGTATTTCTTCCAGCCATCACGTCACTGATCCTGATCGGTCTGGGCGCGGAATCGAACCTCAAATCGATTCGTTTTCGTGCGAGTGAGGTCCTCTGAGCCGTGAGGGCTTGGATTATCGTCCCAAAATGGCAGTAGAGATGCTGGACGTTCGTTCCTTTCTAGAGTGCGCCATGCTCTGTACCTACACAGAAATTGCGTAAATGTTGCTTCTGTGATCATTGACGATTTCCAGTGGAGTTTTCCTGATGTCGATGGGGCCTTACATAGGCGAAACACGAGGAATACTTCGACGTTCAGTGCTCCGATACCAAATAGGCATGCGAATTACCGCTCCGAGTTTCCGAAGTGTCTCCTCTACGTTCGACTACATTCCCGTCGTCGGTTTTTCGGACGTCAAATCGACGTTCAGCGACGTAATGGAGAATGCGAGTGCGTCTGTCGGCGCGCGTGCACGTCACAGTACAATTTTTTAAAGACGCTAACTTTACAACTATCGATTGATCTTCTCCGTTGTCGTCGTTCCACAGATGGATGTGCTGCTGCTCATCATTCAGTAGGAGGAGTTGCTGGCTAGGGTTTCCAGTTCGACGACGACCTGGCGAAAAACCGCAGTGTTGCAATTGTTCGCCACGAATTGGCTGACATAGGGACACTGTGGCTAGGATACTAGGATACTGTACCAGTTCTACCGTAGCACTCCAGCGTGGTACAGTAGCTATCGCCCTCGACTGTAGGAGTACTGCCGTGAGCGAAAATAATGGCTGGAACATGGTATGTGTCGAGCCAAATGACGGAGCTCGCCAGTAGTGCTGCAGAGTGGGCTACTTTCTCTCACACTGTACTGTCAATATTCTTATGAACTACAGTATTCGCTAACGGCAGATGTACTGGTAGTTGATGTGGCCTACATGGGAGGCGGGAGCGCACCAACCAATCACAACCAACTAGAGCACCGAACGAACACCGGCAGCCAATGAGGGCACTGGTCTGCCTCCCTCTTTGGGGGACACGTCTGTTCAATGTGGCTTGACAGATCCAGTGCATGCCCCTATGTAGGCCACATTAACGACTAGTACCGGCACAGGACAGTTACAAATGAGAACGATCTGTTTACCACTAGAGAATTTATTTATTTATTTATTTATTTATTTACTGTTGGTTACAACTGAATAGTATATTACAATATTGAGCATAGAATAGAATATTAAAAGATTTATTTTATTTATTTTATTTATTTATTTACTTTTGGTGTTAAAATTGAATAGTGTAATACAATATTGAGCATAGAATAGAATATTGAAAGATTTATTTTATTTAATTATCTACTGTTGGTTAAAATTGAATAGTAGAATACAATATTAAGTATAGGATGGAATATTGAAAGAATTGGGCTATTCTGGCACAGAGAAACTAGTAGTTAATGTGGCCTACATCGGAGGCGTGAGCACGCCGCCAAGATCCAACCAATTGCAGCACCGACCGAACAGGTGGAGGGCGGGGCAATGGTCTTCTTTTGTTTCAATGAGGCCTGTTTTCTCTGGTGTGTCCCTCTTCCCATGTAGGCCATATTAACGACTAGTATCAACACAGAAAAAGAACGTATGGGAATATCATTGACATTCACTCGAGGAAATAAACAAAATTCGCTACATGTTATTGTAACTAAATCAATAAATATAAATGAGTTATAAATAATTTGATTTATTAATGAATAGTTAATAATTTAATAAATATTTTTAATATTTTTTTATATATTTTTAAATATTTTTTAAAAAATTAATTTTGTATAATTATGATAATAAATAAATTATAAATATTTATAAATAACTTGATTTATTAATAAATAGCTAATAATTGCATAAATAATTTTAAAAATTAATTTAGTATAATTATAATAATAAATAAATTATAAATATTTATAAATAACTTGACTTCTTAATGAATAGTTAATAATTTAATAAATAATTTTTAAAAAATTAATTTAGTATAATTATGATAATAAATAAATAAATAAATGTTGTTACAAGGATGATTTGCCGCGGGCAAAATGCGTAAGCCTGCCCGGAATGCAGATTGTACGGGTTCGGGTCCTGCCTGGTGCCGGGTTTTGCATTCGAAAGAAAATCTTATAAGATCGTAGAATCTCTGTAGCAGCCGATCTGGGCTTCATTCACCTGTAACACATCTGGTAACCTTCATCGTCGAATTAAATTAATAGGCCTCAGCAATGCTTTCCGTAGGTTCCTATCGTGTGCCAGAATAGCCCACGGGGGTTCTCCTTACAGCAGCAGCCTCGAATCGATCATGAGAGATCCTTCTGTTCGTAGTCTTCAGGTGGATGTAAGTACAGTTAGGATTTCATCAAGGTCTTCACGAATCCCTATCGTGTGTCAGAGTGGCTCAGAGGAGTTTCATTGTTTGAAAGGCATGTGACCATTCAGATTTGTCAAGGGTTAGTCAAATATGCAGAGCAAATTAAACTGTTGCCGCTGAGAGCATTAGGTTCCAGGTTCCTGGTTTGGAACTCCCGCCCAGACCAACTAATCCTTCCAGCTCTCCGGGGTTGGAGAATTGGTGCCAGAGCTGTCTGGGAAGGATAGTGTACTGTCTTGTCCATTGGCTGGCCACTGCAAGTGATCTTATTGGCCGAATAGGCGTTCAAATCTCTTCCAGTAGAAGTAGAATGCGTGGCGCATTCCGCGAGTGACCGGAGAGGCTGCTTTAGCTTTCTCATTCCCACCGTTCGGTGTTTAAGGGCTAAAATGACGAGAACCCTGACCTTTTAGATTGCGCCGGGCTTACCACATCTCATAAATACCCTGAAGTGACAAGAGGTTTACGATGCCATGGACTGGATCTCGAACCCAGCAAGGGCTAGATTCATCAACCGCTTACCGACCTCTAACGGTGAACATTCCGCCAACCCTGATGCTGAATGAATGTCATATCAAGGGGTATGGCGGTATTTTCACCGTTAGAGGGCGGTAAGTGGTTGACGAATCTGGCCCCAAGTGGTCGTAATTTTCGAACTCTTTTCTCGCTTTGATACTGCTTGAGAGTTCTGAGGAGGTCTGACGGTGCCATGACAGGACTGGGTTCCTATCGCGTACAGGAATAGCCCACGAGGTTCTCCTACCTACCAATTCATGTGTTTTTATAGCTCTATTACACCCCCTTTTCCCATAGGTATCTCGTTAGTTAGATTATTTTGCATACACCTTTGCCTTCCAGAAATCGAATTCATCATACCTGTTCGCTATACCTGAATAACGATTGATTTCCACGGAAAAAAGGTTCTTGTTCTCCGATGCGTTCGTTGTTTACTGACGGAGAATTCGTGGAGTTGAAGGCCAGTCGCACCTGCTGTTTAGGCAACACTGTGCTGGTCCAAAACCTGGGGCCGGATTCACCAACGCTTATACCCGCGGGTATACGGGTAGACGTACCCACGATTCATGATAAACCTTACCCGCCACATCGTGAATATATCAGTGGGTAGGGAATACTCTACGATCGTCATGGGTATATCGGCGTACTGGCGATGATTCCGCGCTCCAATGGGGAGATGACGCTGCAGCGAGATCAGCTGTTCTCGCGAGAGGCTTAGGGCCTGTTCATACTTGGCGGCAGCGGCGACAAGAGCGACGAGAGCGCAGCGCGCGGAAGTATGGATAGGCCTTTGTCATGCCATCGCTCACCCCGAGTGACGCCTAATGATATGCTCCCATATCGATCGGGCGGCGCGATGGAATCGATATGGGTGCATATCATTAGCTGTCGCTCGGGGGAGCGATGGTATGACAAAGGCCATAGGCGACAGCAGCGACAGTAGCGACAGGAGCGACAGCGGCGGCGCTCAAGTATGAACACTTTTCGGCGGCGCGTGCTCGGTTTTAATCGATATGCATGTTTTGCACGGGTGACGAGTCGCTCTTGTCGCGAAGTATGAACAGGCTCTTAGCTCTACCTTACCCTTTATTCCTTTAATGAATACCCGCTACCCAGTGCGTGTAGTGGAACGATTCCCTTACGGTACCTCTACCTATAACCACTGCTTGACGAATCCGGCACCGGGTCATATTTACTGTTTAGTATATTAATAGAACCTTATGAAGCAGTAGATTCTCATTTAGAACTAGCAATTGAGCACTATGGACGCAGTAGCATCGCATCACCTATCTTCAGCTTTGCTTGGTCGACGGGATGAGCGAACAGGGTGTCTCAAAACGGTATAATCAGTGTTTGAGAGGTCACAGCACTGCTGCCAGTAAAGGTGTTAGAACGACTTAGGATACGCAAGAAATAGAAATTTTGTGGCGGCACGGGATTGTGCCATGTACTTGTTCAAAACTTCAAGTTTTAGGCTCGATTTATAGTGCATGGGTTAAAGCTTGCTGTAATTCGGTCGTCATCTAGCAGTGTTCTGTTCTCCCACGCTTCTATTAAAATCTGAAACTAAATTTCAGCGTATTAAAACACCTCACAATGTAGCTAAAGGTTGATAGGACAAAAGTCGGCGTTAGTCAATCCACAAATTGAGAATGCTCTTGTTTAAAGCCCGTTGAACTATCGGAGGAAAGTCGGTCACCAATGGGTGGCTTGGTCTGTCACGTGCTCTGTCACGTGCTGGTGAATTTTGTACGACCCGGAGTTGACCTGCAGTTGAGCGGTAGAGCGTTCTGAGTTGTTCCCGCGGCAATCTTCCTCTGTCGACCTACATTAAGCTCTAAAAGCGTTGATTTTTTTCAAATTTTCATCAACATTTCGCGATCTAAAATATCTCTAGAACATCTAGAATATCTGGCACTGAGTTATGATTGGTCACGTAGAGACTTCTCAGACTTGTTTTATTTTATAATTTAATTTATTTTTTATTTATTATCAATTATTTTCCTATAAAAATATACATGAAAATAAATAATTATTAAATAAATGTCAAAATTAGTTATCACCAGAAGCGCTTCTTAAAGGAAAACTGCGAGGATTTGCCGCCGATTTAGTCGGTTTTTAGAATATAGAAGGTAGATCCAGATGCAGCAGCAGATGCACTGGTAGTTAATGTGGCCTACGTAGGGGACGGGAACGCACCAACCAATTACAAGCAAGTAGAGCACCAAACGAACACTGGCAGCTAATGAGGGCACTGACCTGCCCACCCTCTTTGGGGGACACGTCTATTGAAAGTGCTCGATGAATTTGAACAGTTAAAGCAATGATTTAAGCCGTCCACTAAAACACGAAGCAAGCCTGATCTCCCTACATGATCAATAACGTCTATAGTTTGAACGTTTGTGCGAGTACATGGCGTGATCTCCATGTTATTCAGCGTGTAGCGTGAAATTCAGAGTACGACGATCGGAGTGGTACGATTCCCGCATGTGATAGAATACTTCTGGTGTTCCAGTTTTGTCGAAGTCGAGGACCAAAGACGCCACCAGATAGACCAAGTCGTCGAAGATTAGGTGGGTCGGTTACGTATTACGTTTCGCAGACACCTGCTGGACGAGAGCCGTCACAGGCTGGTGGATTCCACTGAATGGGAGATATGATGGTCTTCGTGTCTTTCGAGAAAAGAGAATCATCCATTGGGCTACTTTGGCACGTGACTGGGATATATAGAGATGTTGACTAATTGTTAACGGTGTCCGTATTCTGTTTGCTGTTGACACGGAAGATCTATCCGAAGTATTTGTAGGCGTTTGATGACCTCACTTATTAGGCCCCGTTTATACTTCCGACGCCGAGCGACGCGACGGCATGTAAAGTGGCCAAATTGATCGATCGCGTCGCTCAGTCAATATGGCCACTATACATGGCGTCGCGTCGCTCGGCGTCGAAGTATAAACGGGCCATTTGGCTCCTTTTTATGTCGTCGTTAGGAGATTTAGACTAAATATGCCACCAATATAAACGTAGATGTCCGTCTTCTGAAGAACACCGTCGAAGACCATGTCAGTGTGATTCAGCCGCGCCCGCATCCTTTCCGCTGACTAACCCATTGTGCCCAGGCGGTCTCGCCAAGGGACTCAGGGGACTTTGCCGTCTACCAGGAACCAATATCAGGCTGATGAGGATCTTCTGAAGCGGCTTCGAAGGCGTTCCGGCCGATCGCCGTCTGACTATCAGTCCATCAGGTCAACCAGTTCATAACGGGAACTGCTGCGACCTCATTGGGCATGTTTCGGCTCATTTACCACGATGCCGTGACCTTCGACGCCTACTCCGCTCTCCCATTCGGGTTCATAGAAGCTGCGTATCGCCGTGCAAAAACGAACCAGCACCATCAAAGCGCCATCAAGCCGATGTATCGATTGTAACGGGTGTTTGCTGATTGCTAAGAGGACCGTTCGATGTGTTTTCATCCATTAAAAATGTGCTCAGACGTTGTTTGAGTTAGAGCGCCTTTTGTTTGCCTTGTTTGACAAACAGAAGGGAAATGGTGTTCAGAAGTGACGAATAGAAGTAGCAGAGCCTCGAGTAGCCATTAATTTTGCGAGGACTGACGTAGGGACAAACCGGCGAGCAGATGGAACGGTGGCTTTTGTAGACTTGAAATGGTTTCTTTATCCAACCAGATAACCAGATAAAGAAGCCATTTCAAGTCTGCAGAAGCCACCGTTCCATCTGCTCGTCGATTTGTTCCAACGTGCATCCTCGCAAAATTAACGGTCACTCGAGCACCGCACAGCTGTTAAGCAAAACCAACCATTCTTGAAGTGTTAATGGGCGCGAGAACGATGGCTGAATGTTCTGTAGGTAAAATTGTGTCAGTGAGCCAATCAATATCGATCGATATTATCGATTCATGCATGGGGAGACGCCCCAACAAGTAGTCGTACTAGTCGCTAGATCGTTTCACTTCTCGAATTCTCTTTAATATCTCGTAAGGTGAATAGTTGATTCACTTCTCGATTTGGAGGTAAAAGGAAGCCGTTTCAGATCTACGGGAGCCACTGTACCATCTGTTTACTTATTTGTTCGTGTGTGCGTCGTCGCGAAATTAAAGGCCACTCGAGCACCGAGTAGCGCATATGCAAAACCAACAAATCCTAAAACAATTATGGGCGCGATCGATGGCCAATGGGACAGAATTCACTCCAAGTAAATAGTATCCATTGGTCAATCAATATCAATCGATACTGTCGATTCATGCATGATGTGAAACCTCAACCAGTAGCCGCAGTGGTCACTATATCGCTTCACTTCTCTATTACAATTTATTAACTCGTCACGCGAATATTTGGATCGTTTCTCGATGTGAAGTTAAAAGAAAGCCGTTAGTACAGGAGTAACAGTTCCATACGTTTATTAATTTGTCCGTGCGTGCGTCGTCGCAAAATTAACGGCCTCTCGAGTGCCTCACAGCGAATAAGCAGAATCAGCCAATCGGGGGGCGAAAACGATGACCTATGGACAGAGTTCACAGTAAGTGAATGGTATAGATCTGTCAATCAATATCGATCGATGTTATCGATTCATGCATGATGCGAAGCCTCAACCTGTAGTTGCAGTGGCCGCTAGACCTTTTACAGGTCGGTTAACATGTCATCTCTCACCAAATGAATAGATTTTTGTAAATAGGCGTAAAAATTATTTTCCTATAATTATTTATGATTTATAATTTTGACCTAGTTTTTACTTTTATTTATTTCTAAGTTCTGATTCGAACGGCCACATGTAACAATAAAGAGTTAAAGTGTTTGTGAAAAGGTTTGCTTTGGATCATTATTAAATATCCTGATTAAAAAGGTTGCGTACCATCACAGAAAAAGACTGTAGAATCCCACCCTACTTTTTGTTCACGTCTTGTTTCCTTAATCTGAATTAACCTGAAAATGTAGATCAAAACTGTGCAAAGTATTGCTCTTGAGAGGTTTCTTGATACTAGTCGTTAGTGCGGCCTACATGAGGGGCTGGAAGCGCGGCAGCCAATCACAGCCACTCAGGGAATCGGTCGAACACCCCTAGGACTCCAGGTAGGACGCCTGTTCGATGCGGTCTTATTGGACGTGTGGCTCTCCCGGTCTTCATCAACATGTAGGCCACATTAACGACTAGTATCTGTGGTTATTTTTTTAGACCAGTTACCCTAGCCAGTTAGCGGAAAACCGGAACTAAGGTGACTATGGCCTGCTCTTACAGGTGGTCATTGCGAAGAGGTCCCTCAAACAGTCTTCAAAGAAAGTTTAAATGCATGGCGCATCCCTAATAAGTCCAGGCTAAGAAAGTCCTCTTTGCTCCACGTATTCTCAACCTCGAAAACAAGACACATGCCCGTCTAGGAGGAATTCCTGTTGTGGCGGAAGGTTACATCAGAACATGAACAACACCGGAAGTCACCTCCACCCCACTCGATCCTGTTGCTATGAGCGATCGTGATGATAAATAAGTGGAGAACAGCATCATATCATGTTGTACTCCGGGTGTCTGAGACAACTCTGAAGAATCGCCGACGTTCACCGATGCGACGTGTGATTGCCGATCCAAGCACTAAAAACACCCGCCTGGTTCTGTTATGGCATCCACCGTAAGAACACTGAGCAGGCGCTATTCGTGGCGCCCGGGGAAACAGCGCTTTGGATCACTGGAAGACGTCGAATGGCGAGCTCAGGAGTCTCAGGAGGCTCAGAGTTCAGATGTACTCTTCTTACTGAAGCAATGACTATAATGTTTGGTGAAGGAGGCGCTTCTTTCGTGTGAATTCTATTCCATAATTGGGCCATATAGGGCCCGTTCATACGCTTCGCGACGGCAGCGACTCGTTGCCCATGCAAAACATGCAAATCGATTAAACCTATCGGTTGCCGCTGAAATCTTTTCATACTTTCCCGGCGCTGCCGCCGCTCCAGTCGCTCTTGTCGCCTGTTCATACTTCGTGCCGGCGACGGAAACGACAGGAGAGCCTAGAGCGACGGATAGAGCGTGGAGTACGTAATTGCACCACAGTACACTGGTGTTCGAAGGAAACAATTCCTATTCTGCTATTCTTCAGATCAAGATAAGGTATGCTATTATACTTCTTCTGAGGCCGAGATTGATGAAGTAAGGATTATGACTGTTTGCTAGTGTCTGTGTTGACCGATTGATTGACAGGAAATAGGCATTATGGTGCAATTACGTACACCACACTACGCCAGTCGCCCCAGTCGCCCTTGTCGCTCTTCTCGTTCTCGTCGCCTGTTCATACTTTCCCGGCGTTGCCGTCGCTCCAGTCGGTCTTGTCGCCTGTTCATACTTCTCGCCGGCGACAGAAGCGACAGGAGAGCCTGGGGCGACGGATGGAGTGTGGAGTACGTAATTACACCATAGAGCACTAGTGTTCGAAGGCAACGATTCCTATTCTGCCATTCTTCAGATCAAGGTAAGGTGTGCTATTATACTTGCTTTGAGTGGCAGATTGTTGAAGTAGGTATTATGACTGTTTACTAGTGTCTGTGTTGACTGACTGACTAGCCGACACGAAATAGGCGTTATGGTGCAATTACACCACACTACGCCCGTCGCCCCAGTCGCTCTTGTCGCTCTTGTCGTTCTCGTCGCTTGTTCATACTTTCCCGGCGCTGCTGTCGCTCTCGTCGCTCTTGTCGCTGCGTCGCGAAGTATGAACAGACCCAAAAGTGTCGCACAAGGGGCTACACGCTCACACACTTGTCTGCAAGTCAATCCACAAGCTACTTTCCAGGTCAATTGAAAGAAAAAGGGCACTTGTCGTGAATGCGGCCTACATTTGGGGAGAATACAAACCCCTTGAACGTATCGATTTTTGCTCGCTGCAAGTTCTGTATTCTTAGTCTTTCTTTCAGTTTATGGATTCAGAAATTCAATAAAAATATCTACTCAAATAAAAAGAATGAAGAAGGAATTTTATTAAACTAAAATGAAATTTTCGAAATAAGGAAGGCGAGCGGATGCTAAGAGGATCAATCGATTCCTTTTCAAAATGAACGGTTAGTGTCCTGATTGGTCGACGCCTGTTCGATCTGTATGATTTGTTTTGTTGTGATTGGCTAGTGCATCGCCGCCTCCATAGGCCAAATTAACGACTTGATATAAAAACGTTAATAGTTGCCGCGAATGGTATCATTTGTGAGATGCGTACTCAGTGAATGGTCAGAGTCCTGTTAGGCCGGCGCGCTTTCAGTGATTAGCTGGCATGCTGGTGGCTCCCCATGTAGGCCACATCAACGACTTGTACCAAGTAGGTTAAAGATTGGCAGTAATCGATGCCTCCGTCAGGTGCGTGATCACTATGTGGTGTCCTTATAGAGCGGCGCGCTCTCAACCTGTCCTCTAATTGGTTGTGATGATTGGTGCGTTTCCTTCTCCACATGTAGGCCACATCAACGACATGTTCCAGAAAAGGTTCATGGGTTGCACTAATCGACCCCTTCTCGAGATGCTTGATCATTGTACACTCAGTCTCCTGATTGGTCGGCACGTGTTCGGTCTGTACTCTGATTGGATGTACCTTCCCGACTCCAAATGCAGGCCACATTAAGGTAATGCTCCAGAAAAGTTAATAACTCGCGCAGTACATCCGTTTGTCAGATGCGTCACAAACCTGCCTTAAACCTAGGTTGTGAGGGCTATTTCACTACGTATTTGCGATTTCACGATCGCTTGATTATGCATACCTGCAGTACGGCACTCATGTGGCCGTTAATTTTGCGACGACGCACGTAGGGACAAATTGACAAACAGATGGAGCAGTAGCAGTGAGCTCTGTCATCAATAAGTACATGGTTATAGTCTGCGACAGAACGACGGCAGTGACTGGTATACTGTAAAAGTATACGTATCGATTTTTTCGGCGGACTATGAACACGGCCTAAAAGGCGACACATTCTGGCTTGTAACTTACTGTCCTTATAGCTTTTGCATGCATCATTCAAGACGAGCAAGTGTAGCGCAATAGGAGAAGGCGCCGGCTCTCACCTGCACCAGGAATCGATTACCACCGTGACTGAAGCCTGTCATCCCTTTGGGCTTGATGAATTGATGCCAGAGACTCGTATGGGAACGGTAGGGGAGTGACTTCTCCATCTTCTGGTCACTACAAGGCATTGTTCGATTTCAAATCACCTCGAGGGATATGCCATAGAAGTGGAGTGCATGGCGTATCCCATAAGGGGTATTCTTTCCAGGTAATCAAAGGCTGCTTGGCGCCGCCGTCACTTCCACAACGCCAATAAAAGCATCTGAAGACCTCAGGACGTCGCATAGTATCTGACTATCCAAGCATGGAAGGATGAAGCCAGTCCTCTGTACGAATTCGGAACGACGATCCGTAAGAAGCCCGTCGCCATACGTAGCGGCAAATGGAGCGGAAGCATCGTTGATGCTTAGCGCCACGATTCATGTCCTCCGTTTCAGGACATTATCACCACAGACCGTTCGACAACGTCGTTTTCCGACGTTCGCGAATTCCATTCTGTTGACGAGGATTTGGCGCTGGAGCGGTTCTTGCGGTTCGTAATGGCTAAGCGGATCTCGTACGATTCCGACGAGAAATGGAACGACGAGGCTTGGAGATGGGTTCGATGGAACTCATTCAGTGGCCTTGGAGCGGAACGTCTTCACAAGAAGTCTGCAGAAGCCATCCATAGGTCCAGTGAACCCTACAGACCAGAGCTTCTTGCGACAACTAAGGATACATTGAAACATACCGGCAAGAGGTGTTATGGAATGCGTGGCGCATCCAAGACAACATTCAGCGTTAACCATTTCGTTCAATTCCTTAGTTAAATCAGTCACAGTGCGCTTTCTGACCAACTGAACATACAGCAACAAATAAAAATATTCAATTTTCATGTCGAATTAAACTTTTTCAAAATGGACACTCTCCTAGGCAGTCTTGTCACTTTTGAAGCAAACTGAATATTTTCCAAATCAAAAATATTGGGTTCATCGAAAAGTCTAGCAACACTAGCACAACAATATTACAATACAATGCAATATAATAGAAAATACAAAAACTCGGTCCACGATATATTCCCATCCAAGTCTAAGATCCTGCCCCATCTTTTAGGGAGCCTTTCAATTTCTTTCCGCCAGAATTCTCAGGGTTGTGAGGAAAAGAATTCCGAAACCTCCATTTCTAGTTGACGTCGATCATCGAACTCTCCGCCTCGATGATGCTGCTTCAGAGCTCTGAGCAAGTGGTAGTCAGAAGGAGCGAGGTCTGGAGAGTACGGTGGATGGGGCAGAACTTCCCAGCCCAACTCCTGGACTTCCTATCGACTCACTTTTGCGACATGAGGACGCGCGTTGTCGTGCAGCAGGTGGACATCTTCTCGTTCTGGACGTTTTTGGCGCATGGCGTCGTCCAGCTCTCGAGCTGGGTAGCGTAGACAGATGCGGTGACTGTGGTCTCACTCTTCAGCAACTCCCAGTAAAGCAGGCCTTCTGAGTCCAACAGAGGGGCGTCCGGAACGAGGTCGACCTCGAGAGACATATCTCCAGCCTTGAAGCGCTGATACCAACGGGCTACTGTGGAGTAGTGAATGACTTCCTCGTTGAATGGATGTTGGAGGCCGCAGTCCTTGCGGAATGGCCGTGCTGAAGTTCGTAGTAGACGGTAGATCGTAGGATGCTGCTGCTTATCGCTAACATTGCTGCTGTATTCGTACTCGACGAGGCCTTCTACAGTATGCTCGAGGAAGCTTCGAGAATATACTGTGACGTCACCACACAGGATCAGTACTGTAAGAGCTTCAACAAATTTAACAGGTAGTCGCGTACGGTGTTGCAAGACTTTTCGATCAAACGTTTCTTTCACATTTAAATAGAGACTCTCTAAGACTAATTTTTTTGTTCAAGGAAATTCCAGTATTGCTTTCTTTGAAATTCTTCGATGCATATCTGCATTAATAAGTGAACACACTGTTTGAAATTTTACAGAAATCGGTACATGTCGCGAAAATAAGCAGCATTGGGAGGTTAGTTCGCGCTAGCCAATCAGGTCGAATGATCGAATGGGCGTGCCATTCAGAGATGAGATGTAAATACGATCGATACCCCAATTAGTTGGAGTGTGTTCGGTTGATGCTGTTCTTTGTTATATTGGCCGGCGCGATCCCATCTCCCAATGCTGTCCACCTTCGCGACATGAACCTAGAAATCTTATTTTTGAGGAAAAATGATGAGTTCAATTTTGTTTCAAAGCGAAAAAGAGTAGTAGCCATTTAGTGCAGTAAAAAAAGAGATCGCGCCATGCTCTCGACTAGACCGTCGCGTCGTTTAGTTTACTGAATGCGTAGGCCCTAGTTTATACCAGGGGTGCACACGAAATTCTGGGCGTTAAATTTTCTTAACGAAATTTTTTAACGGAAAATTTTCGTTAAATTTTCGGTAAATCGTTAAATTTCGTTAAAAAATACATTTAGCTGTAAACCATTATTTCAACTAAGAAGAAGGAAAACCTTATACGTTTCAACTTCAAGAGGTCAACAGCTAACGTTCAAGGAAGTAAGTGCAACACGGCAATGTAAAATAAACAAATCATCATCAACAAACACGAAAAATAAACACGCCTTCAGCTACAAATTATCTACAGGGCAAAGAATAAGAACAACTATGGAATTACCATTCAAGGCAAGATGATCATCGGTAAGGCATCATGAAATGTGCGATCAGGCAGGTACCCGGAGTTCCACCCTTTCCTTGTTCTTTTGCTAGACTGTTCTACGAACATGTGCAATCTCCGTGAAGGCACCAGCCCATTAAGTATAGAAAGAATGAATAAAAGCACAGTAAAAACCCCTTCAGCGGAATGTTAACACGTTGACGAACGCACAATTTTTGATTGCCTGGTGCGTGGGACCAATCATATTTTTGCAACGTCGGGACAGTGATACGACATCGTGTCACACGATCCCACACTGCCGAGAAGGTGTGACACGCTGTCTTCGTGTTAACGTTCAGAAAAGATAGCTTTCCAAGTTTTTGTTGTTAGCGTTTTTGTAAAATAGCTTAAAATACGTCGAATACGTCCAGCGGCCGAAAACATTCGCTCCGTCTCGACTGCTTCAGGTGGGCGAAAGTAGTTTGAGGTGAGAATAGGCATATCTTACGAGGTTAGACCAGTATCTTTGTGAATTCGTTGACCTGCTTGGAGACTCGGCGAAAAAATTTCTAGCTCCAAAGTACATTAAAGGATAAGGGTAAAGGATGGCGATACTCAATCCCTTTGGGATACGCCGCTCATTCTACTTCTACGGGATACCCTGGAGATAATGGCTTGCGGTGGGCAGCCGATGAAGAAATCAGCGCTCTGTCTTTCCCAGGCAAGTTCGGTACCAATTCACCGACCCCAGAGGGATCGAAGGCTTGGTTGTCCTGGGCGAGAAATCCCGAAGAAGGACCAGCAACCTGGTATAGGGTGCACGCGACAGCCAGCACCTCCTCCGACTGCGCTACACGTGCCCCCAAAATGTATTATTTCTAAAAATTCAAAACGAATTGAATTGATAAAAGCATCAAAATATTCTTGCTGATTTCAATAGTTTTCCAGGAACAGTCCTAATCAGGAGGAATAGACCTGCAACATTAGAGAATACTGAGGGTAAAGTGATAAACTTACTGAGAAAAAAGTCCGTTAAAAATTCCGTTAAATTCCTAAAAATTTCCGTTAAGTCGTTAAGCCAGATTTTACCGAAAAATGCCGTTAATTCGTTAAATTCGTTAAATCGTTAACCGTTAAATGTGCACCCCTGGTTTATACTTGCGCCGCTGGGCGGCGCGGCACGATGGTCAAGATAGATATCGACCGGGCGGCGCGAAAAATCGATATCTATGGCGGTCATGGTGCCGCGCCGCGTGGCAGCGCAAATATAAACTAGTGCTCAATGCCGTCTATATACTTGAAACAGCAAAAGGAAGATATGTGTGTTTTCTACAATGTTTTTCGTCATACCGTTGATAAACGTGTGACTCGACGCGAACCGAATTTTTGCCATTAATCAAATTAAAGTTGTAGCTAACTAAACGGATGCATGTCGCGCGCCTCCCTTCTTTTAACATGATGAAAATTTCTGCTTTTCTATACTTTAGAATAAGCTTCAAACCACAGTTTTCCTTAGAAATGAAAATCTTATAAAATTTTAAGCATGGCTCGGGGAGGGGAGAGCTCACCATCTAGCATAGCCCTTTACAAATTATTTGTGTTGTATGAAATTAAAAATTTCATGCAGCAATGGTGTGTTCAACTGCTATGGTGGGCTGAGCTAAGCCAAATGTCGGATGTAATTAAAGATACATGTGCCTTCCCAATAGTGCAGTTAACCACCGACTAAAAGGTGACCTCCCCCCCCCCCACCTTCCCGAGCCTCTATCCGCCAAAAATTTAAAAGAAAGAGCTTTAGGGAAAATTTTCTGGTCAAAAAATTATTTATCTAGTCTCCAGTTCAGTCGGAGACGCTCATCTTCATTTGGAAGATGTTCGAGTTGATTTCCAAAGCTTCAAGCCTGCTTAGAAGAGTGTACAACTTGATTTTAAAAGTGTTCGACGTCGAAAAAACGAAAAGATAGACCGAAACTAAGGATTCCAAACCTTATCTAAACAATACGTGTGGAAAGCGTGGCGAGTTTGACGTCTTTCCCAAAAACCCCTTTTAAATTCCCGCCTAAATCTGGTAAACTGTAGGTCTTAGACCGCTCACCTGTAGGTCGAAATGAGGTCACCTGCAATTACATTGTTAGTTCACCCATTCTTCACCTGCAGGTGAACTCACCCAGTGTCTGAGACTTGACATGAACTCAGACACTGGGAGAGTTCACCTGCAGGTGAAAATGACGTATTTTGACGTCACAGTTGACCTGTAGGAGCTATTTTCGGGCGGAGTTTCAATGAGCGGTCTACTACCGGTCTAGCGAAAATACGTCATTTTTAAAGTGACGTATTTTCGCTTGCTACTGTACAAGTTCTAGTGTGATAAGCACTAGACTACGGCAGAGATGCTACCGAAGTGATTCCATTGTTGTTTACAGTCTACTAACTCCCCCTCGATAAAACCAGCAGACGGTCTCAGTTCATTCCACTCGCCCGCCAGTGCTGATGGCTTTCGGCGAACGGCTACAGTTCGTGCACTTTTGGCGTTTCGAAGTGCAGTCGACGTTCTCGATGAGGGACGCGGACAACTTCTGCACCATCCACGGGCCACGTATCTATGAGTGGTCCGTTGTTGTATACGAGTACGGTATCGTTACAGTATACAGCACTGATCGATGCTCGTTTCAGGTGCATTCGAATTGATCGAGGCGACACCTTTGGCTTTCGGAGCCTCGAGAATCGCGGGATCGAGGTGGGGACCTAGGTTAAAGTTTTGCGCTGAAAAAAAGGAGACCTGGCGAAGCTTTATGGGATCTATCCTAGTCGGGGAGGGGGGGGGGGGCGATTCGACTCTGTACGTTCGAAAACGGCGACGAAATTGCAAGGCGTGGCGCATTTCTAGCGGGGTTTTTTTATTCCCTAAGAACACCTTCACACCCCTGTAGAAGTTCGCCTTTACACCTTGGGGTTTCCATTAGGCTCTCGAGCTTTATTGCTCCTCCCCCCCCCCCCCCCCCCCAACTAGGACTGTACCAAACTTGGCCGCAGAGAGCCGCATCATTTGCATTTGTTCTGTGGTTCTGTGCGGGAACACTGCGACACCGCATCCGCTTTGCTTCCTGCCGACGCGGAGGAGATCACGTAGCTGGGCAAAGGAAGCGATTTTGAATCAATCCTAATCGGAGGGGGCATATGGTGATTTGCGTCTCCATACCCTCCTTTGAATTTCTACGAGAGATTCAGCTGCTGTCTCATGATATGATAATTAAAATATAAATTTAGTGGATATTGTTGTGTGACATGGGATGACCTGCGCAATTAGCATTTTACGGTCGCCCCCTCCCGACTAGGATAGATCCAGCGATTTCAACTTTTAAAAATATAGTTTTAGAATTGAAAAACTTTTTACATCTGAGTTTATTGAATTAAAGCAATCCTAACTTTTGAATGAAATATTATTAAAACATTAAATGATCAGTTCACCTTTTGTCCAAAAAATTTTTTCTGCAATTCTAATCAGGAGTTTCCACCTGGTGTCCTCGTAAAAAATTAAGGTAAAAATAGAAATAAAACATGGAGCATAAAATACTACAACAACGCCGAACTTATGTCCTCTAGTTCTGATAATTGCTCGAATCGGTGCACAAAACAGCATTCCTAATTGAGGGGGATGGTGAAAGAACACGGTAGAATGAAACGGAACCTGAAACAAATTCGAACATCTCTACCTATCGTCACAGTCAAGCAGATGACGCGCACTTGTCTGGTCAGGAGACGCGTAAGGACATGGGGTGACACAAGGGATCGTTTATTGATTATTATGACCTCCCCCCCCCCCCCCGATTAGACCCGCACCTAAAATCATATTTAAACCTTGAATCCTCAGATTTCTTTTGATCCAAAATCATTTTTAGGTACACGTGTAGTCGGGATGCTCTGCCTAATATTCACTTCAAAATTATGATAGGAATAAAAAAATTATGCAACGTTAAGTGCAACATTCAAAGCAAAGTGTGAAGTCTTGAAATCTCAAATTATTTAATTAAACCCTATTTTCAAAAAGTAAAGGAAATATTTTAATCATGGAAGGGTAAAAAAGAATTTACACAGAATGAAAGAGGACCAGGAATAAATTCCAACAACGCTGCCTATCGCCACAATCAAGCAGTTGACGCGCACTCGTCTGTCCAGCTTACGTAAGGACATGATATGACAAGTGGGACGCGCTAGCGCGAAGACATGCGAGGACTAATTGATTATTCTGACCCCTCCCCTCCCCCTCCCCCCCAACTAGACTTGCACCTATTTTTATTTACTTTTTTCAAAATTTTGAACGTTTTTTTAACTGCTGGACCTACTTTCAGCTATCCGTTGAACCAACAATACGAGCCTTCAACACACGTCTACCAGCCGACTCAACGTGCACCTTCAACCTTATGGTGATCGACCAGAACACGAACAAGGGTATGGTAGTATTGATCGGTTCCTTAAACATTATATTAGGGCGTTTTTTTTTTGCATTAGTAGCAGTACTGATAGTTGTGGTGTCTAAGGTGACGCAATCTGTCATAATCGCGCAAGAGCTGCTTTAATAGCCTTCCTAATTGAGCGTGGGCAGACTGAATGTGTGTGTAAAATTGTGTAGAGTTGCAGACTCTTTCCATATCATCGCCAGCTTGCGCGTTTCAAAATGCCCGAGACGCAACTCTGCACACATTCTACGCTGCTCTCCCCTCTATCCAGATTCTTCTAAGCGTGATAGTCGTCATTGTGACCTAAAAGGTTGGAAGGTAATGTGCCAGCCAATCACAACCAATCAGAGCACCGACCGAACACGCGTCAGCCAATCAGGGACCAGATTCATCAACGACTTACAGAGATTTAACGGAGAAATTACAGCCAATTCTTGAACATTTCACCATATCGCCTGTTGATAAGCCGCATTAATTCGCGTTTTTCAAGAATTCCGGTTGTAATTTCTCCGTTAAATCTTTGTGAAGTCGTTGATGAATTCGGCACCCAGGCTCGAGGTTGGCACGTCCCATACGATTTACGGCCCGATTTATACGAAGCGACTCGCTCTCTACTCCGCATGTAGGCCACATTACCGACTAGTACAGTTTAAAGCCGACGATATTTCAGTGTTGCTGAAAGCTCGTCCACAAGTCTGTCCAGTGATCGATGAACCTCACGGAAATCGTGGCTACTACGTGCCGCAGGCATCCGACTTGGGACTGATGCTGCAGAAGATGCTCAGGGGCAACGAATACTTTGGTATGAGTATCGATTTTATTGATTTTTAGCTAAAAATTGCCGCAAATGTTAGTGAAATGACTCAGTTCATGGGCGCATAAGGGCCAGGAAGAATTTTCAACGTCAACTAGTCTAGTATTATTGGTAGCTAAAAGGTTCTAAGCATTTATAGTTGGGGGAACGCAAAAAGCGCAAAGGAAGATAGCAGATTCCACTTGGCGTAGCCCCCACGATAGCGATTATAACTAAACACTTACTGCCGTCTGATTGTTCCCGCGCGCTTGCTACAGTATCCTCCAACCTGCACATCACATAAGCCGTTGTCATAGGAGCTCGTTTGTGTCAATGAACGCGCAACCCTACAGACACCTCTAGGAAGATTAAAATCCATCCATGTTGCTTGTGCTCAAACCGCTATCGTCGCTCAAAGAGGATTGCGCATCGATCGAATGTCTACGTGGACGCCAACGCGATCCACGACGCAACGGCAGCAACCGCACGCTATAGTATCCCGCAAACCTGCACACCAACCCGCAATTCGAATGGTAGTAGGTGATTAGTCATAAGTAAGACCGCATTTCCACCCCCCCCCCCCAACTAGGACTATACCAGGAAGTCTTTATAGGCCATATGTGTGAGCTGACGTCCACGTTGAGCATACCGCTATCGGCATTCAACTTGGACGACATCGAGAACGTCGCGCCTCGTCCTCCATCCGTGCCAGACTATCGCTTCCGAATGCTGTTTGATCGGTAGGTTCAACGGTCGTAGTAAGTTCCGTTTATACTACGCTGCGCAGCGCTTCATAGTGAGATTTATCGATATCGATTGCCGCGCAACCTAGTCAATATTGATCGTTTTCACTACGACGCGCGAAATGGAGTATAAACGGGGTCATAGCATGATCTCCCTTATGGTAGCTAAGGCTAGTTCAAGAATCTCTGAACACAGGTCTCGTCTGGACTTCACGATTCGCTGTCGAGACGGCGACATCCAAGTGGCTAAGGAGGGCATATTTCTGGCTTCGGAGTACTTTCGTGACTATCTGGAGTCGGCCGCTCATCAGACGGATGCGAATTTCGGCGACGTGAATAAGCAGGCTGTTCTGATGGTAGGGCGTACTAACGTCAAGGCGGTTTTCCATACATATTTTATCTATTTGAAAAATATAGCTTACAGTGCCAGAGTGACCCAGCGGCATGGGACCGCTTCTTGCAACCCAAAAATAAAAATTTGGCTCTTGTCGTTAATGTGGCCTACATGTGCAGGAAAAGTGCGACGTCTGCACGGTCGATGCTGTGATTGGTCAGTGCGTTCACTTCCCTTTCCTTCCTCCAATGTAGGCCACATTAACGACTAGTGTCGAAATTTTTAATAGAAAATATAGCCAGCAAAAACTAAAAACAAATGGGAACGAATTAGGTACTCAAATGTTTTTAATGAGAAGCGTCTCAGCGGGAATGCTTCATGTTCTAGGCGCTGACGTTCACGTTGACTGGAACAGTGGCACCACCTCCGTTGCTCACCCCTTCGCTTGTGAACGACATCATCGAGACGGCTCGCAGGTGAGTACAATCTCCGGACCAGTGTCTAATGTTGGATGACATTTAACAGTTAAGGATTGAACAATTTTAACGGGTTAACGGCATTTTCCGTTAAAATCTGGCCCAACGACTTACCGGAACTTTTAACGGATTTTTTTTGGATTTGCACTGAATGGCACATGTATCGATAAATTAGATGTTCTCATTCTAGTGATATATGGAGGGAATTTTCGGAAAAATATGAAAAATGCTACTGAAAATCATTGAGAACGAAAAAAGGGGCTCTTGAACACCAGGAGGGAAATCCCTGAGGTCGGATTCATCAACGACTTTCAAAGGTTGCAACGTTACGCTAGCTGCTTTATGAGGGATGTTTTCAGCTCCTTGTTATGCTTTTTTTTTAGAAAAGTAGAATAATTTCTCTTCGTTGCAGATCTCGCACGTGCTTGGACCCATTATCGCTGCGTCGAGCACAATCCCTTCCATAAATAGGCCTACTCTCTTGGATGATAGCGCAATACTGATCACATTTCAATGGTGGCATTTCCTTTCGTAGGCTATTCCACAAGACTCCTCAACTTTCTGAATGGTGTTCTCATTTTTTACTACCTCCTGTTTTTACTTCTTCTATCACTTATCCTTATTTGACGTAGTATCTGTTAATGCTCTTCCTCGACATACCTCAATTCCTCTGGTGCAGCAGATGCCTACACTATACCTCTCAAAAGTGTTAAATTCTATCAATCCGGAAAGCTCAGGTGCAGCAGGGTTTTTATCGACTCTCCTTGGCTTATAAGCAATTTCCCCTCATACCTAATTTTTTATTCTTCTAGAAAAAATAATATATCAAGACTTATTTAACCTTATGTTATAATGTTATACCCAGTTTTTGCTCAATACTCTTATCTGATTTTATCTCAACGCTTTATCTCCTCCGCAGGTCTCCTTAGTAGGCTATCGCCTAGGGTGCGTAGTAGTTTAATAAGGTTCTTGATATAGGGAACCCGTCCCGGTATTGCTATGCCAGTTGCGTGCCTATTAAGTCGTAGCTCTCAAAGAGGAGCGACCGTTCAAGCTATATAATATAAATCAAGGATCATCAGTTCCTATTAGGTTGTAACGAATTCAACGGCACTGGCTCGCGCCATTTTTTGGCGCGTCTTTACGCGTTTGATCAAGAACAAACCGTAACATGTGACATATCATTTAGAAGCGCAAACTTTGCTCTACCGGTGAGAACCAAACTTTCTATGTAAAAGTGGGAAAATTTTAGAGTTTTATTGACTTTTTTGCAGATGGACAAAAGGGTAATCCGAGGCATTTACTTGTATGAATTCAAGCTGGACACTACAGCTAAGGAGGCGGACGAGAAGATCAACGCCGCATTCGGTCAAGGATGTTCCACAATTCGGACGGCGTATCGTTGGTATCAGAAGTTCCGGAATGGAGATGAGAGCTTGGAAGAACATGAAGGTCGTGGGAGGCATAGCGATGTTGATGAGGACAAGCTGAGAGATGTGGTAGAGGAGGATCCACATAAAAGTACCAGGGAGATAGCGAAGGTTCTTGGCGTCAGTCGCAACACAGCTGCCCGGCATCTGAAGGAAATTGGAAAGACCAAAAAGCTGGAAAGATTGGTGCCTCACGAGCTGTCTGAGGAGCAAAGAAACCGACGACATGAGATCTCGTCCGCACTGCTTCTACGGAACGAAGCGGACCCATTCCTTGATCGCATCGTAACCTGTGACGAGAAATGGATAATGTACGAGAACAGGCGACGATCGGCACAGTGGGTGGACAGCGATGAGAGCCCCAAGGTTTCTGCGAAGCCGGAATTGCACCAAAAGAAAGTAATGGTGACAGTATGGTGGTGTTCGCTGGGAATTATTCACCACAGCTTCCTCCCTCCCGGTGAATCCATCACGGCAGAGAAGTACTGCATTGAAATTGAAGAAATGATGAAAAAGTTGAAGGATATCCGGCCGGCCTTGGTAAACCGAAGGCGAGTTCTCCTTCTGCACGACAATGCTCGCCCCCATGTAGCACGAATGACGTTGCAGAACTTGAATGAGCTGAGCATTGAAACTCTACCACATCCTCCGTTTTCTCCCGACCTCTCCCCAACAGACTACCATTTCTTCAAGCATCTTGGCGACTTCTTGGCAGGGAAAATATTCAAATACCAACAGGATGCCGAAAGTGCCTTCGAAGATTTCGTCAATTCCAGAACTTCTGATTTTTATGCTACTGGGATAAAAAAGCTTGTGTCATGTTGGCAAAGATGTGTAGAATCAGAAGATTTTTATTTCGATTAATAAGCTTGCCTACAAGCCGAGACATTTACTGTTTCAATTTACAGTGGTTCAGTGCCATTTATTTCGTTACAACCTAATAATTACATTTCTAACTCTTATACATTTTAGCTACCTTCAATCAGCTGCTTTTTTGCTTTCTGGGTTATCTTTCGGATCACACAAGTAGAGCCGCAGGGTAGACCTGCCTTCCTTTCCCACATTTTTAGTACGGTTGAATCATTACCTCAGAGTAGTATATTTCCCAGCTTTCGAAAATCATGAGGTGTTTTAGAAACAGCATTATTTACAGGGCAGTCAATTCACCTCAGTCTTCTACTCTTGTTGTGTTCTTGATTTGTTTTATCCTTGTTCCTTTTATTGCGTTCTGACATTATGATGGTGTTCGTCCTTCATTGTTCCTAACATTTTTCCATTGTGGCGCACCCATGTGTGCATGAAATAAATAAATAAATAAATAAAGACTTACATGACTTTAACAGAGAATTCACAGCGGAAAACTCACGATCAGATAACGCGGCTTATCGCTCACCATATCGCTTGATAAGCCGCGCTATCAGGGACTTCGGTTGTAATTTTCTCCGTTAAATAGTTGTAAGTCGTTGATGAATCCGGCCCATGGATCGCCGTCTAGATTTGACAGTCTCCAAGAAGGTCAAATCATTTAAACAATTTGCTATGACTTCCTTCGAAAATTTATAGTTCACCTGTCCCGAAAAAGCGAACACAATTTTGAAATTTTGCGAAATTTTTCTGTTTCTTAATGAAAAAAGAACGCTTTTAAGACTATTTCAAGGTGCAACAATGCAGCAATTTTGTTGAATTGCAATGAGAGATTGCGTTTTCACTTAATTGATAGTTTAGGTTTTATTTATTAGAGCCGCAAAGTGAACATATGTCTGTTTTCTACCAGTTTTCAGTTTTACCGTTGACTATTCTAGTCGGGGAGCGGCACGTAACTAAAATTTATGGCTCAAAGGGGACAAGATAGGACCCAAAAGACAAACAAATGAAAAGATCACCGCGGTTTAAAGGCAAGGCGTATTGAAATACAGCTGACGGCCGCCAGTCATCTATTATCCCGAATCCATCTTGGTGAGGGGGCACATAGCATTGTCTCCTTACAACCGATTTTTTTAAATGAATTTTGTCAGCTTAGGAACTACTTTGTATTGTAGAACCCGCTCCGTGAATCCCAAGTCAATTTGTTGCGTAATTTTTAGTTATGTGCCCCTCCTCGACTAGAAGAGATCGCTAGTGCGTAACTTCACGCAAACATAATTGTTACTATCAATAAAATGAAAGTTGCACCGTGCTACACGAGTGCGCGGCGCGACTTCTTCCTAAAATACGCCTATATTTGCATGTTTCTGCACTTTAAAATGAGCATAACAGTATTTTTTCTTGAAATAAGACATTTTATGGACGCTGTAATCACTTTTAGTGGCAGGCGAGTAATGCATTTTCTAAGAAAGTCACAGATAGCCATTCAAATCGAAAATTTCTCTTTACCTTTGCAGAGAGACCTACGATTAGTTTAATTTGGAAAATTATGTTGGTATATAAAGCACTTCCTCTGATTTCTTCGTTTGAAGCAATACGTAGCAGTACGTAGCTCCCCGTATTTTTCACGAAATTTAACGACTTAGCGAAAATTTTTCGTAAAAATTAATTAAAAAACTTCACAATCAGAATTTCATGTTCATCCTTGGTCTGAAACCCATTCAGAATTTCTTTTTGGTCATTTTCATGCTCTGCAGCTTCGTTTCGAACTCGATCTGCATGCATGACGTAGCCTAAAGCCTGCTCCTTTCAGGTTACGAGCACTGAACTTTCCGAGGCTCCGAAATTCTCTGGAGGCTGAGGCTGTCAAATGGGCAATAAAGGTGACTAGACGCCTTAGTGTTTAGGGTATGGGAATAACCTCATCTGTTCATAGTCCAAGTTGGCCTTCCGTCTGCTGAATAGGTGAACTACGTTCTACCCTAGAGGACCCATTTCAGAGCGACGTTAAAATTGAAAGTGCGCTGTTTTACGAGAACGCCTCCGGAGTTCCGAGCTTCGCCGACGTTTGAAGATCAGAGACGCTGTCGCGTGGGCCAAGTTGTCGAAAATTAGGTGGGCTGGCCACGAAATGCGCTTCGCAGACACTCGCTGGACGAGAGCCGTTACCGACTAGATCCCGCGGGATGTCAAGAGAACACCGGGACGCCCACCAACGCGTTGGACGGACTTCTTCGTGAAAGCCCTGAACGACCGATATGACGCTCTTCGTGTCACTCAAGCGAGGAGAATCAATTGGAGCACTCTGGCACGCGACAGGGCCGAATGGAGACGCTGCTGGCGCCCGCTCGAGCAAGTCGATGATCAACGGGACGACAGGTGATACAGGTGATACAGGTGAAAATCTGAGCTTGCCATCAAGAGGACCGTTTTATGTGCACAATTTTTTCTAGCGGGGAAAGACCACCCTTTTCGTGTTTGCTTCGCTTTTCTAACGGTTGTCCCCTCCGACTAGGAGGGTCAGCCTATGCACTAATTACAGGTAAGTGGAGGAACTAGTCGTTAATGGTGCCTAGGAGAAGACGCATTAAATCAAACCGTCCGCAATAATAACCTTGCTACTCAGAAGGTGCCTGCAGGTCGATGTCCCGATTGGCTGGCGTGTGTTCGGTCGGTGTTCTGATTGGTTGTAATAGGCAGGGGCGTTCCCGCCTCTCTACATAGGAAACTCAGCCACAATTTCTCACCACACTGAAGAAGGAATTCACCTGTATCACCAGTGGTCCCGTTGATCATCGAGTTGCTCTAGCGGGCGCAACACAACGTCTCCATTCGTCACTGTCCCGTGCCAGAGTGCTCCAATCGCTCCTCCTCGCTCGAGGGGCATATCGGTCGTTCAGAGCTTTCACGAAGAGGTCCGACCAACGCGTTGGTGGGCGTCGTGGTGTTCTTTTGACCTCCCGCGGATTCCAGTCGGTGGCAGCCCTCGTCCAGAAGGTGTCTGCGAAGCGCATTACTTTGCCGGCCCACCTAATTTTCGACGACTTGGCCGAGCGACGGTGTTTCTAATCTCCGAACGTCGACGAAGCTCGGAGCTCCAGAGGCCTTCAGACACTTGCGCGAGTCGTGAAGAAAGAATTACTCTATAAAAAGGCCGGCATCACTTTCAACAGGTCTCCATGAAATTACGAAGAGTCTGGATACATGGCTCATTGGTGAAGAATTTTTCAAACGGCCACAACCTTGACGATGCATAGTCATTTTACTGTTGAATCCACTCCTGTGAGCAAAGATTGGCAGCTGCTGAACTGGTCTGCCTAAGCACTAATATTAGTGAGTCACTGAGGAATTTCATTGTCGGCGAGGCGAACGTCTTCGGTGAAAAATGCTGGAGACAAATAAAGCAGTACGAAACCGGTCCGTATGTAATTTGAAGTGATTCTGAAGTGTCAACGCTATTCCTGAACGCCTTGGCTGTCAGAGAAAATGTGAAACGGTCAGGGAATCGCTCAGAGACGGGTTCTAGGGCCAGTGAGTTTCAATTGAGTGGTGGTTTGTTTTTGAGGCATTTAGAGCGCGATTTCTGGATCTATCCTAATCGGAGGGGGAATGTAGTGATCTGCATCTCTAATTGCTTGCTCTACGAAACCTTCAACTGCTCTGTGATCATGCGAAGGCTTTTATTTAAATTCAGGCCATTGGTTGAGTGCTATAGGATGACGCACGCATCTGACACTTCACGGTTGCCCCCCTCGACAAGGATAGATCCTGGTTTTCTCATAGGTTGGTTAGTGACCCACCTAGGACACACTAGTTGTCTTAGCACCATTAGAATTAATCAAATAAGCGCCAGCCTTGTTCGTCTCTGTCATGTGCCAAAGTAGCCCAGTGGATGCTACTCATTAGATGAGGCTCAAGCACGTCTAGTTTGTCGTTGTGGGCTTCGGCACCGTCTTAGCGAGCCTCTCAGGGTTCTACTGATGTCACTCTGCCACAGTTCAACGAGAAGTTCGCCGAATTCGTTCCAACTGCAGTAAAAAGGTGCTCTTAATCGAATGGGCCCAGTCCGATGGCGAATGCAGTGACTGTGTATGTCTGCTTCCTACCTGGAAGATCGTCATAGGCAGTTTTGGCAAGGGAGCTGAAAAAAAAACTTGTCGTTAATGTGGCCTACATGCAGTAGGCGAGACGCGCCAGACTTGTCGGGCGTTAATAGCGGTCGTGCTACCCAGATGGAACGTGTATGGTCTGTGCCATGATTGACTGGCGCGTGTTCGGTCGGTGTTCTGATTGGTTGCGATAGGCTAGCGCGTTACCGGCTCTCATATAGGCCACACTAGCGACTAGTACCTTTGCGGTGCATCTTCAATCCAAAAATTGTTCCAGCTTTCTTAAAAGCGTGATTTGATTTGGAAAGTGTTAATTTTGAAAAAAAAAACTAACCAATTTGAATTTTAAAATATCCACACTAGTTGAAAGCGGGGTGCTGGTCGCTGGTGTGGCCTACATGAGGGAGAAAGGGGCGCACCAGACCAATCAGGCCGCAACCATAGACATACTACTCATCGTTAGAGGGAGCCTGTACGATCAATGTCCTGGTTGGTTGACGCGTGTTCGGTCGGAACTGTGATTGGTAGTGATAGGCTAGCGTGTTCGTTCCTCTCCGTATAGGTCACATTAACGATTAGTACCGAAGTGGAATGCGTGGCGCATTTCAGAAACACGTTGAGTGATTTCAGCAGAGTGAAGACCTACCAGCGACGCTGCTGTGGTTCATCTGCTCGCATGACTGTGTGATGCCGAGCCTGCACATGGTGTGCCTGGCCTACATCTGTAATTCTCACGCCATTCAATACATGCGAGACTACACCGATGGATCGATGGTCAGTTTATACTACATTCCGTCTACTGTACGTCGACCTACGCGCGGGCGGTTGCGGCGCGGCATTATTGATTGGGAATCGCTCAATCAATACTGGTGAGGCTAACTGTTAATTACCGATATTGTTGGCAAGTTGTGAAACGCTTCCATCGGCCAACGTATTCGCTTGGCTCCAGCCTTAGACGGTTATTTGGACAAAATTTGATAAAATTGGGCGTCTAGACTGAACATCCTACCGGTCTAAGGCCGCGTTTATACACCGACATCGGGCGACTTGTTGCCACTTATAGTGGCCGATTTAATCGATTTTCAAAATCGATTGAATTGCTCGTTGTACAAACCGTTGCATCGCATAGCGTCGGAAGTATAAACGCGAGCAGCGAGAGCTAAAACCGGTGAAATCGGGTGATGGCGTAAAGTGACGCGTAATTTCTTTATTTTCTTAGAGGCGTCACATCCTAAGCCCTACGCGCATGTCAAATTCAAATCGCCCCTGGTTGAAATCCCGCTGAACCACCGGAGAAAAATCGGTCTTCTGTCGGCGAAAATCCTGTCCCCCTATTGTCGAGCTTCATACGAGGAGTACGAGGAGTAATTGAACTTCCACTTCACCGGTAGTTCACCTGCTGTTGATCAATAGGGGTTTCGTAATTATCGCCTCCTCATCTGTGCTCCATCGTCGTACACAAACGCTTAAAATCGATCGATAATGACGACAAATCGATATTGCGCACTAGTCGTGAAGCCTATGTGTGCGGGCCATCATTATCGAGTGATTTTTTCTCGTTGAAAGATTTAGTGATTGAGATGTGAAGTATTCTCTCCGACCACCGTACCATTATGGCGGACGGGTGCACAGACAGACAAACGGACGGATTTGATCTTTAGTACGTACAGCAGCACATCTTAAGTGCTGTTTAGCACTTTTTGCTGTTGATACGCATGATATAGAAATGATGTACCCATTTCGTTTGTTGTTTTATGCTTCCGTCTGTGCGTCCTTGTAAAAATAATGGCCGATAGGATCGCTTTCCACCTCGAATGTCGTTATCGAATTCTGGTAAGCGTTAATCGTTTGAGATGGACATCACGCGAATATGATGGTCAGTGGATACATTTTACAACATGTGGACTGGATCGATCTGGCAATCGATATCGATCGACATAATCGATCGATATTGTTGTGTGCTCAAAGTGGGGGTCATGTGAATGCCGCTTTTTTACAGCCCTCGCTGCAAATAAAAGCAGTTCATTGTAAAATAAATATCAAATGTAACTAGTTACCTCGTGTCAATCAGGGGCGTTCATCAACGACTTACTGCAATCTAACGGTGAAAATACTGCCGAAATCCCCGATAGCGCAGCTTATCAAGCGATATCGTGAAACATTTCACCATATCGCTTGTTGATAAGCCGCACTATCAGGGATTTCGGCAGTATTTTCACCGTTAGATTGCTATAAAACGTTGATGGATCTGGTCCCAGTTTGTAGAGCTTTGCCCCACCCAGCGTGAGATGACGTCCATGCATATTTCAGGTGGTTTCCGTGGCTAAAGCCGATCCGGAGATGGCTGAGAAACTGAACAAACGTCAGGGAATTCTTCGACCGACGCCGCATGTTTGTCCTTTTCCTCGATATCGATTCGATTTATCGATCGCAGTTTATGGATCGATCGATACTGGCCTATTTCAGCAACGTATCATGACGACGATTCGATGTGGCGGTAAAGTACGTGCCGTAAGTCGAGTAGAAGCGGCGGCATAGTGCTGGCGGTGGCGGTGATGGTTCGAAGCCGAGCAGAAATCAACGTCAGATACAACATCTTCGAATTAAATAAAGTTTTATGATCAGAATGCGCTGAGTGTTACTGGACGAGTGTAGCAGAGTGGCATTAATCCCTGCTCATGCACGAGAGAACTCATCGGGTTCGTTTCCGCAGTATACTCCATGCTTCCAAATTGGCACCAGGGGCCGGATTCATCAACGACTTACAGAGAGTTCACAGAGAAATTACAGTGGAAACTCTTGAAAAACGCGAATTAACGCGACTTATCAACAAGCGATATGGTGAAATGTTGGCGTTATCAGGATTTTCCGCTGTAATTTCTCTGTCAAATTTCTGTAAGTCGTTGATGAATCTGGCCGAAGGTGGTCAGTGGTCAATGTATAGGCGAAATTTGCATTCAAAACGCTTTTAGTAGATATGATCTGGGAGGAGAATGTATGGCCCACACTGGTTTGTATCAGATACAGAATGAAGCCGCGTGTGTGGTACTTGTCGGTAATGCGGCCTACATGGAGAGTGAGTACGCATCAAGCCTTTCAGGCCACATCTCAAGGCATGCCACCAGGAAAAGATGTCAGCGATCAGTGAGTGTCCTAGCTGATTGACGCGTATTTGATCAGCGATGTGATTGACTTTGATTGGCCGGCATGTTCCCGCCTCTCCACGTAGGCCACACCAGCGACTAGTACAGCGGTCACTCTTGTCACCATCAGTTTATTGATGAGACGGTTGTGAGTATGAGTAGATCCGAGGAAAGCTTCTCGTAATGGTGTAGGTGAAGCTAGTTCCCTTGGCCAGTCCTGTATCCTACTATTCGCTTTATTTTCATGTTGTGAACTTTGGACTGAGGATCCCACCAACGACGTCCTGCCGTCTGTCCGTTTGTCCACGCAAAATTATTTGCCGCCTGAAAGTTCGCACATCACAGTCGATATTACCGAATTCTTCGCTGAATTATTCATTGGAGTATGGGTGATGTAACCTCTCCAGGGATCAGACTCATCAACGACTTACATAACCTTAACAGAGAATTCACAGCGGAAAACCCAGATAACGTGGCTTACCACTCAGCATATCGCTTGATAAGCCGTGCTGTCAGGGATTTCAACTGTGATTTCTCTGTTAAATTGCTGTAAGTCGTTGATGAATCCGGTCCCAATTGGTGGAGCGCAGTCGGATGAGGCGCCGGCTATCGAGTGCCCCGAATACCAGGGTCTTGGTTCGGATTTCCCGCTAGGCCAGCCAAGCTTCTATCCAGCCGGGGTCGGTGAATTGATACCAGACTCGACTGAAAGGTATGAAACTCTGACTTGTCTATCGGCTGGCCACCGCAACTCGTTGTATAAGCCGAATACGCATTCAAATTGCCTGTGAGGGTAGAAAGCGTTACGTATCCCACAAAGCGATGAACTAGCGCCATCCTTTATCCTTCTACTACCTTAATTATGCCTGCCTGCTGCAATTTTCTTCACATAATGATGGGCTGTGGCGTGGATAGTAGGATGGATCCCTTCCCTTAGAGCATTGCTCTGTCGACAAACGCGCTCCAATCCAGCGCAGGGTCCCGATGCGAATTCCCTCAGCATCAGTTCCGGCTGCCTCCGTGTGCTTCGCGATTTGAGCGGTATCGATTTGTCAGTCCGGTCGTGGTTTCCGAGAAGTCTTCCTTCAAGTCTCCAAGCGATCTCTTCTTCTGTTGGCGTTTATTCCCAAGAATAACATTGGAATTCTTCTTTGAAGGTGTCAGAACCTTCCTGTTTGTTCAGTTCACTTTGAGCAGTGTCACCAGCTCTTTTTTTTTGTGAAGTGAATTTCTGTGATGAATTCAGGGACAATCAGCTATAGCGAGTTTTCAGTGTACTCAAAAATAACAATGGTCAGGACGATTGTCTTTGTCGCTTTCGTTAAGCCGTGACAAAGTCAAATAGATTTAAAGACTGCTCCACTTTCTGAACTGTCGTTCAGTTCGGTGCAAGTCTAGTCGGAGGGAAGGGTCTTCTGATATTATTATATTACTGGAAACATGCTAGAAGAAAAGAAAAGAACATGCGACATCAAGAGTCAGACCATGTTAAGCTTATGTTCTTTAGTCCTAATGGTCGGTCGATTCTACGACGAGAACCCATCCAAAAGCGAAGGAGGCGCATTACGGGTTTGGGGGGGGGGGCAGTGCATTCTTATGACGATGAATTTTTCTTGCCGTTTTCTCGTGAAAGACTACACTATTCTATGGCAATCCTAGTGTGGGCGTGGTGCTTCGCTAGGAGGAAAGTGGAATACTCAATCCTAACGCAGGCTCTATATCGAAATTATCCAAGCTTACTAGGGACTTGGGCGTGTGTAGCGCAGTCAGAGGAGGCGCGACTGTCGCGTGCACCCGATACCAGGTTCCTGGTTCGGATTTCCCGCCCAGGCCAACCAAGCCTTCCATCCCTTCGGAGTCGGTGAATTGGTACCAGACTCGTCCAGGAAGGATAAAGCGCTGAACTGTTCATCGGCTGGTCACCGCAAGTCATTGTATGGCCAAATACGCATTCATGTCGCCTCCACGACATCCCGTAGAAGTAGAATGCGCTGGCGCATCCCAGAAGGGATTGAATAACGCCGTCCTTAATCCTTTATCCTACTAGGGACTGCATCGCTCTCCCCCCCCCCCCATTCCCGTATTGCGCCTCAAAAGGGGCCACGGAAACGATGCCAAATGGCAGGTAACATTATGAGGGGACACCTTAGGTTTGTGAGCTGCTCGAAAGGGTGAAGTTCTATGGCCAGGCTCATCCTGTTTTGGAACGTTTTCTCATTGGAATACGTTATCATAAAATATCCTTTATTCTTGCATCACAACGCGTCGCAATCTCAAAAATTGAGGGTTGGTAAAATTTTAAAAAAATATACGTATACCTTGTTAGACAGTTAAGTAAGCAATACAAAACAAGGAGTCGACACCATTCCGGTTAAATGGTAAGCGGTTTTGTATTGCTTACATAAATGTCTACCTAGGCATATATATTTTTTTCAATTTCACCAACCCCTCCGTTGTCACATAGCGCCTCCATTTTACCTCAACTGCGCCGGCGTCAAGTTGGTTTGAGAGGAGGGTCATCCAGATAACCTAACCCCTGGTCGGAGGCTTGGAGATTGCCTTAAAAATTATGATCCCTTGCGTAGCGGAGTATGGCGCAGAACAGAATACTGCTGTTTCTTTTGTCTCCATATTTTGGCAAGTGAAGGGACTCCAGGATATGGGCCATTTTAACACGAGTTCGTAACTCGGCCCATACTCGGAGTCCCTTCCCTTGTCCAAGTGTTTGCTTTCCTCCGCAGATTTTCTCTCTCCCACATCATATATTAAACACGGAACAAAGCGTAATTCAAAAAAAAAAAAACTGAAAACGGCAGCGCAAATAGGGTCGGGGTCACCTTTAATCTGTCACTAAGGCCACAAAAATGAGATAGCCACACTGATAGTAAAGAACAGGAACAAACAATGCTGCAGTTATGTTCTGTGCTCTCCTCCGCTGACGCGGAGGGGAGCACAGATTTGGACAGGGGAAGGAACTCCAGGGTGTTGCTCGAGTGACGCGCCCGCGTTAAAATTGCCTACGTCCTGGAATTCCTTCTCCTGCCCAAAGCAAATATGACGCGAATCTGTAATCGAAATGAGGAGAGGAGACTGCATTTACATTCGCTGTTTGTAGCTCTTGCCGGACTTGCCCGCCACTGCATGCTATCATGACCCCCCCCCCCCCCCGGGGACCCTATTTGCGTCAAAATGGCCGCGCGCCACCGATCCGCTGCGAAGAATGTGCACGAGGGCCTAAAATTTCTGATTTCGCGTGCGCAACAATGCGCGAAATAAGAGACTCTGGGCCTTCGCTGTGGACCCGCCCCGGCAGTAGGAGTTCCGGGAAACTGAGCTAGGTGGGTGATTTTCTTATTATTTTCCTTATACCGGCCTGATTGAGGTAGATTGTTTGGCTTGAATGAGTTACCCAGGATGTGCTCATCACATCATAGGTGATTCATTGAAATTTACCAACCCCTCAATTTTGCGACTGCGCCCACAAGACTACCAGACATCAGGTTTCCTTAATTTCTATCATCATTGTTCATTTTTATTTTTACACGTTTCATGTTCACAGTAAGAGTGTGATGCACAGAACTCATCGAAATAAGTCAAACATTGGTGTAAAGGAGGAAGAAGAGGGTACCAACGTCTTCCGTTGACAAAAATGTATACAAATGAGAACGAGGAGAAAATGTTTGCTTGGCCAGTTTACTCGCACCTCCCGAGCTTCACGGAAGGGTGAAGTTATCCGGCTAAGCGATTTTCTCCTCATCTTCAATTGGCAGGTCTTGTCATTGGAAGACACTATTGCCCCATTCTTCCTCCCTTACAGCAATGACTGACTTATTTTGATGAGTTCTGTGCATCACACTCTTACTGTGATCATGAACATGTAAAATAAAATTGAACAATGATGGTAGAAATTAAGGAATGCCTGATGTCTGACAGTCTTGTAATGGAAGAGGAAGGGAAAGTGTGTTACGACTTATTCCAATTGGGAACATGCCAAACAAGGATGAGAAGAGGATGTTTGCCGACCAGGGGCCGGATTCATAAACGACTTACAGAGATTTAACGGAGGAATTACAGCCGAAGTTCCTGAAAAAATGCGAATTAACGCGGCTTATCAACAGGCGATATGGTGAAATGTTGGCGATATCAGGAATTTCGGCTGTAAGTTCTCCGTTAAATCTCGGTAAGTCGTTGATGTATCCGGCCCCAGATAACCTCACCCTCCACGAAGGACGATTATCCTTGTTGCAGTTCCTTCTACAGCTTTTTATGGTCTAGCCTTAATGTTCTGCATTGTATTCGTCTTTCAAGGCTCTACTTTTCACCGTTAATATCGCTAGTATCACTCCTACTTTCAGGTATGGCCCAACTCGCAGCGCGTACGGTGTTGGCCTCGCTGTCCAAGCGAACACTGATGCCAGTGGTTGCCGCGCGTCGTGGACTTGCCACGGAAGCATCGCCCGAAGACTACGGTTACTATCCAGATCCACTAGAGCACGCCACTGGTCGCGAGAAGAAGATGCTGTTGGCTCGTCTGGCTGGAGACGATGTGAGTAGTTTTGATGGAATTATTTACTTATTTATACACCCTATAAAGAGTGCACCTCAAATTAATCATACTCGTCGGAATGCTAGCGCAAGTGAAAAAAAAATGATAGGAAATAAAAGGGGAACGGCCAGAGTAAGCTGAAAACCACGAAAACCCAGAAAAACGGTGCAAATCGGTTGAATACAATGCCACAAGTAGCTGCCAACTTTGTGGCCTGCCATAAAAACGCGCTCTCCAACTATTGTTATGGGCGTTGTTCAGCTATTAGATGTCTTTTAGTGTACACGCGATGCGATGACATGAATGGTGACCAAATCGATCATTCGCGTCGCGCGATCGATATGAGAGGCTATCATAACATCGCTCCGCGCGTCGCGTGTACACTAAACGACCCCTTGCTGATAGGTTAGATCAAATAGCTGTTAAATTCATAACTCCAGCCTTCGGGGTGTGATGAACTGCAATAATTTTTTATTGAGCAAGCTTTTTATAAGGTACATATAATATCTGTTAGCATGGGCGTATAAACCGTCATTTAACTGGAAAATAGTGGTGGAGCGAGGCTAAACAGTAGTGTGAAAGGAGCATAGTAGCTTACTCTACGAAGTGATAGCTTGTGTTGTTCCCTTCTTTGCGGCGATTGCCATGTATGTGTTCGATTCATTTTCGTAGTAATTGCAGCCGATCCCCCCCCCCCCCCCCCCTATTAAGATTATTCTCATCATCGGATCTTTGAAAAGCTTGAAAAAGCTTCTTTCATCTCCCTGTTTCTGTGTAATTCGTTGTTGCTTTTTTAAAAGTTGAGTTCATTATTATAATTATCTACTTGCTTTTAATGTCCCAGTTCGATAACTGGAATACCAGGGGCCAGATTCATCAACCGCTTACCACATTCTAACGGTGAAAATGCCGCTAAACCCCCTGATATGACATTCGTCAGCATCGGTATTTGGCGGTATTTTCACCGTTAGAGGGCGGTAGGAGATGATTTATCGGTAGAAATGACACACTGGCTCACCTTGGAGGTATCTGCCGACGAATACTCCATGTTTAACGTTCCATAAATCTCGGTATTCTTAATATGTCGTTATGACTCGAATGCATCAACTGGCCAAGGTCGCACAGTTTTATTCGGCGGACGTTTCGGCCCTATCGTCTTCGTCGGAATCTGGAAAGCCATAAACATGCAAAATTATCCCGCCAAGAACCGTTTCAAGTTGAGCATGTGGACCAGAAAAGAACCATGCAACCGAAGCAAGCTAGAAACCTCATCTAGTCCAGAGAAGAACTCGTTGGAGTGCCCCACTGACCAAATGGCAGGTAGTTGACCCAGGGGCCGTATGCTCGTGTTCCCCCAATGGGGGAAATTCAATCAATATCAGCATATCTTATCACGCCCCAATCCCCCATCGGGGGAGACTCGGGATAGACGAGCATACGGCCCCAGAAGACGAGTCATGTCAGGAGCCGCGGCAGGTCTTCTTGATTACCTACTAGTCATTTGGCCTCTGATCGACTCCAGCGAGACCCGTACGACTAGGTGAGGCTTCTTGTGTTTGTTGCACACGTTGTTCCACACCGTTCTTTGCATTTGCATTGCTCTCTCAATTTGAATTGGTGGGATAATTTTGCAGACTTCTGGCTTTCCAGGCTCTGACAAAGGCGATAAGGCCGAAACATCAGCCGAATAAAACTGCTATATTTGCTAGTATCGTCGTTTTTTAAGTCGTACAGAATCTATTCCGGTGTTGCCTTCGTTCATATATTGCCTTGATTTTGTACGGCGTAGCTGGCCCATCGGCATTTGTCCTCGGTATGCTGCTCACGTCGGCATTGGGGATTCTGTTTTCGTTCTGAGTTCGTGGGTTGTGTTTCTTCTCGAGAAAACATCGCTGTGAAAGCGCATAAAGAAACGCAAACGTACTCCTCGGCCACACCGTCTTTGGCGTGACAACTTCTATATTAAGAGGATTTGTTTGAAATTGTGGTTATGGTACTCACAAGGGCAGAGGGCGCTGCGTGAAAAATAAAGGGTTTTGGTTGAGTTTTGTGCCCTCCTCCGCATAAGCGGACAGACAGGCAAGGGCAGCTCCAGGATATCGCCAGATTGGGTTTGCTAGGTGGCATCCTGTAGTTCTTTGTATGCTCACGGGCCTCTACCCTATAAGAACCGTTGTGACATTGAGAAGGAGAAACAACGTAGTACCTTCTCAGTGGACGTGCACCCCAGCCATTTAGGGTCGAAAAGCGTCAAATTTGAACTGTGAAGGTTGGTACTGATCCTGCCCAGATTCGACCTACCACCTCGCATTTTTTACGAAACATGATCAAGGCACACTAGCCGTAATTAAATTAGGGCAAATGATTAGTGCATTAAGATTTAGCCCATCTGATGAAGTGAGGTTTTTCAGCGCTATGAGCCGAAAGTCTACTATCGTGCTGAGTCGTCCACGAAGGAAAGGCCTAACCTGGTGCCGTCTCACTTTCCAGAGAGGATTGTTGGATGCATGTGTAAGTTCTCCATTGTCTACGCTCATCGTTTCTCCACTAGTTGTGTAGATGTGGTGTAGCAGCTGCTCCAGTTGTTGCCCATTACTGAAGAGCAAATGAAAACCGATATGTGTTGTGAATGCCAGGACGATTGATAGAGTAACGGTGTTGTCATGACGTCTGTTTGCAATGGCGAGCCTTAGTGATTAACATTGCGGGAATTCCTGTGAGTTCAATATCTACCCTTTAGGTATTTGTTCAGTAGTTTCCCAAAATGTCTTTGAATATTAAAGAATAGGGCTTTATGTAATTTTGTGCACTTTTTGAAGCGGTAAGTGTTGTATCCTGAAGTTTGTTCACAATTACACAGGGTGTCTCAAAAAAAATGTATACACTGTTTGAAAGGTGATAACTTTGCTCACAGTAAAGGTACGGAAGAAGTTGAAAGGTGATATGAAAGCTTAAGAAAATGGAAATTTTATGACATGTGAGCGGTGTGGAATTCGCCATGCACTCGTCTGAAATTTTGCGTTTTACATTCGATTTATTGTGTTCGCTATGTTTCGCTCGAATACTTGTATAATTTTTTCTCAAAGAGGCCATATCGATTAATTTCTGCATCTTTTAAGGTTTAAAACTTAAAAGCACTCTACGGCTTGCGAGAAATGAAGGGTTTCCTGAAAATGCAGGTGCTACTTGAGAGGTTCTGGCATTGTTGGTAGTGAAGCTTTTGAAGATGTTAGAGACTCATATGAAAGGACAGGGTAACGGGATTTCTGTGGCGTTAAGCTGTCAAGATTGCGCCATGTCTCCGCCTGAAACATTGAATTTCAGACTAGATTGATTGTACCTGGCCAAAATACTTGTTATTACTTGGACAGATTAACCTGTGCTGTGCTTTTTAAACGTTTTCCATTTCCCGGCAGCTGTAATTATGTCAACTAGCCTCTCCATTCAGCTTGAATGTTGCTACATCAGTCCACAGAATCCGTTTTGGGCTTCTGCTCACATTTAAATTGTGCAATCAATAAAATGTCGCATGTAACGTCTGCTCGCGATTGTCAAGTTCTAAACGTTGAAAAAAGCACAGCACAGATCAATTAGGCCAAGTAGTATCAAGAATGTAACAAGCATTCGGCTCATGCACAATCCATCGAGTGTGATTGCAAGGTTTCAGGCGGGGACATGGCGCAATCTTGACTGTTTACACGCCACAGAAATCTCGTTACCCCGCGCTTGCATATGGGTCGCAATCATCTTCAAAAGCTTCACTAGCAGCAATGCTAGAAACTTTCAAATAGTAACCGCATTTTTTAGGATACCCTGCATTTTTCGCAAGCACTAGGGTGTTTTTAAGTTTTAGACCTTAAATAATGCACAAATCAATTGATACTGTCACTTTGAGGAAAAATTATAACAAGTATTGACTCCAAACACAATCGAGTGTAAAATGCAAAATTTCAGACGAATGCATGGCGCATTCCACACCGCTCTATGTCAGAAAATTTCTTTTTCTTAAACTTTTATATGATCCCTCAACTTTTTCTGTACCCTTACTGTGAGCAAAGTTATCAGCTTTCGAACAGTGTATACATTTTTCTGAGACACCATGAATGTAAAAGCACAAGAGAGTTTCAAACAAGCGATCTTTTTCAAAAGCAGTGCGGCAACTCAATAGACGACAATTTAGGTTTCTACCATATATGGATAAACCACGGAACTCCCTCGATAGAGAGCCTTCGGGCTCTCTTGTTAAGAGGGATCTCGGGCCGCTTGTCGCAGGGCCACGTGGCGCGTCCCCGGGTGGTGGATAGGGGAATTAAACGCGAACCAAATGCGACCGTGTACTGCCCAGAGACGCAGGTGGGATGCAGGGGATGGACTCCTTGCTCCTGCTGTGTCGGGTCGATGCGTTCCTTGTGCGTGGGAGCGGCATGTTCGCGCACAGTGTGCGTGGATGTGTCCGTGACTGTGCGGATTGTAACTGTGTCGGCTCGGCCAAAAGCTTGCACTCGGTAGACTGGGAGTACATGTAAGGCGATTCGAGGCCGCCTTAAGTCTCGCCCCGTCCCTTCGGGCAGTCTGGCTGGCTGCCCGGAGTACCCCGCCCGCACGACAGAGCCTGACTAGCTACCCGTGTTATATTCCAGTCAAACACAGCAGCACTAAAGGGCCTCATTCCCCTGACCCCGAAAGAGCCCCCATTTCTGCAGCGATGGGAAGGACGAGTACGGAGAGGCTGCTAAAATCTCAGGGCCTAACCAGGCTGCGCAAACTGAGAAGGACTAGGATGACGATCTGTACTTACAACGCCCGCACGCTTGCGTCGGAAGCATCCGTCGAGGACCTGATGATGCAAGCCAGGAAGATCAAGTACGACGTCATCGGACTGACCGAGACGAGAAGACACCACCCCCTACACGCCGCCTACGACTCCGGAGAAGAACTGTCCCTCGGAACATGCGACAGCAGGGGAGTAGGCGGCGTTGGTGTCCTCGTCAACACGCACTTGGCCATGAACATCGATTCGTACGAGTCTCTGACAAGCCGAATCGGACGTCTGCGACTGAAGCGATGTGGCTCCGTGCCAGCCTTGACTGTGTTCGTCGCGTATGCCCCAACATCCGACTACGACGACGAAGACGTCAAGGCCTTCTACGTGGAGCTTGAGAAGTTCTATAAGGAAGATCACACCTTCTACAAGGTGATCGTCGGCGACTTCAACGCCAAGATCGGGCCACGAAGGTCGCCGGAAGAACTTCACATCGGAACCCACGGTTTGGAGTGGAACGAGCAAGGTGAAAGGCTGTCTGAGTTTATCATGTCGACCAAGACCATCCATGGAAACTCGCAGTTCCAGAAGCCTCCCTCCCTACGATGGACCTGGGAATCCCCCGGTGGCCAGTTCCACAACGAGATCGACCACATCATCTTCAATCGCAAGTATTGCCTGACCGATGTCTCCGTTGTCCCCAAGTTCTACACGGGATCGGACCACCGCCTCCGCGCGAGGATCCGCTTTTCGCGTCAAGGAGAGAAGGCCGCGAAGTTCAAGAAGAGGAATCCCAGAACGACCATCAACTGGGATCTCTACACCTCTCTTGTCGGCCTTTGGGAAGATGCCGTCATGGGCGACGTCGACGAGGAATACGATCGCTTCGTGCACCATCTCCACGATAGTGCTAAGGGAGCCGAGAGCTTAAAGACCACCAAGAGACGCCTGTCTCCGGAAACTCTTGAGCTGATACGCCAGCGTGGAGCAGCACGAGCGTCAGGCAACTACCAACTGACGTCCGAGCTTGCAAAGCTATGCAGAGCGGCGATAAAGGAAGATCTCAAAGAGAGAAGGGCGGAAGTGTTGGCTGAAGCAGCAGAGGCAGGGCTGAGCATCCGCAATGCCCGCCGGAACTTCGCCAACTTCAAGACCAAGATGACAGCTCTCCGACGTCCTGACGGAACCATCACCTCTTCCAGAAGGACCATGGAGAAAGTCATCCACGACTTCTACTCCGATCTCTTCGATAGCCACGTCCACCTGCCCCCATGCCATCTTCCGCAGGATGGATACGTCGTCCCCTCTGTTCTCTCTTCCGAAATCCGACACGCCATCTCGTCGGTGAAGAAACGTACAGCACCCGGTTCTGACAGGATCAGAGCTGAACACCTGAAGAACCTCCCGCCAGCGCTCATCAACACCTTGGCGCGGCTCTTCACACGCTACCTGTCCGAATGCAAGGTTCCATCTCAGTGGAAGACCAGCAGAACCGTCTTGCTGTACAAGAAGGGAGACGTGCACGACATTGGCAACTATCGCCCGATCTGCCTGTTGTCCGTAGTCTACAAGCTGTTCACTCGAGTCATCCTGAATAGGATTAGTAGAACGCTGGACGAAGGACAGCCATGCGAACAAGCAGGATTTCGGAGAGGATTCAGCACGATCGACCACATACACACCATTACGAAGCTCATCGAAGTGTCGCGAGAGTACAAGCTGCCGCTGTGCCTTACGTTCATCGACCTGAAGAAGGCATTCGACTCCGTCGAGACTGAAGCGGTCATGGAAGCCCTGCTCACCCAGGGCGTTCCTACTCACCAGGATACTATCCCAACGGTAGGTCGGAACGGCGCAAGTGTTGTATATGGGCAGAGTCGCCTCTCCCTGGGAAGTATCAAACTGCAGGTATCTCGACCCCAATACAACTCTGCGCAGAGTTAGGGGCGGCGGAAGTCGCCTGTTAGCGCCCTGTTGATTCACGTGCTCCACAGCTGACGGGCGCGCGCGGGATGAGGGCTCGTATCACGACCCAGCGCAGTGCACAGGTGGCGTAGTAGGGGAGCGCTCGGGCTCGTAAGCGAGGGATCGGGGTTTGGATCCCGCAAACTGCGATTGTTTTGCACTTTTCCAAAATCCATATTCATCATGTAGGTAATCCACCTAGGGTATTATAGTGTGTTATAGAGCATGTTTACATATACATATATCACGCATACCGTTAACAAGGGTGGTCCAGACAGAGTCACCGATTTCGCTGAAACTTCGTCCAGGGGGTTATTTGGGGTGCTGATCACGAATCTGATATCCATTCTTCACGATTCGGCTGGATAATATAAATACAGGAAGGCACAGGATTACAATCCTAAAGTTTCTGCTGGTGACGGCAGGTAGAGACAGAATCGTGAAAAACGGATGTCAGATTTGTGATCAGCACCCCAAATATCCACCCCTAGACGAAGTTTCAGCGAAATCGGTGACCCTGCCTGGACCACCCTTGTTAACGGTATGGCTGGCCTCCGACCGAATCGTGAAAAACGGATGTCATATTCGTGATCAGCACCCCAATAAACCGCCCTATAAGAAGTTTCAGCAAAAAAATTTTTTGACCGAAGTCTTGTTGGTGGAGTCGGAACTTTTAACTAGTGCCACAAAATATCTATCGTTACATAACTACAGCTTCACACAAAATAGGCTTAAAATAAGTGACACATAAAAGTGAACATTTTAGCTAATCTGTAGTTTGAAGCACATGTTATATGTAAACATGCTCTATAACACACTATAATACCCCTAGCTGGATTACCTATATGATATACATGGCTTTTGCAAAAGTGCAAAAGAAACACAGTCTGCGGGATCCAAACCACCGACCCCTCGCTCACGAGTCCGAGCTCTTCCCTACTACGCCACCTGTGCACTGCGCCGATCCTCGATACCAGCCCTCATCCCGCGCGTGCCCCTCAGCTGTGGAGCACGTGAATCAACAGGGCGCCAACAGGCGACTTCCGTCGCCCCTAACCTTGCGCAGAGTTGTATTGGGGTCGAGATACCTGCAGTTTGTTACTTCCCAGGGAGAGGCGGTTCTGCCCATATACAACACTTGCGCCGTTCCGACCTACCGTTGAGATAGTATCCTGGTCAGTACATCAGGGTCCTTCGAGAGCTGTACAGTGGATTCACGACCAAGATCTCACCATTCTACAACGACGTTGTCATTGACGTGAAGAGAGGGGTTCGACAAGGGGATACCATATCCCCGAAGCTCTTCAGCGCCACCCTCGAAAACGCCATGCGCGAACTAGAATGGGAAGACATGGGAGTGAAGGTCGACGGCCGGCAACTGCACCATCTTCGCTTCGCTGACGACATCGTGCTCATAACACCGAGCATCAATCAGGCGGAACGAATGCTGGCCGACTTCGATCGTGTATGTGGAAGCGTTGGACTGCAGCTGAATCTTACGAAGACGATGTTCATGAAGAACGGATGGGTTTCTGATGCCCCATTCTCGCTCAACGGAACGAACATCTCCGAATGCTCCAGCTATGTGTATCTGGGTCGCGAAGTCAACATGGCCAACGACCTAGCACCAGAGCTGAGCAGGAGGAAACGAGCGGCTTGGGGAGCTTTCAAGAGCGTCGAAGAAGTCGCGAAGAAGACGAAGAACGTCCGACTCCGTGCCCACCTATTCGACTCCACTGTTCTTCCTGCCCTAACATACGCCTCAGAGACCTGGGCTATACGAAAGCAGGATGAACACGCGATCAGCGTCGCTCAGCGTGGAATCGAGAGGACGATGCTCGGAGTGACACGACTCACGCAAGTGAGAGAAGGCCTTCGGAGTTCCGAGCTTCGCCGACGTTCGAAGATCAGAGACGCTGTCGCATGGGCCAAGTCGTCGAAAATTAGGTGGGCCGGCCACGTAATGCGATTCGCAGACACCCGCTGGACGAGAGTCGTCACAGATTGGATTCCGCGGGATGTCAAAAGAACACCAGGACGCCCACCAACGCGTTGGTCGGACTTCTTCGTGAAAGCCCTGAACGACCGATATGACGCTCTTCGTGTCCCTCGAGCGAGGAGGATCCATTGGACCACTCTGGCACGCGACAGGGACGAATGGAGACGCTGCTGGCGCCCGCTCGAGCAAGTCGGTGATCAACGGGACGGCAGGTGATACAGGTGATGGATAAAAGTTCGGAGATAGTCAGTTCGAAGCGCAGCAGTACATGACGCCAACTAACGTGCACCTTCGCGAGGTTCTTTGTTCGGTGCCGTCCAGGAGCCGGATTCATCAAAGACTTACATAACTTTAACAGAGAATTCACAGCGGAAAACTCATATAACGCGGCTTATCGCTCACAGTGTCGCTTGGTAAACTGCGCTGTCACTGATTCCGGCTGTAGTTTTCTCTGTTAAATTGCTGTAAGTCGTTGTTGAATCCGGTCCCAGGGCAACCATTTCTTCAATCCCTCTCTGCGCGGTGAAGACTTGTCTCCGAAGTAGAAAACCCTAAATTGGTCATTGACTGGTCACATTCAATTTCACCGAGCTGTCATTGGATAGGGCAAAATGCGCATTTAAATACATTGCCTCCATGATATCCCGTAGAACTGAAATGCACGGCGCATCCCCTAAAGAAATAGATTGGCGCCTATCTTTATTCATTATGGTTTTTTTACGTTCTGACTCAGTTATATCTCGATATATATCCAGTTATGAGAAACGCGAGTTTTCGCTTTCTGTAGCGAGTTGGGTGGACTGCGAGGTTCGACCATACCGTTTGAATCAGATAGATCATCCGACTTGGCCTATTTCTCTTACAGACCAATACACCAGTGAATTATATCGATTTATTAACGCAATCAAATAAGAAATCACACAAAAAAGGGGTCAGCGTTGGTTCTGTGCGGCGAGCAGGGCTGGTAGGCAGAAGGAAGGCGGCGATGAGGGCAAGGAGTGATCTAGGCAGGGCGTCTCCCAAACACTCCATAGAAGGGCGGAACGTCTCGTAGTCCATACCGGCGACTTTATACTCCAATTCCAAATCACGTCTTTTGACCGGACCCGAGCGCGGTCTATCTACCCACATTTCACAACATTCTCAAGATTTAGGATCTGCCAGAAGTACCTTTGAGTGGATAAAAAGGATAAAGGTCGGCATTAATCAATGTCTTTGTGGGATATGCCACGCATTCTTCTCTGCAAGGTATCTTGAATGCATATGTGGACTACGAAATTGCTTACGGTGGCGGACCTGTGCATATTTCATTGTTTTATCCTTTTTAAATAACTCCGTCACTAATTTACCTACCTTGAAGGGGTGGAAGGTTCGACTGGGTTGGGTGGAACCTGAACTAAGAGCCTCGCGTTGTGCTACTGTGCTCGCTACTTAGCTTCCTTTAGAGTGAATATCTTCTTAAGAAATGGGATCCAAATCAAAAGAGCGTGTGAGACCAGTTAAGAAAGGTGATTTTTTTCTTCAAAGAAGCCAACATATCGCTGAGCGATAGTGCAGGGCTAGGGCTAATCTTATCCTAGGTAATTTGTATTTTCATCATTATTCATGCGAAATTCTGAAGCACTAACTGAGCGGTTTATCCGAAATCTCATACTTCAGATGCGGCGTGATAGATTGAGTGCAGATCTAAAGAGGTCACCTTTTTAAAAGCTGTACCATAGGTGAGGGCGCGTGTAGCGCAGTCGCAGGAGGTGCGACTGTCGCGTGCACCCGATACCAGGTTCCTAGTTCGGATTTCCCGCCCAGGCCAACGAAGCCTTCCATCCCTCCTGGGTCGATGAATTAGTACCCGACCTGTCTGGGAAGGAAAGAGCGCTGACTTGTTCATCGGCTGGCCACCGCAAGTCATTGTATGGCCAAATACGCATTCATGTCGCCTCCACGACATCCCGTAGAAGTAGAATGCGCTGGCGCATCCCAGAAGGGATTGAGTAACACCGTCCTTTATCCTTATCCTTACCATAGGTGTCCTTATACGACTGTTTTGGAGCGTGGTTATCGCTTCCTATCTTTAAGCTTTTGGGCAATTTCTTAGTCTGTTTTTGTCGAGGAGGATGAAGTTAGAATCCGTGCTCAAGGTTGCTCAAAATCACTCAGTTTTGAAGAAATTTTTGAGTTATGAACGGCGGTTTTTATGTAGCGCTTCCCTGAAACACTGGGTAGGAACTTTAGATTTGTCTCAAAACGTGTTGTTGTCGCTGATGTACAGATTCGAAATCCCACACTCAAGCACTTTTGGGGCTCACTGTATGTCGAGTGCAACCGGTGGTGCTTTTTTTGTGGGTTTTCAGTATTCTACTTGATTGTTTAGTGCACTGTTTGCCAATAGAGCATTCTGTCTTTGCGTTACTTGCGAGAAGAATAGCTGTGATGGTGGTACGTTAGCCAACTTCTTAACTTATTCTTCTCGGACAACCGTTTTGCCCATCAATCGATTCCAGGAGTGGGAGATTTCAGTTCAAAAACCAAGTCAACTATAGTCCTGCCTATGTTAAATTGCTGCTCGCACAACTGGCACATGTTTAGGCGAGCCAGATTCCGGCCATGTGAACTTCATGATCGTGCGCAAGGGAATGCCGAAGAGATGCGAGTGTGGACACTGGTTCAAGGCTATCGATGCTGATCCGGAATCCGTTTAAGATGTAGACTATGTAGAACCTTAAGATTGTTTAGCTTACTACACGAATGAAGCTCGTTCTTCGGTTGCTGTTATCGCAGAGCATAGGTTGGGACCTGTTTATCATTTCAAGAGTTATTTAAACATCACTCGGTTATGTATGAAGATTTGTGGAGAATCTGTCTGTTCGGTTATGAGTGGATCCTTGCCGCGTGTTCTTCGTCTCATTTGGTTCTGATGAAAAATTATTCACAGAGATCTTAAATATCTAATTATGCCACAAATCGAAGACACGCTTAGCTCTTTCGGGCTTGTGGTGGCTCCTTATTTTACTAAATGAGGTATGTCTGTGAACTTACTCAGCGATTCTCAACAGGACCTATAATTCTCATGCACGATGTCTCACAAGGGGCACAAATGTGAAGTATGCGAGCCTTTGGGTGATCCAAAATGGCGAAATGTTATCGCCTCGTAACTCAGGAATGAGAGGTCGGGGGTACAGATTAGACGTTGGATCCGACACCGATTGGGATAGTCATTTTCCCGTCATTTTTTATACCATGTTGAAAGAATTAGGCGAATAATGGTGCTTTTGAAAAACCCCAAGTCAGAAGGAGTTTGTTATGGTCCAAATAACTGATTTTTCTTTGGTTCTCACATCGGGTTTCCGAATCGGATGGGACGTACGATTTTTTATCATAATCAGTTATCCAGATTATCAGAAAATCCGACTTGGGGCCAGATTCGTCAACGGCTAACCCGCGGGTAAAGGGGATAGAGATACCCACTATGAAGCCTGCGTCTCTCACTTTTGCTTTATCTCTACCTGACTCTTGTCTTATCTCTATCCCTTATACCCCGTATACCCATGGGTTTAATTGTTGATGAATCCATCCCTTGATGAAAATGACCCCGATCCGAATTAGCCTATGATCTGAGCTTTTGAAAAATTCCATTGTTCGCATAACCCACTTAACCAGGGTTTGAAAAACGGATCCGAATTGTCCGAATCAGCGTTTCGGTGTCAAGTACGTATCCTTCTCATTCAACTAGAGCTGGTCATTTCGCCGCGCTCACTTTAAACCGAATTCGTGTAGGCTTTTCAGCTCATTGGCCCAAATGTAGGCCAGAATTTTCTTTGCGCAAGGGTTAACTCGGGGGGTCTGTATTTCTCTCGACGCCGCTGTCGAAGCGAATTTACTAGGCGATAATTTTTTGCCATTCTCGGACCACTCAGGAGTGCGCAGCAAAACGAACTGCACCTCTTTGCTCCTTCTCGCGACAAATTTGCGTTTGAAACCGTGAACCAACCGGTTTGTAACCCATTGGTTAGTAACCGACCATGAAAGGGTTTGGAACCGAGCACGAAAGGAGGCCACGCCCCCGCAGCACGTGTTGCTATTGCGCAGCGAGGGGCGTGGCCGCCCTTCCGTGCTCGGTTCCAAACCCTTTCATGGTCGGTTACTAACCAATGGGTTACAAACCGGTTTGTTCACGGTTTCAAACGCAAATTGTCCTGAGTTGTTAGATGTCGTTCAAGGCCACGTAGATCTTGTTTGGGTATGTTCACAGACGTCTCTTGTAAGCAAAAGAGCGCAGTAGGTTCTTACCAAGGAATAATCCGAGGGACAGTTCTGACACCATTCCCTGATTAGTTCTAAATGTTTGTCGGGTGACATTCATCGTGCCAAGATCCTCTTGTAGCTTGTTTGTACAACGATTCGCTTTTGTTGTCAGTCTTGTTTGTCGCCTGTTTCAGCTCATTTTGTTTTCCTCAACTTCCTAAGCTTTTGCCAATGGCTATAAACTGAGGTTTGTTTCAGGTTTAACAATTTCAGCCCGTCACCTGGAAGTTCTGGAAAATCTGTCGATCTGTCTCTCCTCTTTGTACTGCTCTGTACATAGCTCCAGGTCCACTCGGACCGTGAAGGACTGTGGAGGTGAGCTTGTAATGAGGACATTCGAGTGAGCATTGGTGCTAGCCAGGGGTGTGCGTAATTACGATTTACGGTGATTTTTGGTGATTTTTTTACGATTTATGACATTTTGGGTCGTAAATCGTAAATTTTTGTAAATGTGATCCTCATTTGTCATCCTCGGTCCACGGAACAAACGTCCACATAACGTGATACAATTCGGATCATGACGATGTACCCACTTTTAAAGACTTCCTTCATAGCTCACTGCTACTTCCTGTTTACTTTTTTATGTTCTGCTGTGGTGCTGTGATAGAACAACGCAGCTTTGTGGATAGGCCGCTCGAGTTAATTATTGGCAATGGAACTGAGTTAGCCTTTTTTCTGATCACACTCTAATTCCCTGAGAGCATTTCGTTCCAATTCACAAAAAGACATGAATATTCTCCTTGCACTGGAATGAAGATGATCACCTGCTGAACCATATTCTATGCTGCAACCACCGCCTAGTCAAATTGTAACTTTTTCACCACTTGTTCACTATATAGACGACCCTTTCCACACGCACACGAGTAGAATTCATGCAAAGCCATGTGTCCAAGTGCAATCAAACCTGCGAGCGAAGTAAATGCCGAAAGTAATTGCTTCGTATCGTCGAACGACGGTCTTTCATTCCAGAAGTTGTGGTTGCCTTCAAAAATGGTAAAGGACAACGCATGACATTAACCAGTCCTGTTTGAGATGCGCCATCCATTCTTTCTACCTCTGTGGGGTATTGTAGAGTTCATTTGAGTGTGGGTTTGCCTTATAGAATGAATTGCGGTTGCCGCTGATGTAGAGGTCAGTGTTTTATCCTTCTCAGGCAAATCAGGTACCAATTCACAATCCAGCACGTAGGAAGACTGGCTGCCCGTGGTAGGATCCTAATCGAGAACTGTTCTGGAGCACGCGTTAGTCATCCTCTTCCGACTTCTCTACCATGGGTTCTCCTATATGTTTAAAATGCACCTTGTATGAATCAGTTAAACCACTTTCAATTCAAGCTGCACCTTGCTTCTCTGCTCTACTTCTAAAAAATGCCACAAAAATATCTTCTTTTATAATTTTAACTCAAAAATCCGACTATGATGAGTGTCCAAAAATGTGATCATACCCTTCCAATCGTCACACAATTCTTTCCCGTCTGCTACAAAAATGCTGTTGTACAATTCAAAATGTGAGGAGGCTTAGAACTTTAGATGTGTCATACCATAGAAATGTGCCATGCGCTCACTCAGTAAGGGATGCTTGGATTATTTGTGCAAATACTGTCTTCATCGAGTTGGCCAGCGATCAAAAAAAATTTTGGTTTTGGATGGAGTGGTTTTTGTTGGTTTATTCGGAGTTGTTGCGGTTGTTTCTACAAAGTCATATTTTTATATGCAAGCCATTGGCTAGTAGAATGATGAACATTTTTTAACGTCCAAGCAGTGTAAGCTTTTTATTTGGGCCCCCTATATAGGCACCTTTTAAGATAGCGTTTTTGAACAAGAAGTTTATTTTGGCTCTCCAAAAACTTGTCCAGCTTGATTTGAAAGGTGCTAGTTGACTTTAATGGCTTCCATCTTAATTTGGAAAGTGTCCAACTCGAGCTGAAAAAGTCTCAAGAAATTACAGTTAGCTTCGGTTAGCCTTAACATAATAGAAAAAAACACTTGTTCCGCACGCTGAAGCACCATTTGGCCGGAAGAAAATTCACCAACTACGACAACCTCAAATCCAACATCGCGGACTTCTTCGAGTCGCAGCCCCCGGAGTTCTGGGCGACGGGCATCGGTGACCTGCCCAATCGATAGGCCACTGTTGTGGATAACTGCGGTGATTATATTGTTGATTAGACTTGTTTTTCAATAAAGTTAAAAAAAATTGAAAATGGTGAAATTTTCGGAAAAGAATTATTGGACAGCCTGGTACTAAGAAATTTCTGCCATTCTGTACTCTAGAATAAGCTTCAAGCCACCTTTTTTTCTTAAAAGTCAAACTTTTTTCTAAAATTTCAAACTTATTGGGGCGGGAAAGTGTCACTGATTTCTTGACAAAAAACTGTTCAGCTTCAGGGAGCCTCTAATTTAGTCCAGAAACCCTCCTTTTGATTTGGAAGATATTCATTTACAAAAGCCCTAAGCTTGCTCAAGAGAGTATCAAATTTGATTTGGAACGTGTCCAATTCGAAGTGAAAATTGGATATATTTTGAAGCTTGATCGGGCTACGAATCAATCAACCAAATCAGCAATCAATTGCTCTTTCAGCTGTTGGATGCCAGCATGTTTGTAGCACTTAAGTTGTGATGTTTTCTCTCAAGTGCTGCTTTTCGCTTTTCAGGAAGATGTCGACGTTCCGTCGTCCAGTAGTACGAGCGACTAAGCTTCGTCACTCGGCACGATTCGCTGCCAAAGAAGCGGCCCGAGTGCTCGATGGAGCCGAGCGTTCGTCGCTGACCAACAAGAACCTCGCGAAACTCGAGCAGGACAACGCTCACGAAGATCCGCATGCGAACATCGTCTGGCGGAAGGACCTGCCGAACTTCGAGGACGAGATGATTGGCGGTCCGGCGGCGGCGAAGAAGAGCAAGAACGGCAGCAGTCGAAAACGACCAGCCGCCGAGAGTCCCGCCACTCCGGGTGCGACGACGACGACGACGACGGCGGCTGGCGCCACCGCGCCGCCGAAGAAGCGGCGAAAGTTCCGAACGACGCGGCGCTTCCGCGACTTCATCTCGGCGCTCGACGAGGCGAATCAGAAGTACCGCGAGAACGAACGGCTCTACCGGGCCTTTTTCAATGCAACCGCGCCGGCGCCTAAGGTGCCGCCGAGGAAACTCTGCGCTCCGTGTGGGGACATTGGTATCTATACGTGTATCCGGTGTGGCACACCGTACTGTTCCATCCCTTGTCGTGATGTTCATTTGGAGACGAGGTGCGAGCGTTGGGTTCGTTGAGTGTTTACTGCTATTATATCTGTAAATGTTGTCATTTTCCATTATTTCTAATGGTTGTTACTGTAAGTAAGTATTGTTACTGGTAGCATTTTCTTATGTTTATAACAAAAGTAAATGGGAGCAGTACATGTTGCGGGCGCTCTTAGGCGATTCTTCTCTCTTTTTTCGACGCCGATTCGGACGATTCAGATCCATTATTTTTTCGAACCCCGTGTAAATGAACCGTGCGAGCAGTGGAATTTTGAAAAAGCACGGAGCTTGGGACAATTCATGTAAGGGTGATTTTACCAGACCGGATTTTCGAATGAATCAGATGACCGATTTCTGTTCGGATATCCGATTCTGATAAGATAACCAAATTTTGATCAAAATTGGTGATCTGAATCCTCAAAAGAATCCGATCTGGTGATAATAACCCTTACCTGAGTCATCTCAGGATCTGGGTTTTTCAAAAATGCCACTACCCGCATGATCCATCTCCGGGGCTTGAAAAAATAAAGGATTCGAATTTTCCGAATTGGCGCCGGGTCCAGTGTATATTGGCATAGTCCTAATACGGTCCTACTGTAAGCTGTATCTCAAAGATATTCCCCAGGAGGCAGTGTCCCTACCCCAACCAATCCGTATTGTGCCGTACAATGAGTGGTAACAGTAGTAACGGGGTGTTCCAAGAACCCGTATTGCAACGTACGGGTAGCAACTGGTAAGTCAGTGACGTAGGATGTTTGGGGAAATGTCTACACTGTTTGAGTAGCCATAAATTCTCACTAGCGCGATCCTGACGAACACACCCCCGAATGGTTACCGTATCATTTAGGCGCGCGTTGGCGATGGGGCGCGAAATCCGTCATTCTTAGCATTGCACACGCGAACCTTACAACTGGAAAAATGCGCAAAAAATGTCTCAAAGCTGCGTGCATGTCGAAGCTTCTCAAAATCCCAAATAGCTGAAATGCAAGTATGCCACAGCGCTGGGTAACCGAACCTCTCACCTCCCTCGCATCAAGCGCCCCACTATCCACTGCACCATGATCCGCCTGCCTAGAGGGCCATCGCGGACGCACAAGAGAGTGAACGCCGACGCGCGATATCTAAGCTAGGAGGCCGCAGACAGCTTTCCATCACATTTTCCACGCTCCATCGCTAACCGGTATACGGTAGCCATTCGGAGGTGCATTCGTCAGAATCGTTTTACATGAATGATCCGCTTGCCTAGAAGGCCATCGCGGGCGCACAAGAGAGTGAACGCCGACGCGCGATATCTAAGCTAGGAGGGCGCAGACAGCTTTCCATCAAGGTTTCCTCGCTCCATCGCTAACCGGTATACGGTAGCCATTCGGAGGTGCATTCGTCAGAATAGTTCTACATGAATTCTCCAGCCTTTAGCCGCAGTGAGTATTTTAAAGCGGAAGACTTCTGGCTGTGCCGTGCACCTGCCCGTTTTGTATTCCAGTGTTTACTTGATTGGCTTGTGTACATGTGCATAAATGCGCTTTGCTTTGCTTAAGCTATGATTTAAGCAGCAATTTTGTTTACGAAGTTTTGGGCAGGACTGGGTGTAAGTCTAGTGATCGTCGTGGGCTCCACCTGATAGTCTCATAAAAAAGTACAACCATGTTAAATGTAAAAGGGAACTCAGAGAAGCATTCCTAGTTGAGGCGAGTGGTAGAAAAGACGGTAGATCGAACAACTCTTCGCATGATGAGGCAGATGCCGTTGTTGGGAGCGAGTTTGAGGATTACTAGCCTTGATGCCAAGAAATTCCGGCTTTGATGAAATATGTCATAACTGATCTCAGATAATCCAATTTGTTGTTCAAAGTAAGGTTCAGCGAAGCGTCGTGCACGAAAAAATCATAAAATCCTATAAAATTGGCACCAAAACCTTCCAGTCGAGCAAATATTACCAAGCATCGGACAGGCGCATGGCGTGCACTGGAAGATTTTCCGTTTCCTAATGCACTTTGAATCGAACTATAGAAATTCGCTGCAGCTAAAATGAGCAAAATGTTCTGTTGCCTATTCGGTTGCCCTATTTGTTCTGTTCTCGCTGTATCTTTGTTTTGTTTTATTTTGAATACAATGCTCAGGTATTTTCTCTACGTTGTACTGTTTCTTTGAACTGTAACCAAAACATAATAAACAAATGTTTTAGAAATTCAACGTGACCGCTCAAAAGAACGATGTGTAGCCGCTATACAGTGGATCTGATGCAGATTCACATAATTCGGGTGTGTCATTTTTTTTTCAAACCCCGGATAAATGAAGCATACGGATATTGGCATTTTTGAAAAGTCCGCATTTTGGGACGATTTAGGCTGGGATGATTTTCGCAGTTTTGGAGGATCCAGATAACAGATTTTTTCTCGGATCTGATATTGAATATCCGATTCGGTTAGAATATCAGGTCTCGGATCAGAATCAGTGGATCATTCGAGAATCCATTCTAGTGAAAATCACCATTACCTAAATCGTCCCAAAATGTGGAATTTTCAAAATTGCCATGATCCGTCTGATCCATTCATCCAGGGTCTGGAAAAATGACGATCCGAATTATTTGAATTGTCGCCGGATTCGATGCTTGTTGGCTACAACAGTCTGACAGGAACCCTTCTTGGTTTCTTCGGTTTGAGATTTGCGCAGGATCTATACTTTACTCGCGCGGCGTTACGAAAGCAATCAATATCGATCAACTGCACTGCGTAATCGATACTGCTAGATTTCGTACTGCATCGCCGCCCGGCGAATGAAGTATAACCCTCGCCTTAAGGTGTCCCAATGGCTTGGATGGCAACTTTCCAGCAGGTGCGGAAACCACATTTGTCCCATCAGCCTTGTCAGAATGCTTCCGCTCTAATGTTGAAGATAGTGTAGATGTAAGGTTTTGGAAAGGTAAGCTCTTTAGGAGCCAGATTCACCAGCCTCTTACCGCTCTCTAACGGTGAAAATACGGCCAAACCTGATGCTGATGAATGTCATATCGGGAGTTTGGCGTCATTTTCACCGTTAGAGAGCGGTAAGTGGTTGATGAATCTGGCCCTAGGTGTTCATCAGGAGCCTACAGGAGTGTCTACGCCGAGCAAGCTCACTTCTATGCGTATTTAATTTCAATAAAGAAGTTCCACTTCAATAAGGAAGTACATCGTTCCGTGACAACAGCCTGATCTAGACTTGATCTAGACTTCCGTCGGACGGCGCATCGATAAGACGGTGCAGACAATCGATATCGTTAGCGCTCGTTAAGCCACATGGGCTGGTGGTTGAAGAGTACATAAAATGGGTTTTATACTTCAACCGCTAGGCCACGTGGCTCAGCGAGCGCTACCGATATCGATTGTCTCTGCCGCTTAATCGATACTAGTGGAGTACAAGTCCATCTTGTTATCGCATATGTACATTTGCTTATCATCAATACCAATTGCATGTGAAGCTGAACCGTTCAGAGTGAAACAGAAACACTTCTGAAACATCTTCATCTGAAGATCTAGGATGGTCTGTTCATAGCGCAAAGAATGAGCGAATCGGCACCAGCGACCACCAATTGCTGTTGTGGCGGACCATGAATAAGTCCTTCCTTACAGGCGCTTGCTTTATACTTCAACTCGCAGATCGACAGTGTTGATTTAACCTGTGCACACGATCGGTATTACCAATTTTTTAAAATAATGTAGCGCCAATCGACAACTGGATTATAAACCCTGCCTTAGGCCCGTTTATACTTCGACGCCGAGCGACGCGACGCCGCGCATTGTGGCCATATTGATTAAGGCGACGCGATCGATATATTTGGCCACTTCACATGGCGTCGCATCGCTCGGCGTCGGAAGTATAAACAGGGCCTTAGGAGTCAGTTAGTGTGCGCGCTACGCGTGACACGATGACATGAATGGTGGCCAAATCGTGCGATCGCGTCGAGCGATCGATTTGGGAGCCTATCATAACATCGCGTCGCGCGTCACATACACACTAAAGGCCCATGCACACTTCTGCGACAGCGCGGCGGGGCCATGATGAAGGATAGGGCCGCGACGGGCGCGGCGCGAGATAGCGACACGTGCCGCAGAGGGGGGCATGTGCACTTTTGCGACTATCGCGGCGGCTATCGCCGGCGATGCCGCGCTGAGTGCCGCAGGCTGGAATGGTTCAAATCATTCCTAGCGGCGAGACATGCACTGGGACGTCGGTCCCGTTGTCTATAACGATGCTCTAACGCGAGCGCGCCGCGACCGTCGAATTTCGCGGAGGTGACCGTCGCTCCTCTTGCCGCGCCGCGGTGTCGCAGAAGTATGCATGGGCCTTAAGGAGTCGTTTAGTGTGCATGCGACGCGCAACGCGATGCATGTCTAGTGGTCAAATTGATCAAGCGACGCGATTGATCAATTTGGCCACTACACATGGCATCGCGTCGCGTGTCGCGCGCACACTAAACGACCCCTAAACGACCCCTTACAGAACGTTCAGAGCTCCATCGTGGCGCGACGCGACGTAGTGACAAGCTACATATCGATCAATCGATATGGAAGCTTGTCAGTACGTCGCGTCGTTCCGCGATGAAGCTGTGAACGTCCAATTAGAGACGATGAATCGTCCAATTCGCGGTAAGCAATAACGAAGGCGCAGTTTACTTATTCGAGAAATCGATATCGATGCTCGTGAAGTTGCGGAACATACCGTGCTGGACTTCTGCATATTCCGAATTCATTAGGCTTCAACGTGGAAACGGACAGATGAAGCAAAGAAAGGATTCAAAGCAACAGTTTTACCGATAGATATCGTCTGTTATCCTAATCAGAAGTACCTACTTCTCAATATGACCTCAGTGAAGCACAACAGGCCGTCAGAATGTCTAATAAAGATAAGCGTTCAATTTGACGATTCCTTGACAACATATTGGATGAGAGATAAATGTTCTACGTGAAAAGGTAGGCAAAGCACCACTGTGGCGAGCGAAGTCACGGCAACGTAGCTCAGTGGTAAGGTTTTCGACTTGCGTATGAACGGTCCTAGGTTCGAATCCCGGTGCTGCCTTTTTGCACTGAAAAGCAAGTAACCACGAAACAGTAAGACCTACATCACTCTTCAGTTCAGTACAGAATAAGGAAAAACCAGAATAAATGGAAAAAGATGGATAATTCACTTTCTAACATCATTTCAGCTTCTTCTATCTTTACTGGTTAGCATATGGTGGAGTCTACGTTACGCAGGCTGTGGTCGTCACACATTAAAAAACAAAAAATGCCGAAAAAAGCTTTAAAAACAATAAAAATCAGCTCACAAGGGAGCGCTGAAGAGCGTATATCGGAGATCAAACCTTTGATCCAGAATCAAACGGATGAGAATCGACTGCCACCACCGCACGATCGTCCTCGTCGCACGAGCGATTTCGCCTGTCGCGGCGACATCGCGCGCCGAACAACTGGGCGATGTGCGGCAACGCCTGCGATCGACCGACCGCGCGGTGAGACGCGCGACGCGCTGATTTCTCCTCAGGCAGTGCTAATCCGGGCGATGAACGGACTGTGCGGTGTCAGCGCGACGTCGCACACCGCTCGGCGCGGCGCGGTTACCGCCGAAACGGCGCGATGTCGCGTCGGCGACATCGCGTCGCTCTAGCGAAATGCACCGCCCGTCGCCACGACCGTATCGCCCGTCTTGGTCCATACCTTCGATTGAGATCACCGATAGACGTTTGACCTCCCTCCAATTGACCACGCCGGAAGCGGGGATGACTTCTTCGTTAGACGACGCGCTTCTGGGATGTCGCTGGACTGCTGCGGAAGACAATGTGTTTGGTGAAGCTTTTACTTCTAAGCGATTGACCCTTGTAGGATATTGACCGTTAGGAGGCTATAACAGGCTCTATAACATTGGCGCATAGGCAGTCTCGGCAGCGCATCGGTAGCTCAGTGGCAGAGTGCTCGCTCTGCGCCTGAACGTCTATGGTTCAACACCAGGACCTGCAGGCGGTTTTGCAGGGCGACATTTTCACCTACCGATGGATAGCTAGCACTGTTAATAAGCACAACATACGCAGGCTCGCCATCGCATCACTAGCTCAATGGAAGAGTGGTTGGTTCGCGAGCGGGCATCCATGGTTCGACACCCGTTGCCGCCGGGTAGTTTTGCAGAGCACAACATTCACCGATCGATGGAACTAATAACTGTTATCGAGTACAACACACTAGATTTGGCAGAGCGTCATTAGCTCAATGGTGGAGTGGTTACACGGGCACGTGGGCATCAGTGGTTCGACACCTGACACCGTCGGGTAGTTTTGCAGAACAGGATTATCACCGATTTATGGATTACTAGTAACGGCTAACAAGTACAACGCTACCGTCCGTGTCTAAACGCTCACAAAAGACGATAGGAGTTGTGTATGAGTCGATCTTTTGATCTCTAACAACATTTGAGCTTCTTCCAGCTTTTATTAAACCTTCTCCGTGGAAGCTGTGGTGGTAGTGATGTTATCGAGAGCACAAACAAGTTCACTAACAGCTTAAAATGCTCAGGACTGGTGTTAGCGGGACCGTCGAGCGCGTATATATCGAAGATCAAACCTTTGATCCAGGATCAATCCGACAAGAAGTGGCGGCCACCACCGCCTATCGCGGCGATATCGCACGCTGCACCGCTGCGCGATGTGCGACATCGCCCGCGATCCGATCACCGCGCGGCGAAACCCGCGACGCACTGATTTCTGCTCAGACAGCGCTAATCCGTGCGATGAATGGTGCGTGCGGTGTCGGCGCGACGTCGCGCATCGCCCAGCGCGGCGCGATCACCGCCGAAGCGACGCGATGTCGCGCCGGCGACATCGCGTCGCTCTAGCGAAATGCGCCGCCTATCGCCACGACCGTACCGCCCGTCTTGGTCGATACCTTCTTCGATTAAGATCAACGATTGGCAACGGGCGTTTGACCTCCGATTGACTACGACGGAAGCGGTCTGGCGACTTCTTCTTCAGACGACGAGCTTCTGGGGATGTTACTCGAGTACAACAGACGACTGTGTGTTTAGTGAAGCTGTAACTTGTAAGCGATTGACTCTGGTAGGTTTATTAACCGTTAAGAAGCGATAATATACAGTACATCAATGGAGTATTCGGAATCGCCGGCATGCAATAGTGGTCCAGTGGCAGGGTGTTTGCTTTATGAGCGTGCGTCTAGAGCTCGATACCCGGCGTCTGCGGAAGGTTTTGCAGGTAGATCTTTTCAGACTGGTTGATTGCTAGTACCCTGTAACAAGTAGAACCCCAGAGTGCACGTCTAAATACTCACAAAGGGCAGCTGCTGTATTTTTTTGGCCACCAACAGTATTTAAACTGCTTCTAGCTTTATTGATTAGCATATTGCGTCTCATTCGTGTGAACTTTTGTCGTGAAGTCATCCAAAACGCATGAAAAAGTTGAACAACAGCTTAAAACGTCAAGATGGATCGGTGTTCTACCTGACGATCGAGGGCGTCTATATTGGAGATCAAGGCTTTGATCCAGAATCAATGTCGCCACTCACGATGGCTACCGCCGTTCCCCGCCGTCCGGCGTTCATTTTTTCGTCTTTTAGAATATTACATCGACTCATTTTCTTGGACGGGACAGAATCTTGCGCTGTTCCCCAGCTTGTTGAAACTTCTAGAACGTACTGCAGGCGAATTCCAGGCCATTTCAACCACTGCTCTTAATTCTGCCAGTTTTTCTCAATTTCTGAAATTTGGAATTTTTTCGAATTTCGCACAATAACACTTTCGTCGGTTACGTATCTGGTATCGATAATTGATTGCTTAAAGCAGGGTGAAAATCTGTGGACGGGGAAAATCCACAGTATACCTCTTTCACTAATATGTGGCATTCATTTTCAAAGTTTCTGGACAAATGACAAGGATTTTAGGATCTATCCTAGTCCGGGGGCACATAACTAAAAAGTATTATATGTGACAAATTCACTTAAGACTTACAGAACGGCTCTAACAGAACAACACAGGACCTAAACAAGAAAAAGTCACAGAGAAAAAAAAACGAAAAAATTGCATTTGTTACGGTTGTAGGAAGGCAAAGTTGTGTGCCCTCCTCGCCATGTTAGTTTCTGGCTATAACATGTCAAGCGACGGTCAGCACGCGGCATACGGCTTCATGCGCCCTCCCACCATGTTAGATCCTGGTTATAACATGTCAAGCGGTGGTCAGCACGCGGCATGACTCTATTCCGTCGCTCTTTGCCCGCCGAGACGGTTGTAAACCGCGGCGATTTTTTATTTTTATTTTCGTTTGCTCGTATGTTTTTGATTTCTTTTAGGTTAGGTTTCGTTCTCTAGGAGCCGCTCGGTAAGTATTAATTCATTTCGTTGCCTAGTTTTTAGTTATTTGCCCCCCCCCCCCTGGACTAGGATAGATCCGGATTTTATGGGGAAAATGAGGGTGCCACCTGCCTCTCCCCAAACTTCCAGCTAAAGCCGTTCATACTTCAGTCGCCGTACAAGATCAAAACGCGCACATGATCCAACGATATCGATTGTGTCGCGCGGGTCGATCAATAGCGATCGTTGCAACACCGAATGGTGGCTGAAGTTTGCCTTCAGAGAGCACTCCCATCTACGCTCACGGCGTCTATCAGAGGTTGTGTACGAGTCTTCCAGGCAGTTTAACTAAAGCGGACGAGTCATCCCGGCTACCTTAATGTTATTGGATGTTCATAGTCCACGAAGCTAGCGGTTCTGGTCATCCAGGCAAGACATGCGCATCGATTTATGCCCGGGGAAGATCGATATGCACGCTTTGTTCGGGCGACTAGTCGCTTTCGCTGCGGACTATGAACGGGTCCATCTGACAATTTAATGTCCGTAGCTCCCAGTTCACTCGGATAGAATCCAAATGATCTCAAGGATCCCATATCGCGGGCAACACCTTCCGTGCGACTAGTGGGCGGGTCAGGGTGAAGAATGTAGCACCCGTAGTCCGAATGGAGGAAGCTTGCCCAAGCGGGGCTGGAAACTCGTCCAAATTCACCTGAGCTAACCTATCGATCCACATCAGAATGCACCCAGACCCATATATGGGTCAGTGTGCCATTACGCTACAAATCTCTTTATTATTACTGTCGATCACAGCATGTTACAGAGGAAAACGAATTAAGAACACCTGTATAAAACTCTCCTTGGACAACATATAATATCAGCAAATAAATAGTAAGCGAGCGACACAACATTATTATTAGGCTGCTGGGTTCACACACTTGGTCCTCCGAGTGGCGCGTGAAATCATTGGAATATTGACTGTCTTTGTGGACTAATCGATATCCATGACGCTAAAGGTGCGATATACGACGTGTCTTAACAAGTAGAAAACCCACGCCGACATTTTCAAAGTGCACAACGGCAACGACTTTTGATCGTTTGCGCACAAAGCATGCGAATCGATTAGCGGGAGATTGCGCGGGAAAAATCGATTTGTACGCTATGCCCGCGCGAGGGTGTCGCCGCTGCTGTTCTGGACTATGAACGGGTCACATTTGGCCCTTACGCTGAAGCAATCAGAGGAATTGAACTTCTATGGTCCGCTTAGGTGCCCGATAAAGGCCTCAGTCAACAATAACACATGACAAACTGTTCAATATGGTAGGAATAGGACGGAGAAGTCGGTCGTGCTGGAGTGGAGTGGGTTAGTGGCAATAATGGTGGTTAGCAATGAATACAAGAAGGTCTGGTTAGAAGTCACAACACGACGCATCAGAGCCCACAGCTCGGGCGAGCTGGATGTGGGCTGTGTTGAGGAATGATCATATCGGAGAAGACTATACACACAGTGGATGATGCCGAACGCCTGGCAGCATCACACACGACGAGGATCTCTGTGTTGGCTGGCAAACTGCACAAGTGATTTAAGCTGGGTGGTTGGCGCTCTGACGTAGTTGATGATGGTGAAGAGCTCTGTGTCTCGAACGAACGTGCTCTGCGCCTCTAGTAGTGCTGTCGACGACGAATCTCCTTAGCGTTCCACGGTTCACGTTACGAGTCATGCGTGTCCAGGAACGCACCGACGGCTCCTAGATAGCCTTCGTGCTTCATGAACAACGCCTCCATGTTGCCCTGCAAGCAATAGAACTCATCTGTCGTCCATTTACACGATTATCACGACAAACTGGAAACCATTTAAATCAAATTGGACACTTTTAAAACCAAATCAGACATTTAGACATTTTTCATGACAAATTATAGTAACCACTTTTATGTTACTCGTTGGTTGTTTCTCTGATGTCTGTCCTATGTAGCGATATTGATTTGAATAGGTAAATAAATGAATAAAAACTGGACAATTTTCAAATCAACCTAGACACTTTGGGCCTGCTCATACTTCGCGACAGCAGCGACAAAAGCGACGAGAGCGCAGTGCGCGGAAGTATGAACAGGCGACTGAAGCGACAGCGCCGGCGCTCGAGTATGAACACCTCTCGGCGGCGCGCTATAGGCCCATGCACACTTCTGCGACACCGCGGCGCGACAAGTGGGGTGACGGCTACCGCCGCGAAATCCGGCGGTCGCAGCGCGGTCGCGTTAGAGCATCGTTATAGGCAACGGGACCGACGTCTCCGTGCATGTCGCGCCGCCAGGAATGATTTGAACCATTTCAGCCAGCGGCACTCAGCGCGGCGTCGCCTGCGATAGCCGCCGCGACAGCCGCAAGAGTGCGCATGCCCCCTCCTTGCGGCACGTGTCGCAGTGTCGCGCCGCGGTCGTCGCGGCCCTATGCTTCATCATGGTCACGCCGCGCTGTCGCAGAAGTGTGCATGGGCCTTATCGGTTTTAGTCGATATGCATGTTTTGCACGGGCGACGACAGCGCAGCGCGCGTGGCGTGCGCAGAACCGGCAAGTAAGAATAGGCGACAAGAGCGACTGGAGCAACAGCGCTGACGCTCGAGTATGAACACCTCTCGGCGGCGCGCTCTCGGTTTTAATCGATTTGCATGTTTTCCACGGGCGACGAGAGCACGAGAGCGACGAGAGCGCAGCGCGCGTGGCGTGCGCAGAACCGGCAAGTATGAATAGACGACGAGAGCGACTGGAGCAACAGCGCTGACGCTCGAGTATAAACACCACTCGGCGGCGCGCTCTCGGTTTTAATCGATTTGCATGTTTTGCACGGGCGGCGAGTCGCTCTTGTCGCAAAGTATGAACAGGTCCTTTCTAGGCATACTTGACGTTTTGAAACCAAGTTGGACATCTTTTGAACCAAACCGAGCTACTTCCAGATTAAACTAAACACTCGCAATCGCAATTAGAACAATCTTTTTCAATCCTCTTTGCCTAACAGGTTTGATATAAAATTCTTTCTAGTGACCGAGGTTTCGAAGAATTCGTCCATCTCAACGCCCGAAAGTTGGCTCAAAATGTTTTTGACTCTGTGAAACTCGTTGAATCAAAAACATCGCGTTCACCTCTTAACCACAAAACAACACGCTCCCAGGAGTGCTAGGAAACAATACCAAATCTGAGTGTACGAACTCACCGATCCTTCCAGCGCAAAGAAACCGGATCGAAGAAAGGAATCTTTGCGCTGCAAGATTCAGTGAGTTCGTATGCTCAGATGTGGTATCGTTCCCTAGCATTCCTGGGAGGGCATGTTGTTCCCGGCAAAGAAGTGGACTGATGTTTTTGATACAATGAGTTTCACAGAGTCAAAAACATTTCGAGGCATCTTTCAGGGATAAGGACGAGTTCGTCGAAACGTTGGTCGCAATAAAGAATTTGGCGCAATGCGCGGAAGAGGGGGGGGGGCAGCCCATGGAAAGTTATCAAAAATTTCCCTTGAGCGAAAAATATCCTAACCTTCTTATTGAGTCTGCAGCTTAAACTGCCTGAAGTTAATTTTGATTTGGAAGAGTCGGCTTTGATTCAAAAGTCTCCGGCTAGCTTTAAAGAGTGTTCAAATTGATTCGAAAAGCGTCTAACCTTCCGGGGGAGTCCCTAGTGCAATGTGGATGATCAGTTTGATCTCAAAAGCATCAAACCTGCTTAGAAGAGTTCTAATGTAAAGTTGAAATGGTGTACAACAAAGGACCTGACTCTGTAGCAGAAACGCAGGTCTTAGATGGAACTTGAATCAGAATTTTATCGCTTTCTTTGGTTTTCTCCAGTTGAAAAGCCTAACAAAATAGCTTCTGAACCATTCAAAGCCCTCTGTTTTGCTCCAAATCAGCCAAATTCATGGTATTTCTAAAAGGTCTACTAAGAAAAACTCACTTTACTCCAGTAGTTGATGGCGTATGACAACGTTCGCATAGTAATCGGATGCTTCCTGATAAAAAACCCGCCAAAGTATATCCGTTTCATCGAGAATCGCATTCCATATAGCATTGCCATCTGCAAAACAGCGACGAGATACGATATGACCATGTAAGTTTCATGGTATATCTCGTTACAGTATGACTACAGGTAACCGGGGAGCAGCGAAAATTGTACTTTTCAGCTCTATTTAGGCCCCTACTAAACCTTCTACCTTGTAGTTCAAGCTAGCGAGCGGTTAACTGGACGTCACAAGCAAAGGCGTAAGATGAGAACAAAATCTTATGGATATGAACATACGACAATGTCGTCTACAGCTAGACACGCCACCTATTTGAACTGCACTTCCCTAACATGCTAACTTATACATATAATGCGAGGCGAAAATAGCTGCCTCTTAACGTAGTGACTATAAAGCATTATGGACCGTGTTTTACTTTAAAAAAAACACAGCTGGTTTGATATCAAATGGCCACAGCCACAATCTAGCGGTACTTCAAGGTTCACTCATAAGAGAAGGCCTGAAGCGTATGTCTGAACTGGGAGAACGACTCATTTAGGAAGAATCTACCCATCATTTAGTATAAAATTGTGTCTCGTTTTCGCCAAGACCTTAAATGAAACGAGCGGGGGACACCGAACTTAATATAGAGTCGACGCGGTGGCGCTCTGGGGCGCTCACTTGTATACCGGCTATACCCGCCCCTCCCGAAGTCGATTCGTGGAGCAGTGGGTAGTGGCGTTGCTTAATGGGACAGTGGTCAGAGGTTCGGTTCTCGTGTCCTGCAGCATTTTTGTACTTCCACTGATCAGTTGAGATTTAATGGGCCCTGACGTTCACGCAGCTTTAAGGCGTTTTCTGCAGATTTTTCCAGCTGAATGCTGTGGAGAGTAACTTTGTTGCGAACTTGCTATTGATATACGGGGAGAACGGAAGGACACAATACAGGCAGGTACAGGCTCTTCACAGCTTGTTGCTCTACATGGACCGATGACTTCGGGAAAATGATGCTGCTCGGATATTCAAAAGAGCCAGGATTCCATGTCCTATAGCACGTCTTCGTCTCAAAGGCTCAAATCTCAACCGATCAGTGGAAATGCAAAAATGCTGTACAACACGAGAAGCGAACCTTCGACCTCTATCCCACGAAGCAACGCCACTACCCACTGCTCCACGAGCCGCCCACAGAGACGAGCGTCGCCGGCATACAAGTGAGCGCCCCGAGCGCTGCCGCCGCGACAGCATAGTACATTCGGGGACCCCTACTCGTTTGATTCAACGACTTGGCAAAAACAAAACACACTTTTGCACTGATTGAAGGGTGGAGAATGTTCCTATACGTCTCGTTTTCTCCGTTCGGACATACGCTTCAGACATTACCCTTGTCAGATCAAAGACGAGCAACGGCCACTATTTTCACGAGATCTTAAACAGTAATCCGTGAGGCGACTATTCAAGTCATTTTGTATCTACACACGATGGAGTCATCCTATGGGATGCGAAAAGATGGCCCAGGCTTTATATGGAAGGCTCACACAGATTAACTGAACGGCAATTATTTCTGCGCTGTCAAACCCAAACGATCCAGAGGAGGTACCAACCTGTCCTATGTTGTTGCTGATCATCAGCAGAAGCGACTTAGCGATGTCTTGTTCTGATGCCTGTTCATGGTCGCCACGCATGGCTGACTTTCTACCCATCCGACTGCACTTCCCGAAGGACCCGGCTATCAGATCGGCCGGTAGATTGAGATTTTCATAGGATCCGCCGTAGATATCGCAGACCTAAACACCACGCCTGACACAAGCAGGAGGTGCAGAACGAAGGTTATGACCCACCAGTGTGTCACACTTCCGATGATCGCCCTTCTCGGCCATAAGGAGCAGCTCATCGAAGCTTTGAGCATTCGTCAAAAGATTACCCAGACCAATGAAAGCTCCACCGCCCATGGAGCTGCCGCCTACTCGCTGGAACATCGACGGCGAGTCCACCTGGAGTATCAGAACGGTCAGTTAGGGCTCTGGCTGCGCGTTATCAAGTCGTACGACTCACCTTCAGGACAGATATCCCCGTGCCAATGTTGACCAGCAGAAACGGATATATCAGATCAGCAGCTATAGGCTTGTACTGGTACCTAGAACAGTTCACTGAAGCCGCAGTGCACGTCGTCGCGAAAATAATGACCAGAAATACCTTTCTATTCCAATAGCCTCATGGTGATACGTGAAAGACTCGTCTACATTGTTTCTCAGCAAGAAATCACATCCGAATATCAGGGACTTCATTTCATCAGTTCGTTGAACTCTGGAAAGAGATAATCGAAAGTCTGAAGTCCTACATAGTAATCCGCTGATTGGAGCAAAACAGCGTTTATACTTCGAACGCCGACTGTCGCGGCTGCTCAAAAGTATCGATCGCTTGTGCTGCCTAATCGATCAGCATATTTGCAGAACTGAAACTCACTGCACTCCTAGGAAATTGTGCATCATTTCGGCGTATTTGAACGAGCCGCCACCAGTACAATGTATCACATCGTCAGCTACTCTATCGTGCCAGTTCTGAAAGGAAAACGACTTCAGTGGTGAACGTCTCTGCGCACTCCAGGGATCTGATAGAGCGACTGTTCGTGCGGGAGAGGAATATACACCATTTTCACGTCAGATGTAGCTCTTTTCAAGTCGGACACTTCAACCGGAGGCTTTGAATTTTTCCAGAGAGAGCTGTAGCGATGCTTTTCTTTGCTTTTTTAAACATTGTACTACAATATTCTGTTATATATACCATTTTCTGGTCAATTTGGACACTTTTCAAATCAAATTGGACACTCTTCCAAGAAGGTTTGACGCCTTTGAAATCGAGCTGAACTTCCAAATCAAAAGAAGCTTTGGGTAATTTCTTGCCGAGAAAAATTTACTATGACTTTCCTAGATTTTTTAAAATTCACCTGTCTCTATAAGTGAACAAATTCTTTGGACTTATAAAAAGCTTTCGTTTTCCAAGAAAAAATAATGATGAGAAGCTTGTTCTGAAGTACAAAAAGGTGGCAGTTTTCAGCGTTTAGAAAAAAGCGGTTTACGCACCCCCCTCGCTGTACGCTCACGCAGACATGCTGTGTGCCTAAGGCCCCGTTTATACTTCGTCGCGGCGCGACGCGATGGCCACGCAATGAGGCCAAATTGATCAATCGCGTCGCACAATCAATATGGCCACTATACGTGGCGTCGCGTCGCGCCGCGACGAAGTATAAACGGGGCCTAAGTGTCGTATACCGCTAATATTTTTTTAAGCGTTTTAATACTAAGAAGTCACGCCATGCACTCCTACAGCTCGTCGAAATTCTCGTTTGATTGGTAGTGTAGATGCTACTTACTTGAGACAGCAAAGTAGAGACAGATGTTTCCAAAAAAACATTTTTTACTTTATCATTAATACAATTCTAGGCAAATAGAAGTTTTATTATCAATCAAAGGGAAGTCCAACGTCCTAGAGGATTTATGGCGCAATCTCTTTTTTGTTTGCTTTGAAAATATCACCGTACTGAGCTTTACTTTTCCTTGAAAATAAAAATTGTGCGAAGTTTCAAACAGTGTGCTCATTAATTGGGAAATATACATCAAAAAATTTCAAAAAATGTACTAATTTTTCTTGAACAAAAAATATTCTAACCGTCTCGGATTCTCTACGTTAATCCCAAAGACGTTCGCTTTGATTTGGAAAATGCTCAGTTTGATTTTAAATCCGTCAAGCTTGCTTAAACGAGCATTCAATTTATTTAATTAATTTTTTAATGTTTCATGACTTACAGGTGTCTGAATGAAATGAATTCATTACTAGCCAAAAGTGACCATCTTCTTAGTCTGTCGGAAAGTGCATTTAAAACGTTCGTTAGGGGAAGCGTTACATTCAATCCGCCTTTGACCTCTTCGGTTTTTTAAAGTTTTATTTCGTTTCCATATATCCATTGTGTAGTGTATAGTTGCATGCTTTAATCAAATAAATAATTTTGGAAATAACAAATTTGACGTGAAAATTGTGTGTCGATCGATTGATGTGGCCAAGTACTCTGCGCTGGTCGATATTTATTTAGTTCCTATCACCTATTCTAGGTCTCGACGGCAGCAACCGGGCGGCCAGTTTCTGCCGTCGAGGCCTAGAACAGATGATAGGAACTCTGAACGCCTGGAAACCTCATGGTCATATCTAGTGAAGGCTCGTCAACAGGGAAACAATAAATCAGCTCTAAACTATCTATAGGTCACCCAATCCCAGTGTAGCTATGCCGAAGACTAGCGGCTAGACAGCTTTGAATCCCTCAAATCACAGCGCTTTCAGCATGGGACAGTGACTCAGGAAAACATAGGCGAATTGGCCAGCCTCGTCTGGGGAATTCTATTACAACGTCTGAGCGTCGTCGGCTGAGCGCATCAAAGACGACGACGAACACCGACCGACCGCATTCGTTGTCACCAAACACATTAGTCGACCAAAGGCAGGCAGCGTCTTATCGCCATTCTCACCACCTTGACACGCCACCGACAGCGGGCAAAACGATGGAACCATGGCTGGGAACAGCACGTGTTTCAAGAGGAGAAGAAAAACTCACATCTCTGATAAACTCCAGACACGCCTCGATCGACGTGAACTTCTTGAAGTTGAGAAGCACTTCGGGGGCATTGGAGTTCTGGAAAACTGGCCACAGTACCAAAGACCAAACATCACCAGAGCTAGACCATGACGACGCCATAAACAACGTAGCAGGCCGACGTCTAACTGCACCGCGCGACTCACCTCTACACGCTCGCAGACCGTCGAGTAAACTAGCTTCACCAACGTTCCACCTAGAATGGAGTTAGTTTGAAGCAGTACAGCAGGCCGATAGGTGACGACGAAGCCAGACAGCTTACCTATATCTAGGGCAAATCTACTCTTCTTAATAAGCGGTGCGAATCGGGCCTCTTCCGGCAGCACGATGAACGGCGTCGTCGGCTTCTCGCGTAATATCGGCTGGGCGGCGCGAATAAGACCATTACTCACGTCATCCGCTCGTCTGGAACGCTGTGATTTGGTGTCTTGGATGGACCGGAGGAGGATACAAAGTCCCCAGAGATAGATGTGGAGTTTGGAAGCCTCCAGGCCGCAACGAGATCAACTTGGCTTTCCGTGGAGGTGACTCACAACAGGTAACAAGATCAGGGTAGGGGAGGGATTCGTAGCTCTCCAACAACGAACGACTCACAATGCAATCTGTGCGAATCGATTAGAAGATGGACGGGGTTGGTCAATTAGCACCGAATGCACTGCGGCGGCTACTATGGAGAAAAAGCTTCTGAGAAGGATACGAACAAGCCCCTGGGAGCGAAAAAAGCGCAGAATGGAAGAACGTGGAATCCTCACCCTTAACTGAAAGAACCATCTCATATGAAAAAACGCTTACGACAGAAAAAATAGTACGCTGATTTCCTGAAAGAGTCGACAAAAGGGCATGAAATGCAAGCAAAACAGCGAACTCTTCCGGGAACTAATGGGACAACCAAGGTAAACTTATAGTTAATAGTTAATTAGTTACAAATTAATCAACAGCAAGAAAAACCGAACTATGACACATACTCTTGATGTGATAAAGTTGAGTACAGCTCTCAGCCAAGATTAGTATCGAGCACTACTTGGCTAAAGTTTCGGCATTGCTACCTTCGTCAGAGTCTGCAAAATTCGAGGAAACATTGAGAATTATTTCCCAAACACCATTTCTTCCTATAGAAGCCACTAATCTTCAAGAAGATAGGACGTTGCTGGTTCCTTCTTCGACTTCGTTTCTTGACACGGTGTTTCGTTGGAAGCATCAGCATCTGCAGTATACATTGGATCCGAATGAATAATCTTCGGATGTCCGAAAACGATTCATTCAATACGTTGGAATCGGATATCTGAAGATGATTCATTCAGATCCGATGCATACTGCAGATGATGATTTCCGACGGAATACAGAGTCAAGAAACAAAGTCGAAGAAGAGACCAGCAGCGTCCTGTCTTCTTGGAAATTAGTGGGTTCTGTAGGACGAAATGGTGTTTGGGGAATAATTTCTCAACGTTCCCTCGAATGTTACAGACTCTGACGAAGGCAACAATGTCGAAACGTTAGCCAAACAGAGCTCGGTACCAATCTTAATTACCAATCTTAGTAAAGTCACTCCTACTCGACTCCGACTCCGACTTCTAGCAAAACCAACTATAGATCAAAGCTACATGAATATGACTAAAGCGGAAACTAGTCGACCCTATCGTCAAGTGGGAAATACCGTTAAAATCAATTCAGGATCCACCATGGTCATCAAGCCATTACAAAAACTGTGGACACTGATAGAGCGCGAGTAGCGTGGTTGTCCCACAGAGGAAAAAAGGCGACGTGTAATACTCAGAGGGCGTTTATGGCGCATTGGGAGGTGGCACAGAACTTCGTATGCACTATGAATCAAGGTTCTTGGTTCCGACCCCGCTAGGTCCAGCCATTGGGGCTGTTTATGTTCGGAAATAGAACCCTTTGGGAAATTTTCTCCTACAGGATTAACTCCCCATTAACAAGTGACGTACGGCTGAGAGTAGCAGCACGAAGGAAATGGGAAATTATAAAGGACAATTTTCTCACGTGAAGACAAACCCAAGAAGAATCAAACATCTCATAGATCAACCGGAACGAGGCCCGAAATCAGCTATAAACCTCACCTCAAATTTGAGTTCAGCAACAGCTCATCCATTACACGATCCGCTCGATGCCTCTGAAAAACTGGGCTCTTCGTCCAGACAACGGAACACAGACAGGCCAACGGCAGATCGGCCTCGCCTAGCGGCCCTGAAGCACATAGCACTCGCAGCCAACCTTGTTCGGTAAGCGCATTCGCGCCGCAATGGGCTCGGAGTCCGTCGAGCCCGTGTGCGGCTTACGACTGCGTACTGCTGCACCACGTCCCATCGTTTAGAGGTGTGTTTAGCGGTAAGAATGTGACCGGAATCTTGCCGGAATCCACACACACGCAGAATTTACACCTTCAAGCACTACTTTATTTCTATATAGGATATCAACGAAATTAATAGAGAAAATCGATCGAAAAATACAAAAATTCGCGGCAAAGTTATACATCTGCGGCGGAAAATATGGCAAGGCAAAGTCTAACAGCTAGGAAACTCTTCATAGATAGATTGTGACGATTGTAGACGACATCCGTCAAGAAGTCTGGTGGTACGCAATTGTACAACTGACCATACAACGGAATAAGAGAAACAAGAGAAATTCTATAATGCAGGAGATCTATTCAGTGCTTTTCTAACAGGGAACTGTAGATGGTCTCTCGAAAAGGGGGTACCACGAAGCCTTACGCTTGGTCTGGTGACCAACTGGTAGAAGGGATTGGGGCAAACACGACCAAAGCACTTTGAAAAGACGTCATAGCGGCAAAAATAGCGACGCAATCAGCTGATGAATCCAGTATTGTTGAGCACCAGGAGCGCCACTTAGCGAGCAGACCGGTCTGGTTCAAAGTTCCCGTACCTAACGGTTGATAGAGACGACCTGCCCTCCATGTGGCTCACGCGTGGGGATTCCTTTCGCCTTTAAAAGTTGGAACCGGCAGACCAGCACAGAGCAAATGGCGCATGTGACCCAAATTGCCCAAAAACTGCCACCCATGTTGGCACTGCTGCGGTAAGCATACAGTCTCCAAACGAAAGGGTTTCTGGTTCGAGTCCCGGCCCATGCAATTTTCTTCGTAGCAGTCAAGCGGGTTCATGTCGCGAATGTGGGCAGCATGAGAAGTGGGAATGGGCCAGCCAATCAAGCCGCGTCAAATGGACATGTAATTTAGGAAAGTCTTGTAGGATAGATACTCGCACCAAATGCTACCCACATTTGCGACATGTGCCGTCAAACGTCACAATGATGGCCTTTTAAACATCAGCAACAATGCAGATGATAATCATATCGATTCGCCGCGTTGCCTAATCGATATCGATCGTTCTGGTAGTGATGATCAGCACCATAGCGCGACGTAAGCATAAACTGTTCACACACCTCGTATGGAGCCAGAAACCCAACTCCGACAAGGAAACCCCAAAACGCCGTCGTTTAGAGGACATCTGGAAACGAACTATATCGATTATCCGCACTGCCTAATCGATATCGATCGTTACTATAGTGATACCCCCCGCCGGACTGCGACAAAAAGTATAAACCAAACATCTCAAATGAGTCAAACATCTAATTCCGCCAGAGAAATCCCAGAACATCGCCGCCTAAGGATGTTAAAGTAGTTATGGACTCTTTTCGCACCCTAATCAATATCGAGCTGGCTCGAAATGTTGCGCTACACAGGACTTACAAAATAAGTATAAACTCAGCCCCATATGCAGCAGGTAGTTAGAATTATAATTCCGACGAGGAAACCACACAAGCACGTTGTTTGGAGGTCGCGCAGAAAGAATATTTCGGTTCCCGCGCCGCCTAATCAATATCGAACATTCTCGAAGCGATGCGCTGCACCGGACCCTGAAGTAAGTATAAACGGTGCCTCATACGTAGCACGGAAACCACACAAGGACGTCGTTTCAATCCATGTAAAACAGATCTACATCGATCTTTCGCACCGTCTAATCGATATCGATTGTCTCGCTATGTCGTGCTAGAACAGCCCGACGTAAGCATAAACTATGCACTGTCAAATTCTAACCCCGGCAATGAAGTTCAAGAACAATGCCCTCTAATGGCCGCCTGTAATCCGGTGATATCGATCCTCCACGCGAGCTAATCAATATCGAATTTTCGTTGTGTCGCGCTGCAACGCACCGCGAGGAGGTGTAAATGATGACTTCAACAGGGAGTCAGTATTCTGGCGCAGGAAAGGAAACACCGGAATAAAGTGGATAGGAGTCTTTTAGAAGGCTAGATGGTACAAAGGTTCACCGTAAATTCCGAGAAATGGTCACACTGGGTCAGAAGACGTTCGAACCGCGAGACAATCAGCTGATAAGCGCAGTATTGATGGGAACGGCATCACCAGCGCCACACAGTGGCCGGACCGGTCTGCTTCACGACAGTGTTCTTTGTCCCATTAGGAGGCAGTCAGACGGCCATGTGCCTCTCACATGGGCGGTTCCTTTCACCTTTGGAGGTCAGGGCGGGGATTCAGCACTGGAAAAAGCGAGTACCTACGACCTGGAAAATGGATCTATCCTATTCGGAGGTGGCATGTGGTGATTTTCATCTCTAATCCCTTGTTTGGGAATCTATGAAACCTTGAGCTGCTCTTCCATCATGCGAAGGCCTTGATTTAAATTCAGGGGATGTGGTTGTGTGCTATAGGATGACGCATGCATCTGACGCTCTACGGTCCCCCCCCCCCCCCCCCCCCGCCGGCTAGGATAGATCCGATAAACCACTGCATCCTAATACTGGACCATTCGAGGTCTAAAGCAGCAGAAAATGCGTTCTAGAGAAAAACAAAGGCTAGCTCAAGCTGTCGGGCCCCTACGCTCCAAACTCGAACCAGATCTGCCCAGAAAGGTCAAGGCCAAGAAACACCAGAACAAGGGCGTCAGGAGCCCAGAAGACACGGCTATGAGCACCTCGAAGGAAACCACACCACTTCGATAGCGTTGTGGAGGTGGAGTGCAGTGATAAGCGGGGCGAAAAAACCCATTCAGATAGCAAAATCAATAGAAAATCGAACTTCTCACGACAGGCTTAGAGCTAGCAACGGACTAAAACGGGATGCGATGACAATGACAATAGATCACTCCGGCAGCAGACCGTGCTGCTGCTATTGTGGTGGAGGTGGCGGGTGGTGAAAGACAAGGCTTCGACTGGACGGCGACAGCACCGGCGCCAGGAGACGCCATCGCGTGCACCGCAACGTCGGTCGTCGGCGATGGTGGCTCGATTTATCGCCCCGCTTGCCTCCTCCCATTAACAGAAGCTCGTCGCGCTGATAACGCGCACGCACGTCCGCGAAAGTGAGCCTGTTGCATTCCTTGTGCTGTTAGCGCACCCACAAACACACACGCTCACGCCCCTTCCCACCCACAGTCAGATGCGCGTCAGATGTCATCAGGCGAACAACGAGGATCAGCTGAGCGTCAAGCATCAATAGCCATGCGAGAATGAGCCCTATCAGGCCGGGATTGATGAACAACTAAACCCGGGGTAAGCGGTGTAGAAGTGAGAAGCCTACCCATAGTTTGGCTTCATACCTTGCCCATCTATTCACCAGCATACGCCTGGGTGGAAGACACTCGACGATCTTCATGGGTAACTCCGCAGACCCCATAAGGATTTCTTTACCTCTACCCGGAGATTGATGAATTCAACCTCTGGATTGCTGAGCGACGACACTGTTAGAGTCAGGATTCATCAATCTCGGGGTAGAGGTAAACAAATCTTAGTGGGTATTCGAAGATACCCATACCCAAGAGAACCGTCGAGGTCCTCCACTGAGCAGTATACCAGCGAATGGGTGGGTACGGGCGTTGGCTGAATTCCAATTCCATATCGCAGGCATGTTTCTCCCTTCTACCTCCCATACCCCAGGGTCAGTCGTTGATGAATACGGTCGAAGTATAGCCAACGGTTGGAGAGGAGGGGATTCCAATAGATTAGAGCCTGCATTAGCTTCAGAAGTAACTGACGTTACAATCACTGCAGAAATCCTGTAGAATCAGTCATTCAAGGCTCAGAACCAGCTTCTTCGCCCTCGCCGCCAAAGCAATACTGACATGTGATGGTCCGTGGACGATCCTTACGTCCTCAAGAAGAAGTAAATTCTCCAATCTTCCTCGACGAATTGAAGAGGCAGATAAGGAACACAATCCTGGAAGAATGACCGGACTGGCAACTCAGATCAGCCAAAACGGCCAGCTCCGTCGCGACAACCTGCAGCCGTTCACAGGGATAATAACGTAGGGACAACGTACAGAATGTTAGGAATGTGGAAGCAATGTTGCACCCTTATAGGGAGAAATTGGCCGAAAACTAAGCAAAACACCAAACCTGAGGGCCATAGTAGGCTCGGAGCTGTTCAGGGGCCGGATTCATCCACTGCTTACCGCCCTCTAACGCTGAAAATACCGCCAAACCACCGATATGATATTCACTGGCACCAGCTTTGACGGTATTTTCACCGTTAAAGGGCGGTAAGCGATTGATGAATCTGGCCTCAAGAGAGCTGATAAAACCAACTAGTGCAGCCTCATTCCAACTATATGTAGCCATGTGGCCACATTATTACGACAGCAGAAGGAAACAATGGGAAATGTGTTCATACTGGTTGAAAACTGCTTCCGAAGGATTTGAGATTGAGCACAGCCTTGAAGCTATACAGAAATCAAGCCAGACGGAGAGCACCATGTGCTTTTTCTTAGGATCTTAAACCCACAACATGACCTTGAATGATTCTTAGAACCAAAACTCAGCGCAAACAGGTCCGTCCATTCACCCAACGGTCAGGCTACTTAGCACCGAGTGCCTTGAAACAGCAAGATTCAAAGAGCACAGCACCGGCTGCAAGAATGAGTGAGTGACGGTACTAGTCGTCAATGTGGCCTACACACCATCTACTAGAAGTAAGATGGCGCCAATTGGGCGTGCCACACACAAGGAGAGCACATAGTGGTCGGTGCTCAGATAGGCTGGCGCGTTCTTCTCCATGCAGGCCACATTAACGACTAGTGCTGTTTTCGAGACAGGATTTTCCATTCTTCCGTGGAGTTGGAGGAAAGCGAAGGACTGAAGGCCAGAGCAGTAATGTTGCGACATGGATGAAGACACCCTCTCCATGAAATAAGACTAAAACCCAATGAGAAGTCCACTTCCATGAGGAGCAAAAGACACACTTCGCCCTGCATCCTTCTTCCGACGACTAACAGTTCTAGATAGCGACCATACAAGGTCACTTCCACGAGAACCACCACAGGAAACAACCGGCTATGGGCTCATATGGGCAAGAATGCAGTTAAAAAGGCCTTAGCAGGCCATGCAGTGAGGCACCACCTCTGCTTGTGAGAGAATAAAAGAGAAATTGGGCATTGGACTTAGTTTACACTTCCTCGCTGTGCGGCGCCTGAAGGATATAAGTCCCCTTAAACACTGCTCCATCCATTCCATCGCATAAGCTATATGGAGGCAGAAGTCCTGGGCGAAAAAGCGAATCCGAGACCAACACCTTCTACCAGCTGCGCCATGAACAATGAGTACAATGCATATAGCGAGAAGCGTTTGGAACGATGGCTATGATTCAGGACCCTGAAAACCATAGCTAACGGCAACCAACGGCGTCTACAAGGCATCAATGTGCACCAGATAAGCGCCAGCCACCTTCACGAACGCCCCGCTACCTAGCGCTCCCCCTTTAAACCCTCCTCCGGTCGGGTCAACAGATCCCCAGACCAAATCGGCCACTTCATAGATCACCCCCTTATCGAGAAACCCATCGCTAACAACAACATCATGAAGAGAACGGCGACCACATAATGACGTGTGATATACGGATACAACACGAGAGCATAAGTAAGGCCTTAAAGCCGTAAAGTTACGAAAAATTACGGACAGGTCTCATCGATCTTCGTTAATCATAGAGCAAACACCACTACCAAACATAGAAGAAAAACGACCAAAAACACGAACAATAGGCGCTGAAGACGAGGCGACACGGTGCGCTTACCATTACGGATAGACGGGCGGCGGCTGAAGCTGGAACATGCCGCTGGCCTGGTAGTCGAAATCCCGTCGCTGCTCGTCTTGCTGCTGCGTCGTCGACATCATCGTCGTCGTCGTAGTCGCTGGCGGCGGCGTTGCCGATCTTCTTCCCCATTCCTGAACGAGATCGATCACTGGCTGACCGACGGCTAGACTGTAGCCGACACAGAACATCAGGCGCCGCCGATGGGAATGGCAACAATGGGGCACAGTGTACTGTGCGGAATTCGCTACAAACCAACCGCTTCACGACGCTGTGGTCCCCTTCGAGCTGGTGTGCCATCGTAGCGTCTCTTCGAGAAACCGCCGCCGCCGTTATCGTTTCGACCTGGGGTTCCTGAAAATGCTCGAAAATGGAAAAGTATGTGGATCTATCCTAATCGGGTGGGGGGGGGCATATAGTGATTTGTATCTTCACTTTGTCCTTTGAGCTTCTACGAGAGCTTCAATTTCCGCGCAGCTGCTCTTTGCAGATAAGGATAAAGGATTAAAGAGGTGGTACTCAATCCCTTTTGGGATGCGCCATGCATTCTACTTCTAGGGATGTTGTGGAGGCGATTTGAATGCGTATTTGGCAATACAATGATTTGCGGAAGCCAGCCGATGAACAAGTCAGCGCTTTATCCTCCCCAGACAAGTCTGCTACCAATTCACCGACCCCGGAGCGATGGAAGGCTTGTTTGGCCCAGGCGGGAAATCCGAACCAGGAACCTGGTATCGGGTGCACGCGACAGCCGGCGCCTCCTCCGGCTGCGCTACACGCGCCCGCTGACTAACACAGGCTTAAAAATGCCAATAAAATTATGCTTCCAATGATTCCGTAAGTAATAAAAAGCCAACGCGAAAGAATTTAGCTACAGACTTTGCGCAGTACAAGTCGCTAATGTGGCCTACATGTGATTCATTAGTAGCCTATACAGGGCTTTCATTTAAGTTCAGGGAATGCGATAGCACGACGCGGAGAACACTCGTAGTTGACGCTTTACAACTGCCCTTTGTCGACTAAGACAGATTCAAAAATGTTTAGGAAAAAATTAAAAATGAGTTAACGAAACCAGGACTGCAACGATTCTTTGAGCAATAAGACGCCAATACGAAAGACTAAGACAGATTTTGCACGGTACTAGTCGCTAATGTGGCCTACATCGTGTTTCTCAGCTGCTTATATACGATTCCCAAAAATGGCATCGCTATATTTTAACTCAGACAGAGACACAGCAGAGTATTTTAAACCTTTATTCGGTTAACTACAAGAATCCGGTACGTTAACATCTTTACCTTATTCTTCAATGAAACTATTTTTTTACGATTATTTAATGGGTGTGGCCAAACAGCGCCGGTCGTGTAGGGGCTAGCATCCCTGCCCGGAAAGCAGAAGGTGCGGGTACGAGTCCCGCCTGACGCAAGTTTTTACTGCAACAAAACATCCTATAAAACTTGTAGCTTCTATATCAGGCGCTCCAGGCTTCAATAAATGTGCTAAAAAGATTTTTTAATTATAACTTATTTTCTAGTACTGGTCGTTAGCATGTCCTTTATGGGGGAGTGAGAACCAATCAGTGTAACGACCATAGAACCCCTGCGGGTGGCAAGCCCATACGATGAGACCTGACTGGAGTAGTGCCTCCCTGCCCGCGGGTATAGGCCGCATTATAGACTAGTACCACAGGTCAGTAGGAGCCACTCGCAAGTAAGTAATCGATGCTGAACACGAACATGTGCTACTAGTTAGAAGAAATTTGCATAGCGGCTAGCATAGAGGGCCGCATAGTAGCTGGCAGCCCAGAGCACTCGATTTCCGGCCCTCCTGGGGTGCCGAATGAGTACTAAAGTTGCCTGGGGTGGATACAAAACTGACTTGTCCGCCGGCTGACCACTGCAAGTCAATGTATTAGGTTGTCCCATAAGTTTTCTCCGTTTTTTTCAACGATTCACTGCAGATTTCCCCGGCGGTCTCCTGCATAGCGCTGCATAGCTTTCGAAAGAGAATGACTTGCTCTATCAGAGCATGCATTGCATTTCTTTTTTCATCATGAATTTTGTCAATTTTTAGGTCGTTGAAGTGAAAAGTGAAAAAGTGAAGAAGTAGCCATTTGCGCACTTGTTCTCTCAGCTTAGGTTTGTAATTTTTTGCGCAGTTTTTCGAGCATTTGGGAGACAAAGTTCTGTACTACAAGATTATGTGTTGGTCCTATTTGCTCATTTGTTCTTTATTGATTTTTAGGTCATCAAATTGGGACGTCCGAAGGAGGATGGTTATATTTGCCTTGCCGACAGCTCCTGCTCAGTGGTTGGAATTTTTGGGTTGGTGTTATATGTCATTCGAAAGAGAATGCCTTACTCTATAAGAATATGTGTCGCGTTTATTGATTTCTATTGAATATCAACAAAATGCCAAAAAGAGAAAAATCGTCTTCACCAACAACTCCTTCTCCTTCTTCAGTTGTTGATATTCGACAGAAATCAGCGTGAGCCAATAAACGCGATACAAACTCTTATTGAGCAAGACATCCTCTTCCAAACGACATATAACATCAAGCAAAAAAGTCCAACCACAGAACCGAAGTTTTGGTAAAAATTTGGACGGAAAAGTCGGAATTCCCAATTTGATGGCCTAAAAATCAATAAAGGGCAAGTGAGAAAATAGGACCAACACATATTCTTGTAGTACAGAACATTGTCTTCCAAATGCTATAGAAAACTGCGCAAAAATTACAAACCTAAGCGGAGAGAACAAGTGCGCAAATGGCTACTTTTTCACTTTTTCACTTTTCACTTCAACGACTTAAAAATTGACAAAATTCATGATGAAAAAAGAAATACAATACAGATTCTGATAGAGCAAATCATTCTCTTTCGAAAGCTATGCAGCGCTATGCAAGAGACCGCCGGCGAAATCGGCAGTGAATCGTTGAAAAAACGGCGGGGACTTATGGGAGAACCTAATATAATCCAAATACGCACACTCAAATTGCTTCCACGATAGCACGTAGAAGTGTAATACGTGGCGCATTCCGCAAAGAGATTCATTAACTCTAACCTTCACACCGATTTCTGCTAACCTTCGCACCAATTCCCGCTTTGAATTGGGCACCTTTCGTTTTCAACCGGGCAGTTTAGATTTTACATTGAGCACTTCATTTTGATTCGTGCAGTTTTCAGAAACTGGACATCTTTAAACCAAAGTAGATGTGTCCAAATACCATACGGACACACCTTAAAGAGTTCTGAACTCCTTTATTTTAAGAGAAATTATAATATAAGATCACCTTTTCAACGCACCAGAGGCTACAGAGGCTACAATGTTTGAACCAACACAAAATTATCCTTCCGACTAGAACCTTATTTTGGACGTATTCGGAGGTTTTTAGAAGCAAAAAGCGATTCTGAGACTCATACCGAAGAAATGCGAAATATACAAAAATCTTCGCATTCCCAAACTTAAAATGTTTTTTCCCGAATGCAAAAGACCTCTGTGCTCATGTTGCGTTTCAAAAGTAGGTTTTTATAAGAAATTTTCGCTTTTTTCTGAGCGATCCGACTCACCTCCCTCCGCCAATGTAGTCCACATTAACGACTAGTACCACATGTCCGGAACCAGTTGCAAGTGACCAATCGCTCTTGAGCACGAACGTGTGCTATCGGACGGAACAACGGAAGCGTTGACCATGAACGTTTCACTGTGATCAGGTGTCTGACCCCAAGCGGGACTCGAATCCGCACACCCTCCCCTTTGGGGTTCGAGTTTTTCCCTCCTCACTCCACCGGCGCCTTCATCGTGCACCACGACCAGCCTAGCCACGCAAGGGACCGGTTAACTGACCGACAGCCTTTCTGTTGCAACTGCAGCGCTCTGAAATGCGTTGCAACCAAAGCATTTCTTGCTAGGATTCACACCTCTAGATTCATAGCTACCACAGAACACTCGAGCGCACGTGCAGCGCAGTCGGAGGAGGTGCTGGCTGTCGCGTGCACCCGATACCTGGTTCCTGGTTCGGACTTCCCGCCCAGGTCAGCCAAGCCTTCCATCCCTCCGGGGTCGGTGAATTGGTACCAGGCTTATCTTGGAAAGACAAAACTCTGACTTGTTCACCGGCTGACCACCGCAAGTCATTGTATACCCAAATACGGATTCAAATCTTCACGATATCCTGTGGAAGTAGCGCGTGGCGCATCCCACGCTCTTCCACCACTCAGGCATGATTCACCATGACAAGACATGAGGCAATCAGGCGTTGCAGCTGCTGCTGCTCTGCATGCACGTGAAACCAGTGTGGTGGGACACGACGACAGCCGACACTTTCTCGCCGCCGATTCCTCCAGTCACCAGCAAACAGGCGATCGAGCAATGATCTCGCTATCATCAGCCGACACGATCCTGTCCTTGCCGAGTGATATGACACCCTGATGGCGCTGCTAGCGCTCCGCTGCACAGCTGCTAACGGCGACTCGATCCACTGGGGAACACCATCTTGATAAGCCAATGCGCTAGGAAAGAACAGGCTTCTTTTCGTGGACAGGGAGATTACTTATGTTCCTAGGGCCTCTTGCTGAACTTAATCAAGCTTAGAGCTTCCAGTTACGCCCTAAGACAGCATAAACTGTAGGATTTGTTGAGCGAAATGAGGGAGGAAAAGCTTGGGTGGTGCCAGCGGTCAATCCTTTGAGGCTTCACATTTTGGACCAAACCTAGGTAACTAGATCTTAGGTCTTTATAAGGATAAAGGATAAAGGACGGCGTTACTCAATCCCTTCTGGGATGCGCCAGCGCATTCTACTTCTACGGGATGTCGTGGAGGCGATATGAATGCGTATTTGGCCATACAATGATTTGCGGTGGCCAGCCGATGAACAAGTCAGCGCTTTATCCTTTCCAGACGAGTCTGGTACCAATTCACCGACCCCGGAGAGATGGAAGGCTTGGTTGACCTGGGCGGGAAATCCGAACCAGGAACCTGGTATCGGGTGCACGCAACAGTCGCGCCTCCTCCGACTGCGCCACACGCGCCCATCTTAGGTCTTCAGTGATGAAAATACGATCCTACTGGCCACGGAGGACTTGGTCGTCCTAAGAACTGTTTGTCATAGAAGAACCTTAAAGCGTAACAGTGCATTGAATGCTCCTATTCTTCGGCGCTAAGCCTTCCTAAAGCCAGCGTAGCTACGGTCGGGTTACAACTGTGAAAAGGGGCAATAAGGACCAACTCCAGATCTGCAACAGAAAAGCGTACATATCGATTTCTACTCTGATCGCGCAGAAAAATCGATATGCACGCTTGGTCTGTTTGACTACGCTGCAGGCTTTGGGTAGGTCCTTATTCCTCCTTTCTACTGTGGTAACCGGACTGTAGCCACTGTGACTTAAGGAATGCTTAGCTCGAAGAATAGGAGAATTTAAAGAGCACGTTATTGCGCTCTAAAGCCCTTTTAGGAACAAACGGCTTCTAGGACGAGCAAGTCCTCCGCGATCAACTCATATTCAAAGCTTTCGTTAAAGTGCCTTCCCAAGACAGGTTGCTCACGTCAACCTCTCGTAATTGCCCTTGTCCCCAAACCCAAACCAATAGCGGCAGCCGCCCAAAGAAGTCGCCGACGACAACAGAACGAGTTCCTGCGCTATGACAGAGATCCGGCAGCAACAGTCCAAGAACAACAGAGGCGTCCGCTAATGCGATGGATCCGACCTCGAGTTCTAGATGCGGGAAGTTTGAGTTAGTTCTGAGCTTCGTTGACGTTCGTGGATCATTATATTGTCGTCAACTGGCTGCCGCCAATCCGTCAAGAAGTAGCTGGGCTAACGAAGTAGCCCATTCCCATGTCACCCGCTCCTCAAAAGTCGTCGTCGACTGGATCTCCCGGAATGTGGAAAGAACACCAGTCTCGCCGAGCCGTTGGAAGGACATCTTCGTGAAAGCCGATGAAGGATATAACGACCTTTGTATTCGTGATTCAAGAAGCCCCCATTAGGCTACTCTGGTACGCGAAGGGAACGGATATGTTCCCACGGTCTGCCACTAGTTGGCCAATATGTACGCACTCTACTGGTTCCTCGAAGTGAGGTGGTAACTATAGAAATCACGGCGCACCCGTGATTTACGTTTACTGTGTTATTCATTTCATTTCACTTGTATACAATTTTCGGTGATAGCGTCTGTAGCTCAGTCGGAGGAGGTGCTGGCTCTCGCGTGCACCACATACCAGGTTCCTGGTCCGGATTTTTCGCCTAGGTCAACCAAGCCCTTCAACCCTTGGCGATCGGTGAATTGGTACCAGACTTGTCTAGCAAGGGTGCAGCACTGACTTCTTCATCGGCTGGCCACCGCAAGTCATAGTATGGCCAAATACGCATTCAAACCGCCTTGACGACATCCCGCAGAAGTAAAATGCGTGGCGCATCCCAAAAGCGATTGAGTAACGCTGTCTTTTATCCTTTCTCCTTTGAGATTTCGGCGTCGACATAGGAGAACGGAGCACAGCCATAGCGAGCGTGACTCCGGAATTCCCAATGGTCAACGCGGGTAAGTGTGGATGATAATTCAACATGGTGGCCAAAATGAAATGGCATTTGGGAGGGTAGTTTCTCCAATGACTTCGACATTTCCAGGGTTTGAAGAAGGCGACAGCGCCGAAACGTAAGCCGCAATGAAGACTTGTAACAATCCTGACTGCACGGAAGAAACCGCTGTCCACTACAACGTAAAAATGCCAAGATTCATCGAAAGTCGGACGTGGAATCATACTTGTGTTGAAGAATGACTGTTCTTGCCAATGTCGTCGACAAGTTCTTCGCTGATAAGCTGCTGCGTTCGCTCCTCCGCTTTGCGACATCAGGTTTCCTTTCGTTGTCCCGAGAGCTTTCTTGATCAGGCATGGGTGCTACCCGGCACTCATCGTTCCGTCAAATATCAGTCTGTTTGATGGGGCAGCCTAACCTTTCCATTCGTCCGTATCTTTTGCCAAAATGGTCCAGTAAGCCTATCCCCTTCCAAGGGAGATGAAGACGCCAAATTCCTGCTTCACGAGGCGGTCTGACCAACCAAAAACATGGTGAGGATCGGCCCAGCGAACGTAGACGAACGGACTATGCTACCGACCCACTCAATTTCTGATGAATTGACCAAAGCGACCGCTTCACTCTTTCCCACAGCAGGATTCCTTCTGGTGAATGACTCACACCAAATGCTTGCATCATCCTACGATATCCTGCAGCACTTATCTCGGCTCATTAAAACCATTTATAGCGGGACAATTCCGTTACCGCTCGGCACAGCTATCGTCACAGAGACCGACAAAGATCAATTAACGCGCCAACTGTGCCGTAATCTCACAAGACCTCTAGAGATAACGGGTCACGCTTCATTGTTACCGCTATAGGTTCCGGCAACCGCTGAGACACGTGCGTGTCAGTAAGATGATCTCCAAGACAGAGTCATGCATTCACGACAAGGGGGGGGGGGGAAGAGACGTCTATAAATGACATCAGCATTGAAATCTGGTTCACAGGAGTTTAACGTCTCCATGCTCCCTCATCTTGAAACCTCAGCATCGACAGCTTTCGTGATGAGGGAGGTAGGTTATTAGGTTGGCCGCAAAATTCTGGCGGTTTTTCTGCAACCGCTTTTTGTTCGTATATTACTGAAACAATATCCAAACTAAAGATAAGGATAAAAGACGGCGTTACTCAGTCCCTTCTAGGATGCGCCGCACATTCTACTTCTCCGGGATGTCGTGGAAGCGATCTGAATGCGTTTGCGGCCACACAATGATTTCGGTGGCCAGCCCATGAACAAGTCTGCGCTTTATCCTTCTCAGACAGGTCTGATACCAATCCACCGACCTCGAAAAGACGGACGGCTTGGTTGGCCTGGGCGCGAAATCCCAACCGAGAACATGGTTATCGGATGCACGCGACAGCCGGCACCTCCTCCAACTGCGCTATACGAGCCCATATCACGCTTACTTCGGATTTTTATATAACATATAACACGGAACTCTTCACTCTATCTGATGGAACAATATGTGTTCCACCTACTCTTCGAAATCTTATTGAAGTGTGTATTTATTTCATTTTCAAGCTGGGTCAATCCGCCGTCGAAACAGCCCGGTAAATCAACTATATGGTGTGACTTCTTCAACAGGAGCAGTTCTGTCTTGAGAAAGAGCGAGACAGTAACTTTGGGGCCAATTCATCGAAAATTGTGTGGGCCGGTAGCGTACTCCGTTTCGTTTACATCCGCCGAACCGATCCTCGCCATGTTTTTTGGTTGGTCAGATCGCCTCGTGAAGCAGGAATTTGGCGTACTACATCTCTCTTGGAAGGGGATAGGCTTACTGGACTATTTTGGCAAAGGATACGAACGAATGGAAAGGTTAGGCTGCCCGGTCAACTAGACTGATACTTGACGGAATGATGAGTGCCGGGTAGCACCCATGCCTGGTCAAGAAAGCTCTGCTGGGACAACGAAAGGAAACCTGATGTCGTAAAGCGGAGGAGCGAACACAGCAGCTTATCAGCGAAGAACTTGTCGACGACATTGGCTGGAGCAGCCATTCTTCAAACACAAATATGATTCTGTCCTAGACAGCATAGCTAAGCCAAAGCATTGATCTTGTTTGCACATCGGTAACCATCCGCTCGGAGAACAGAGATGTGGCTCCAACTCCTCCAGAAGGCTCTGTTTTACGCGAATTGGACGACAGAGAAAACCAAAACTAATAGCTCCTCACCATAACCTCGAGAATTCCTCTGGTACGAATTCCTCGACTGCATTGGTGGCGGTGACGGTGTGTTATAGTCGCCACGCTGTGGTGGTGGAGCCGCTGGTGTTATAGGTGGTCCGAATGGGCCGCTACTGAAATTGATAACTGTAGATGATCAAATAATAAGCTTCCTAGGAAGCAAACAGTCGAACAACGATAGACAGAACGTTACCTCTACAAGAGGGCCTAGGCCATCCATCTCTAAGTTGTATCCTAAAGCTCTAGTTTGTGCTTGCGTCACCGCGCGGCGCGGCACCACGATCAAGATAGATATCGACTTTTCGCGCCGTCCGGTCGACATCTATTCCGACTATGTGACGCACCGCGCAGCGGCGCGACTATAAACTAGGGCAAAGTTAGGAGCCCCGTAAGAATCCTTTGAATCTCCAAAGGGTGTGAATCAAGTGTACTCACGCTCACTGCACAAGACTTTTAAAAGGTCTTCTAAAAATGCAATGCATGCATCGCAACGCGTGATCTGTGACACTTCTTCTGGCTCTGGATGCAGGTTTTACAATGTCGTGCTACCTCTTCAGAATCCGGATGCATGTTGCATAACGCCATTCTCTGAGTCGTGACGCACGTAGCACGACGTCAGTGGCATGTCTTCTGAACACGGGGTTGGGTCTGCTTCTGCGGTAATCCCCAGCCCCCAGTCCACCGGTGAGGGCCGCGGTGTAACACAAATGAGACCGGGGCATATACCACATCCTCCGTATAGGCGGGTCCGGCTCCAACGACAACAGGTTAGCCACGCCTGGTAGGACGGTGCGTTTCAAAAGTACAAGGCCACCTCTAATGTTGTAAATTTTGCTTCTTTTTACGAAGTTTCGAGGTAAGGGGTTGCTTCTACTGAACTTGCTGTGGGCGAATACCATACCTGATAATGAATCAGAAACCTCTCTTTGACGCAAAACTTTTTAAGAACAAGTCATTGGTTTTCCACTGTTTTAAGAGAATAAGGCCACTAACGATGCTGGTTTTTATTCCTGCAAGTTTTCGCCCAGTCAAACCAACACATTGACTTTGCTATTATCTAGGGTGATAACTTTGTTCATAGTAAAGGTACTGAAGAAGTTAAGGGCTCATATAAAAGCTTAAGAGAATAGAAATTTTCTGACATATGAGAGGCATGGAATGCGCCATGTTCTCGTCTGAAATTTCCATTTTACACTCGATTGATTGTGCTTCGCTTGGATACATGTTATAATTTCTTCACAAAGTGGCCACTTCGATTGATTTGTGCTTATTTTGGAGCTTAAAGCTTAATTACATTTATAGCTTGCGAAAAATGGAGTTTTCTAAAAAAAAATAAAGGTACTATGTGAAGGGTTGTAACATTGCTGCTAGTAAAGCGTTTGGAGATATTTGAGACTCACATGAATATGCAAGGCGACGGGATTACTGTAACGTGCAAATAGTCAAGAGTGCGCCATGCTCCTGCCTGAAACCTTGCATTCCAGACTCGATTGATTGTGCATGGGCTCAATGCTTGTTACAATCTTGTTGCTACTTGGTCACATTAACCTGTGCTGTGCTTCTTTTAAAATTCTTCGTCGTCCAGTAGCCGCAGTTATGACAATTAACCTGTCCATTCAGCCTAAATGTTGCTTCATTCGTCCACAGAATGCGTCTTGTAAAACGCGCCTCCTGCTCACATTTAAATCGTGCAATCAATAAACTCGCACGTAACGTGTCTTTCACGAGGTTGTCAAGTTCAATACGTTAAAAGAAGCACAGCACAGGTTAATGTGACCAAGTAGCAAGAAGACTGTAACAAGCATTCAGCCCATGCACAATCAATCGAGCCTGAAATGCAAGGTTTCAGGCACGAGCATGGCGCAGTCTTGACTATTTGCACGCCACAGTAATCCCGTCGGCCTGCGCCTTCATGTGAGTCTCAAATATCTCCAAATGCTTTACAAGCAGCAATCTTACAACCCTTCGCACAGTACCTTTATTCTTCAGAATACTCTCCATTTTTCGCAAGTCTTAGTGTGTTGTTGAATCTTAAAACTTAAAAGAAGCACAAATCAACCAAAACGACGGCTTTGTGAAGAAACTATAACATGTATTCAAGCGAAACACAATCAATCGAGTGTAAAATGGGAAATTTCAGGCGAGTGCATGGCGCATTCCATGCGTCTCATATATCAGGAAATTTCTATTTTCTTAAGCTCTAATATGAGCCCTTAGCTTCTTCAGTACCTTTACTATGAACAAATTTATACCCTTTTAAACAGTGTATACATTTCTTTGAGACACCCTGTATACCAGCCAGCACACTCCATTCGTGAAATCACTACCCAACTTCGTTGTTCCAGATGCGCTGTGTCCAACTATCTGAAAGATCCTGCTGGCTATGAAAGAAAACCAGCGCCTGAAAGACTCCTGTGCTCTCTGGACAAGATGTTCGGGACATTCAGCGACTTTTCTCAAACTCGACGACTTCGATCAGCCAAGTTTAAAGCGGACTTATCGTTGGATGCTTCACGGATGACCATCTGGAGAGCGACCAGACAAAGCGGCAACATTGTCCACGAGTCGATGAAGAGGGCTCCGAGGGTGACTGATCTCCACGAATCCGAACATCTTCAGTTTGCGCGTAGAAACCATCAGGAGTGATTAGAACACGGTGCACCATTTTTACACTATGAAATTCCTCCCACTTGAACGAGTCCGGTGCTTTCAGATAGTCTTCTCCGACGAAAAGGAAACTCAATTTGGATCTCACTGCTGCTGGCGGAATCTGCAGAAGAGTACGCTCGTCTTCAGCAGACGTAATTTCGGTAGTGGCTCCAGATGGTCTGGGGGGCCTTTTTTAGCTCTGGTGTTCTTCGGCTTACGTCGAATGAACTCACAGGACTATCAGAATATCCTTCAAGATCATCCACTACCATTTGTTCGCGAACATCATAGTCACAGGAATTCACTTTTATGCAGATTAATGCTTCGGTACATGCCAGTAGATCAACCATCCTGCGGTTGAACTCCAAAAATATCCGTGTGCTGGACTGGCCAGCTTGTTCAACGGACCAGAACCCGATTGAGAACATCTGGGGGTCATTGTACGGGAGATATTTGCCAACGGAAAGCAATTCAACAACGTCGAGGAACAGCGCAGAGCGATCGAGGCAGCGTGGAACCATCTGAACCCTGATATCCTAAAGAACTTGGCTGAAAATATGCCAGGCAGAATTTTTGAATCTATTTCCAATCGCGGCTGACCAATGAGGACGGCTGACCAATGAGCAATTGAGCAATTGTTACTCTGTATTTGTGTTTGTAACTGCTGATTATTGATTGTAATAAAACGGAAGTGTCTCTGTGGTGGCCTTATCCTTTGAAACAGTGGAAAACCAATGATTTCTTCATAAAAAGTTTTCCATCCAAGAGATGCTTCTGATTCATTTTCAGGTATGGTTTTCGACCACAGCGAATTCAGTGGAAGAAGCCCCTCTACCGCGAAATGTCATAAAAAAGACAAACTTTACAAAATTAGGGATGACCCTATACTTTGAAGCGCACTGTATAGGGGACCGATTTGAAGACCCTCTCTGCACGACTCTGCAGGAGCTTTTCACCTCAACATTTCCTCTTGTTCTTTTGTTAATGAACTTGCTCTCCAAGTTGTGTTCATTGTTACCACGGGAAGTTGTCTATTAGTCTCTACTTCGAAGAGACACTGGGAGTACTAGTAGCTAATTAAGCGTCAATGGAAACACTGAACCGATAATTGATAGCGAACACTCACAATTGGAACGACGTGCAAGGACGAAGACTTGCGCTGAGAAGCGCTGCGGCTGTCATCGCAGGAGGCGCTGTAGGAGCCTGATTGCTGAAATCTTGTGAAGGCGGCGGCAGATTCCCCTGGAGGGTAGTTTTGATGAATTCCGGTGTCGGTGGCGGCAGCTGCTGCGAGTATGGCGCGACTGGTGGGGCGCCCACGAATGCCGATGATGCAGGAGCAGCGAAAGAAGTCGATGCTCCGCCAGAGACTGTTTCTCCCCCAGACTCGCTAGGAAGAGACCCAGTCGGAGGAGCTAGAGCGTACGACGGCGGACATGCAGGATTTATCGGCGCCGGTACTGCATTGGCGACACTGTTCACCTGAAAAGAGCTTGTAAAGAGCTTCGGAAATAAAGCTAGGAGACGTCCAATCTCACAAGCAAGAAGCTGCCACTCACACTGCTAAGCGACGGAGGAGGTTGTGACAGATCTGGAAGTGAAGCGCTCGCACACGCTTGAAATGTCGGTGGAGTCGCCGAGTTAACAACAGACGGAGGCGGCATATTTGTCGGAGGAAATGCTTGCAGTACTGGCGTCATTCCCATTCTAAAAAACGGTACGGTACAGTCGTACAATTCTCACTGAAATGCTCCTGAAGGACGTGGGAAAGCTGGAAAACGGCGAGCATTAACAGGGTTTCCGGAGAAACAGACGTGACTTACCCTTGCGCGACCATCTCGTTTCCCATCGGAGATTGAACTGCTGCCGGAGCCGGAGCTTCTTCAGCGCCAGCGAGTTTCTTGGAGGTGAATTTGAAGTGAGAATCGAGCAGCGAATCGGATATAGCCGTCGGAATATTCGATTCGGCCAGAATGGTTCGAACCGCCGCCTCATCTCGATCGAACTCCTCTTTCATTTTCCTGAAGGGAAGCAGTGTAGATTTTTACACTTGAACAATTTAGGAGTTGAATGACTAATCGAGATTTCAAGACTGTCGAAATAAGGGATAACAAACCACACTTTGATAGATTGGAAGTAAATATGATTGAAAACCTAATGAATCATTTCGCCACGTAATTTACCCCTTATAAGATCTCCCAGTAACTCATTAACGTTCTATGAAGCTGGGCGATGTCATAAGAATTATTTTTATTCCCGTGAAATATTAGAAAACCAGTCTTAAGTTAATCAAGGGAAATTTCTATGGAAGCTCTGAGTAATAATAGCATTGATCCATATTTTTGAAACAATAATGTGCCACTTTTGCTCCAATTAACCCAATCCGGTGATGGTCACGTCTCGATTCATAACTTAGCTATGTGGGATTTACGTGCAGCATCTATTTCATCTATAACTATAGTGCGACACCTTGATGAGAAATCTATTATTTCACCCCTCCAGCATGGCTTTGTAAAAGGCAAATCAACTACTACTGCAATGATTCAAGCGTTGAACGACAAAGGCCACTCGGTCGACGTCGTGTATCTGGATTTCGCGAAGGTATTTGATAGAGTCTCGCATAGGAAACTTCTTTGGAAGCTGAGTCATGTAGGAGTTCACTCCCTAATTATCAGATGGATTGATGCGTTCCTAACGAATAGGGAGTTTATAGTCCGTGTGAATGACAGCTTCTCAAATGCAAGACCCATAGCTCGTGGCGTTCCGCAAGGAGGGGTTCTATCCCCTGTGCTCTTCAATATCTATACACATGAACTTCCTACCCTGATCACCGGCTCCGGTGCTAAGTGTTGTGCTTTTGCAGACGATGTGAAATTGTACACTTGTATTATGTCTGAGGCGGATCATAAATTAATGAAAGACGCTCTTGCTGCTGCTTCACAATGGTCAAGCAAATGGGGCCTACCTTTATCGAAGGATAAAACCTGCGTGCTGCACTTAGGTTCCCGAAATGAGAAGCTTAATTACCACTTAGAAGGGTCATGCGTAGGGAAGGTCGAGCAGGTAAAAGATCTAGGATTTCTTGTCACCCAAGATCTTAGTTTTGACTCTCACTGTAAGATGATTGCTAGGAGAGCTACTGCCCTAATGTACAAAATGTTTCGAGTTCTCAGCACAAAGGCAAGACGGTGCTCATTCGTGCTTATAAAACATACGTAAGACCGATACTTGAGTATGGCACACCGGGTTTCAATCCACATAAAACCAAACTAATAGCTTTGCTTGAAAAAGGTCAGAACAAAAAAAGTGCAGAAGCTTGAAAAAGTTCACACGGAAGCTCATGGTTAGAGGCCTAGGTTTCCTCTATGATGAGATTCCATCGAGTTCTGAGCGAAATGCAAATTTCAAGCTTCCTACCCTTGCACTAAGAAGAAGGAAATTTGACCTTATTTTCTTCCATAAGATTTTTAGTGGTGTAAGTGGGCTTGAACTAGATCAGTTCTGTACCCGCAGGCAATCAATAACAAGGGGTGGGACCACTTCAACAGTACTTCCGCGAGCCAGACTAAATCTACGCCAACGATTCTTTACAATCAGAGCTGGAACCGATTATTTCCGGCTAAGTAGAACTAAAAAGCTTCCGAGCGGTACTCGTGCTTTCAAAAACGTGATAGAGCGATATTTGGTTCCTTAGTAGTCTCAGTTTCTGTTGTTTGTTTTAGCCAACTAATCAAGGTTCACTGCTTTTTTTAAACTGTTGTGCTTCACTTTCCTCGCATGTTTTTGTTTTAAAACTGTGGTACTAACACTTTTCACACGGATTTACTTTTTTTATTGGAAGTTTTACAGATTATTTTTCTATGTACTTAGTGTGCATGCAATAAATAAATAAATATTTCTAGAGGCGCGCGTAGCGCACTCGGAGGAGGTTCCGGCTGTCGCGTGCACCCGATTTTCCGTCCAGGCAAACCAAGCCCTCTAACCCGGGGATCTCGAATTGGTCTCTGGGAAGGATTAAGCACTGACTTGTTCATCGACTTGCCACCTGAAGTCAATGTACAGCCAAACACGCACTCAATTCGCCTCCACGACATCCCGCAGAATTAGAATGCATAGCGCCTTCCAAAAAGGATTGAGAAACGCCGTCCTTTATCCTTTATCTATCTCTAAAGAGTCACTTCTATAAGCAGGCCGTAATGAACACCACGAAAAGCTGAAAACCAGAAGAATCCAGAAGTTTCCCGGGGTTTTCGGACTTCGTGAGAACTCGGCTTCTCTCGCCCTCGCTCCTAGCCCTAGTTTTGAAAATTAAAACTTTTTAAACGATAGCGGATGCTTAGATGCCCAAGCTTAATGTTATGAAAACTGGCCATAAAAGTGCCTACCAGAAGTAGGATAAGAATAAAGGATAAGCGCAATCAATATCTGTTTAGGATGCGCCACACATTCTACTACTATGGGATATCGCGGAAGCGATCTTATGCGTATTTGGCCTACTCAAGCCTATCCAACCATTCCACTGCACTGATCGTGTCAGTGTGGAAGATGAGGAGAAGCAAATCCTATGCACTGCTACTGCAAAGACATCCTCAAAAGCGAGAGACAAGACTCCAGGGGCCAGACTCATCAACCGTTTACCGCCCTCTAACGGTGAAAACTATCGCCAAACACCCTGATATGACATCCATCAGCATCAGGTGTGGCGGTGTTTTCACCGTTAGAGGGCGACAAGCGGTTTATGAACCTGGCCTCAGGAATAAACCGAGGAAATGAACGGAGGGATCTATCCTAGTCGGAGAGAGAGGAGGGGAGCACCTCTAGGAATGCGAAACAAACACAAGCACAAATAGGACTGCATTCTGACCTTGGAACTCCATAGGAAGGTGTTCCCGTAGATCCTAGGCTCGCTCAGTGCGTTTTCCTTGTAAAATAATTTAAATTCAACTCCACCGCCGATGTCAAACGAGCTGGATAAAGTTCCCCCCCCCCACTAGGATAGGTTCTAAACGGGGTTTTCACAATATGCCACCTTTCTTGAACTAATGGGAAGATAAAGGACATAGGGGATGGTGTTTCAGCAGCTACAGTTATCACTCGAAGAATCCCAATTCCCACATATACTTGAAGACCACAACCCAACGTCTTCATGTCGAAATGGCACACAATCTCCAAGCTTTACACTATTTATAAGCCTAACGAGGAGACGAGCTAGCCCGGACTATTGCTAGGTGAAGCCTTTAACTGATTTTCCTGTAACGAAGATAAAAAATAAACGATGTTTTGTTGCGATCAAAACTCGAACGCCAGACGGGACTCGAACCCGCCAAAGTGGGTCAGCTCTGCCTTAACATTTCGTCCTTAAACAAACGGGATCTTTAAGATTATAGGGCCACTAGAACTTCAAAATTGCCTTTTTTTAAGAAATGCTCATCATGGCTCATCTAGACACACCAGCAGGTAAGGATGAAGTCGAGCAAATGCCGACAATGTCAAACAATCTCCCGCTCACCTGCACTTGTGCGAAAGATTCTCCTTGATCACCTCCGCTTCTTGTAGAAGACGAAGCATAGTTTGGATAGCAGATAGTATCTTGACGTCGGTCACGGTACTCAACTGAAATGGATTCCGAATGAGATGCTTCAAACACTACACACTAACGCCTCTACGAAATACCTCAGTGCTCAGAACAGCTATTGAATCCTGTCGAAACCTCCTCACGGAAAGCGGTGGATGAGCATGTTCGCGTTTAGTGCCATTGGTAGCTCTGTTGACCAGAGTCGTCTTCCATTCTTCCGAGACACGCTGCGCTCTAGACAGGGAAGCAATAGGATAACCTCAGTAAGAGCACAATAAAATATACCAATTTCATCTCAAACCAGACGTAGAATCAAAATGGACATTATTCAAGACAAATTAGTAAAATAAGCGTCTAATTGCGTTTGAAAAATGTTCAATTTCAAGTGAGAATTGTATATATAAGGGTGTCCCATAATTTTCTGGGCTATCGTACCATTTTCCTTAAAATCTATAACAACAAGATGACAAGATGAAAAATCAAGCCTCGAAAAGATACAAAAACCAAACAAACTTCTGTAATGTTCTCCGGCGAGCCTCTTCCGGGTCCAAATCCTTATTTCTGCGATTCTCTTCATCCGAGTCGTCATCTGTTATCACTCCGGGTTCCTCCCTAAAGCAGCAGATAAAAGATCGCAGAACTGTGGATGCTTGCAATATCATGTTCATGCTATGTGCTGAAATTTGAATGTGAAGGAATTCGAAACGAAGCGTGAAATTCTCGAAGAAAAACGCTGAGTGAGAAGAATGCTGATGCATCGTCGTGGATGGTCGAAAATGGACACATTTAGCGTTTTATGTGGAAGAATTCAAAACGCCTTGAAGTCGGGTAGAATGCATGGAATTCGTTTGACAAAGCACAACAATATCTAAATTTTGTTGACTCAGATCTTGGCTCAACGCCTACTTACCTGTACATCGGAACAATTTGAAATCTAATTTACTTCCAGCGTATGCAGTTGGACATATAGTACACAAAGGTCTATATATAACCTCTAACAGTAGATGACGCTCTCGCCGAGTACTAGGAACATAGTGGAAAACATGCACCGGCGAACAGTGTGGACAACTTCGCGCTCTTCATGCAACTGATAGAAACACAGAACAGGAAAAGGCTTAGCAGAAGAGAGCTTGTAGTAGATAACGACGTTGAGCCTTGTGAAGGACGGATATGTTATAGGCACATTAGTTCATTGGAACGAATGAATGCATGAAGCAAGAACTGCAATATTATTGTACGTCCTGATCTTTAGAGTTCCATTTTTTTCAAAATTTGCAAAGATAGCATCGTTTTATTTGAAGCAATGTAATAAAAAGCACTGAAGGATCCTGAACAACTGCTCCCAGCAGCTCTTTTAGATGCTCAGAAAACTTGGAAATGTGCAAATAAAAGAAAAATCATAAACTTTCGATTAAAGAAAAACATTAGACGGTGCATTCATTCAAAATAGAATTGCTTCTGCTATGGAAAGAAGATCCTTTCTTTCTGAAATCTACTGTTCTCGACCTAAAAAGAGAAAGCGAACTACTTTACCCAGATTTTCCGTCACCACGGCGTACGCTGATCTTTCTGTTCGTACTTTCAATTTATTCAGAATTTTACTTGCCTTATTCGGTATATACCATTTTCAGGTCGAATTGGACACTTTTCACGTCACAAATTGGACACTCTTCTAAGCCTAAGCCTAAGACTTTTGAAATCAAAGAGAACTCTTCCGAATTGAAGCAGCCTTTATACAGGTTGAACTACAGACTCAGTTAGATGGTTGGAATTTTTTTTGTTCAAGGAAAATTTAGAATAACTTTTTTTGAATTTTTTTTACTTTAGCTGCCCGAGTGAGTGCAACAACTTAAAATAAAAATTTTATTTTTGGAGAAAAAATAACAAGTTAAATTCTATTTTAAAGCGCAGCAAAGCAGCAACCATATAGTGCACTAAAAGACCAGATTGCGTCATGCACTCGAAAAACTCGTCGCGAATTCTATTTGATTGATAGTGTAAATGCTGCTTACATGAAACAACGAGGTGAGATAT